>BDMV01000006.1:18102630-18482254 GCA_008326285.1 Oryza officinalis
CAATGGCATACAACGCTGGCCGATGCTCTTTGGGCGTATCGGATGGCTTGCCATGGTGCAATCCAAGTGCCTCCCTATCAGCTGGTCTACGGGCATGAAGCCGTACTGCCGTGGGAAACCGCCATCGGCTCAAGAAGGATTGCTTTGCAAGACGACTTGACAGCCGATGAGTACCATAATCTTATGGTTGATGAATTGGATGATTTGGCACATGTTCGATTACGGGCCTTAGAGAAAATCAAGCGTGATAAAGATAGAGTGGCCCGTCATTATAATAAGAAGGTCGTTGCCAAATCGTTTGAGGAAGGAGACCTTGTGTGGAAATTAATAATGCCGATTGGCTCCAGAGATAATAAATTCGGCAAATGGTCACCTAATTGGGAAGGCCCCTTTCGAATTCATCGATGTGTTCCTCACAATGCCTATCTGCTCAAGGGATTAGATGGCGAGATTTATGGACGAGCTCTCAATGGCAAATACTTAAAACAATATTATCCCAGTATCTGGATTGACTCATGATCGGCCCTCTAGCCGATTTATGATTACAGCCGATGTAATTAAGCATCGTCTTTAGAAGGCCGGTATATACTATCACCCTTAGTTCAAAATTTCAGAATATGAGCCCTCATCTTCCAAAATTTGGGGGGCATATATATATACAGGAGTTCTCGCATTGGATTTTTCAGTTGGCAATTGACTTCGGCTTTCTGGCCGATGAGATTGTTTATAATGAGATTGTTCATATTAAAGATATATACATGCACAGGTGTTTTTTTTAGATACAATTCATCAGAGTGAGATTGAACTCAGAGGATTTCAGAAGCAATGATTAGGCTGGAATTTCAGAAGCAATGATTAGGCTAGAATTTTCAAGACAAATTCGGCTGCATAGCCGATAAGGTGTATGTTTATACATTATAAAAATAAAATATGCTACATCACCCTATGAAGTCCGCAATAGCAGCAATGGCTTTACGGCGAATCTGCTCAACGTCTTCAATAGCCTGGGCATCATCGGCCATCGTCCCTGGGATCGGTTTCAGTGATTTGCTTAGGGTCGCGAGGTACTTGGCCGATGCCTTGAGCTTTGCCGTCTGATCTTCTATGGCCTTGGGTGATGTAGCTATTCCGGCTTCAACTTCTTGGATTTCTCGGCGTGTAGTGGCCAGCTTCGATTCTAGCTCTGCCCCTAGGCAACGGAGTTCTTCAAGTCTATTTTTCAATACAATCGGCTCCACCGCTAGCTCGTCCAACTTGGTCTTATCGGCGTTAACTTGAGCTTTGCTAGCGGTCAGGGCCGATTCCAGTTGTTCGCGCTCTCATCGCTCTGCGAGTCTTTCTTTTGCTTTGAAAAGCTTGAATCGGTATTGTTCCAGGAAGATGGCCGGTGTGAGGATCTCCATCAGGTCTTCGAGCAGTTCGTTTTGGATTTCTTGTACCCTGGCTCTGATGGAGGAGCAATCCTCTACCAAACACTCCAGCGAGGCCTCTAGCCGATTCCCAATATCGGACAGTCGGTTCTTTAATTCGTCAGAGATCGGCGCCTTGGCGGTGCTGGGCAGTTCCTTGTCCTCGTCATCAAGAAACTGGCCGATGTCAAATGAAAACATATCGGCTAGGCTCTGTAAACAGCAACATAGGTCAAGGTCAGTCTTGTCAAATGGGAGCTGACGAAAGGGGATCGGGCTAGGTCTCGTTACCTGAGTTGGAGTATCGGTGGTGTTTGCATCGGCCTCCCTTTGCTGTGTTGAGGCAGTAGGCGATGGGGTTGGCCGATGTGGCGAAGATGCTGGGGCCCTAGGCTGAAAAGCAAGGGATTGGTAAGTAGGGTTGTGAGATTAGCATGATAATATATAAATCAACTCTTACCGAGGCGACCGGAGAGGGTGCTGGAGAAGGAGACGGAGTCCTCAATCATGCTTTAGCCCGCTCACGCCGTTGTAGGGTTGCTTTCTTAGTCCTTGGCAGAGGGGCCGATTGAGTTCTTTCCTTCAGTATAGATGATGCCACAGCCTGAAAAGGATATCAAATAAAAGTCAAGCAATAGGAAGGGGTTATGTGAGCACGGAGAAGAAATTGTGTTTACCTTGCGGATTGCATGTTTAGTCTTTTTCGGTTGGGGGGCATCACTTTGGTCATCGGCCGGTGGGATCTCAGTGGTTTCGGCTGATGTTTCCTTGATAGCTTCAGCCGATGTGTTTTCTTCATATGTATCGGCAGCAGCTGCATCGACTTCTTCCTCCATTACTTGTTCTTTAAGAAACTCTTCTATGGAGGGATCCAGCTCTTCGAGATCTTCTTGGTCGTCAATTTTGGCTTTTTTGCTGGATTTTTGGGCTTTGCCCTTAAATGGCGCTTTCCTCTTGGGGTTTTCCTTGATCATCGGCCCCTGGAGCAGTGATGGTATCTTTGGGGCAGTGAGGCCGATGATGGACTCCAAGATGGTTGACCCCGATGGAGCTATGGCTTGAGCATAGAAAATCTTCTTTCCACTGTTGCTCACAGAAGGAATCGGCTCATCTGGTACTTGGGGACTAATGCCTTGGATAAGCTCTGTTACATAGAACCTGGCCGATTGGTGGAAAATATGAGCGGCCCACTCTTGCCACCAGGTTTGGAAATTGATGTGGACAAAGGTATTCAGGTGCAGCCGATCACAGTCACCAAGATTTGGGAGCTCGATTTCCATCGCCTTGCTCATAACTAGAGCCGATGAGACTGTGCCTCTGCTCTCCAGGAGTTTATGAAGGTATAAACTGATGGGAAGTTGCCCGAGCCCGCATTGCCTAGCAGCTGTCATTGGGTTATAAAATTCATAGGACAGGCTGGTGCTCCTTCCCTGAAAAATGCCTACCGGGAGCAGGCATGGAGTCAGGCCGATCATAAACACCTCTCTGGACTCCATGTCATCGTTTACCAAGCTCAGTTGCAGATCATCTGGGAGCTCATAGTCTCGGTCCGATGTATAGATAAACATGTCCATCTTGGTTGATGGAGGGCCGGTGAAGAAACGGATGAACCACGTAGCCATGTCATCAGCCGATTGATCTGCGCCAGGGTAGACGGAGGCTGCTTCTCCATAAGACATGCATCGTCTGTTTCTGGGATCTTCGTGATCGGCATACTTCGATGAGAAGCACGAGTCCGATAGAGGTGGCCGATCAACCATGGTGTTGGTGTGAATTGTTAGCCACAGTTGGATGAACCACCATGGTCCCCCGTGTGCCACGGTTTGTTTCAGCATCAAGTCTTGGGTGGCAATGTGGAGTAGCTGATATACGGCTCCTAAGAGATATCGGCCGAGAGGGATTTGTTTTTTGCTGACCAGGGCCTGAGCCAGGTGCTGACAGTTTGTTGTGGGGCCGTAGGTCGATCCGCAGAAGACGAATCTTTCCAACCACAATGTCAGGAAAGCTACATGTTCTCGCTCTGAGACCGATCCTTGTTCCATGTGCTCAAAGATGTACCCAGACCAGCCTCCAATTTTCTTGGTCTTCAGTTTGTGGCTGCTGTTTATCAGGAGGCTGAAGGGATTAATCTCAGAGTCGATGTCTAGTCCCGTAAGTACCTTGATATCTATGAGGGTTGGGGTCATCGGACCTTGCTTGAACATGAAGGCGTTCAAGGTACTTGACCAGAAGTAGCTGGCAGCTGACATTAGTGGCTCATTTTTCCTGGTATCGGCCAGGGACAGAGTTATGCATTGGCCGATTCCAATCTCGTCCCAATGGACTTGTTTGACAGCAGCAATCCTTTTGTGCCAGGTCCTGTATCCGTTTATCTTCGATGGCCATGACCTGAAGGTGTGTTTCCACGCAGAAACAATGGGCTTGGCTTGCCTGAAGGGGATTCTGTCTGTTTCGGCGTTGATTAGCCAGGTTGGGTCGCAGTCGCCCATGGGGCCCAGGAGAAAGCGATGGGATTTATCGTCGGTAGGGATCAAGATTTGGTTTTTGAAGACCTAAATCGTGAGAACGACGATGAAAATATAAGACTCGGGGGGGGAGACAGAGAGTAAAACCCTAACTTGGAGAAATCGACGGGGAAAGCGATAATGCAGGATTGAATGAGTTGACTTACCGCGGGGATCTCAGAGGCGTAGAATGGGGTAGAAGCCATTGTTGTTGAAGAAGGGATCGCTGCGAAAGGGGTTGATGTCGATGGAATACCGAGCGGTCGCCGGAGTTGGAGAACACGAAGAGCTTGTTGGATCGGCGGTGGAAGTTGTCGAATCTGGATCTGCGCGGTTTTCAGACAAGACCTAGCTAAGAAGTCGATGGGTTCCTCGGAGCTAATTCCGCCACATTATATAATGAAGCGGAATTGGGGCGCATGTGTTAACGGTGAAATTTGGTAATCGACTTGGAAGCGGAAGAGGAATCGAAGCAGAGAAGGAGGATTGAGTTTGAGCCAGATTAGGAGTCGTATCGGACCCGGTAGCCGTGTCGGACTGGGAAAGATAATGCCATAAAGAGCGTATCGGCCGATACGGATTCGGTTTGATTGAAGGCCGATATGGGTTGTAAGTTGACAGCTTCAACGTAGGCTTGGTTTGGGCTCAAGATAAGCTTTAAGGAGGTTGCCAAATAGAGATAAAGCTCAGTTTTAGGCAACTGTATCTTGTAAGTTGGGTAGTTATGCTTGTTTGTTAGTTGTAGATAAGATCGTACCCGACAAGGGTTCTGTTGTTATCTCGGGTATAAATATCCCGATAGTTGGTACATGTAAAAAGAATCAATCACACAATCAAATCAATCTACTTTCGGCGCATCGCCAACCCTCGCAAGAGGTCTTCTTCGACGAGTTCTTGCTTCTTCGGAGCAGAGGTAAGAACTCGTCCCCGATGATCTGCATCGTCGGGGCTAACGTGTCGCTTTAGACACGTTAAGCCTCGATGATGTGATCGTCGATTATCATGTCTTGAATAATTTTGACAGGTATCTTAATTAAGCCTTGCCAGCGGTTTACTCGCTTTAGGGTTTATTGCCGACGATGGTTTAATTCTTATGCTTGGCTAGATTGTTTAATGCAGCTATCATCCCCAAAAGCAATCGATGACCTGATTTTCTTCGCGTTAAGTCTCAATTCACACTTCGAGTTGCCATCGACCTTAGTCCTGTTTTGAGATCTAACACGAAGCCTGTTTTCGGTTGTAACTAAGGATAGTGTCGGGGTTTTAGCCGGTCTTATCTAACGCATGTGGTTGCTTTATGTTTCTTGCATGTGTTTGCCACTTATATGTGCAGATCGATAAGTATAGATACGTCGATCGTGAAGTAATCTTAAGATTTCTTTATGGTTGATGTGTTTATATTGGCCGATTGGCTCGTATAAGTTTGCACTAGAGTACTAGCTAGTGTAGTTACCTTCGTTATCCTTATCGGCCGATATTATTAGTTGAGATCTACATATCAATGAAGGCTGATAAGATTAGATTCATGTTTTACTTATTTTCTAAGTGAGCCGATATAGCTTTGCCCTATCGGCTAGGCTATGACAATGTGTCATCGGTCTATTGACCGATCGGCCATTGTTCTCTGACATGGTTTACTTGTTTCTTGTTGATTGCAGATCAAATCAACTGGCACGCTCTACTTACGACTAGGCAAGCCATTTGGACCTGCACTGGAGTTAAGCAGATCTCCCAGGCCGCCGTGGTAACGCGGAACCCGTTTGGTTGCTGGACGGGTCGAAATTCTGCGCCAACAGTGTCCTGGTATACACGTTCCAGGGACAATTTGTCGCACGATGACCTTGTTCCTCACAATTCTCACAGATAACATTTTCTTCTCTCCGGTATGAGAGTGATGGAGGTGCATTCGTCTAGTGGGATCTTAGCAGTATATCGGTAGGAGGCGTAGGTGCTTGTATTGGAAAATACTGACTTTGGCTTTGATTCAAACTCTGGGCTTGTATCTGAGCTTGCATCTGTTGTTGCTGATACTGTCGTTGCATCTGCTGCATCATCATAGCTAGTATTTGCGTCTGGTTAGCCACCACTCGTGCTAGGGTTGGGTCCCCGAATGGTGGAGGCGAAGTGTCCATGGGGTTGCTTGGGATTACTCCATGAAACTGTTGCGATCCTGATCCACTGCCATTCTCTCTGACGTTGACCATCTGTTGCAGGTAAAGGAGGGAAGTGAGATTGGTTGAACTAAAGGCCAGACCTTAACCCACTTAGCTACTGATCTGATGTGAGTACACTCTTACTGTTCAAGTTGTTTAGGCAGACAACCTAGTATGGTCACATCCCCACCACTGATGTAAACCATACACCTGCACATAGCAAACAACACACGATCTAACGACTACCGATACTACTCTTCTGGGAAAGATTGGGTTTAGGTAAGCCCCAGAAAAACTTCGCTCGAACCTCGAGAACGCTGACTCTGGACTGCTCATCTTGATCATTGCTTGAAGCTTGGCTCTTAGCTTGTCCTTCATAGGGTTTTCAGTTTGTGCTTCGGGCCTAGAAGCTAGAGAGCTGGAGGGAAAAGGACAGAAATTTGATAAGCTGTTTTGCAAAGACTCCTGAGGGAGAGAAGAGACATTTTCGCAGATAAGGTTTTCGCAAAACTTGTCCTTAGGGGTTTGACCGTTTGGCTTGACCTACAGTCGAAATGGCTCTGATACCTACTTGTCACTCTCGGAAATTTTCCCAAATTTCCAAACCATTTTGTGTATTAAGTCCCTGTCCAGGCATCAACCAGGGTACACAAAACGACAAATCAATAAACAGATCCAAACATAAATAAAGCGATAAATACTTACAACAGAGGCACTTAGTCCTCACACCAAAAAGAAAACAGCAGTGGAAAGAGACGATCCTAGCGGGGCTTCAGCTCCACTCCACAGGCAAACTCAACTGGGGTCTGAGCCTTGGTCCTCTAACTTCATCTTCAACTCAGAAGTACTAAACTTCTGAAAAGGGGGAAAAATAGCAAGATTGAGTACAACTACCGTACTCAACAAGCCACACCAAAGATGCAAACGTGCAAAGGGGAGACAGAGGGAGGCTTGTGGCTATTTGCAGAAAAGCGGTTGCAAAACTTTATATTTTAAAACAGTAAATAGTTGTTTATTTATGACAGGATTAAATCTCCACTGAACAACATTACAACCATGTTGAACAGGCCCAACCATTCCACCTGAACTTCACCAGTTCATTAAGTCAAATTAATTAAGCATGTGAGACTAATCATGGTGAATCTGGTTGATCGCCTATAACCGCGGGCACGGCTATTCGAATTGTTTTACTCTGATCAGAGGTGTGCAACTGTACCCACAAGACACGATTCCACACATGTTACCATGCCCCGAAATATCGCCACGATACTGCAAAGGGGGAAATCGTGACAAGACCTTTCGCATAGCTCCTCCTAACCAAGCGCACCACACCGCAGGTTTCGCCCCCGCTCCCTTACCAGTAGCGGGCAGCCCCCCCTCGTGCCACGGTGAGTCCGGTAGCCGATCAACCGGTATATCCTCAGCCGACCCAACTCCATCATGCCCACCCTTGCCGGGGAGCGTCAGCTAGGGAAGAGCTATACTACGAGTCCAGCAGTTGCCCATTCTTGCTTGTGGTAAGCACTGTTGGATAATTACGACCAATAAAACCTGGTCGGGTGCCTCGAGCGAAGTGCTCGTTAAAAGCTAATGTGAACAGTGTAATTATCCCATTAAATGAGCTAGTGGTAATTAAGCATGGCTAAGCATGTATAATTCTAGCAAAGTCAACATAAGTGACTCACGCTAGTCAAATTATCACTCACAGTTAACAAAGGACGGTTTAACAAGTAAACATGGCACAAGCGGACGAATAGGTAAACCCCATTCCCATGTAATTAGCAAAACATGCACTTTATTTGAAAACGTAAAACATTTCGTAAAATAGGTACAACATGCTCAAGGGGAATGTGTGACTTGCCTTGCTTCTTCAAACAATCTTCCGGACTCCTTTCCTCGCGAGCGCGAACTTCTGAAACGGCGGAATCTACATGCTGGCACGCAAAACGAGGAAAAACTCTAATAAAAACCAAATGAACAGTACATAAAAAGTAAACAAACATGTAGAGCTCAATGGGAATCGGCGCCGGAACGACGGGTCCCACGTGTCAACGGGTCAAGGGGCGGACGGTCCACGGTGGACCAAGTCCACGCACGCACGGGTGCGGACGCATCACGTGGCACTGAGGTGGCGGCCACTACAGACGGAAGGGAGAAGGTAGCGCCGACGTGGACGCCAACGTGGCGAAGCCGCGGGCGACCACGTGGTCTGGGTGTGGACCGGATTAAACAAAGGGGGCCCACGTGTCGGCGACATAACAGTCGGCGAACCGGGGAGGAAAAGGAGGTAAAATGGACTTGTTACTAGAAAAAGGACCAACGGGCTGAGGGACATAAAGTAGACTTTTGTGTGGAGAAAGGATAATAGGCCGACGGCCCAAAGAAGCGGGCGGAGGGACGTGAAATGGACTTTTGCGAGGGAGATGGGCCAATCGGCCGACGGCACAAAGAAGCGGGCGGGGGGACGCAAAATAGACTTTCGCGGGGAGTAAGGTCAATGGGCCCAACGGCTGCTGGGCCGGGAGCTAGTGGTGGGCCGGCCCGGGTGCGGCCTCTACAGCCGGGCGGGCGGCTATGGTTCGGCCGAACCCTAGGCCGAACCGGCCAAGGCACGGCGGAGGTGGTGCGGCGACGGGCGGCGGCGGCGGTGGCGGTGGCGCTGTGGCGGCGGCGGCGTGCGACGGCGGCGCACGGGCGGGGCGGCGCACCGGGGAGGAGAGAGGAAGGGAGAGGGTGAGGGGCTCACCGGGCGGCAACGGCGACAGAGGCCGACCGGAGGCGCTGTGGCGGCGGCGTGCGGCGGCGGCGCACGGGACGGGGCGGTGGGTTTTTTTTTGGCGGCGATGGCTGGGCGGAGGCGCGGCCGGGAAGCAGCGGCGGCGGCCGGGAAGCAGCGGCGCGGCCGGGAAGCAGCGGCGCGGTCGCGGCCGGCGCACGCGGGCGGCAGCGGAGCGGCGATCTAGCGGCGGCCGGGCGGATAGTGCACACGGCAGCGCCGAGAGAGAGGAGAGAGAGAGAAGGCGGCGGAGCTCACCGGCGAGGAAGGAGGTGACGGCGACGGCGACGCTAGGGTTTGGGAGAAGGCGGCGCAAAGAGGAATGAGAGAGGAGGTCGCGGGGAGGGGAACATATAAGGCGGGGCCCGGACTAGGGTTCGACCGGTGTGGGCGGATTTCTCACCGGAGAAATCGGGCGGCGTGGGCGCGTGGCGGCCCGGAATGGCGGAGAGAGGGGAGGCCGGAGGTAGGAGATGACAGGTGGGGCCCACGGTCCCACCTGTCGGAGAGAGGAAGAGGGAGCCGAACGGGCCAAGGCGGCCTTGGGCCGAGGAAGAGAGGAAGGAGGGAGGGAGAGGGGAGGGCGTCGTGTGGGCCGCGGGAGAGAGAGGAAATTTTGGGCCGAAAACGGCCCAAAATAAAAGGGACCCTTTTTAATTTGTTTTTCAATTAATTTAATCAGTTAAATGAACTTTGTGACTTTAAAATTATTTCTTTAGCTCCAAAAAATTCACGAAAAATTTTGGAGAGTACTTTAGGGCATGGGGAATATTACAAAAATATTTCCGGCCATAATTTTTAAAAGGAAAATTTAATTTCCCTTACAATTTCACTTGATTAAGTTGCTTTAAATTTTTATTAAATTTGTGGAAAATGTATTATTAGGCAATTTTTAATCCCGATCGAAAATTGGGGCGTGACAGCGTGCGTGGAGGTGTCCCGCGGGAACGGGCCGGACTCACCGGCGCTGGAGCGTGAGAGAGTGGTCGAGGTCGTGGAGATGGTGATGGGGATTACGGCGAAGGCAGACAAGACATGATAGAGTGTGAAGGAGACTAGCTTTGTTCGTTTGCCTGTGTTCTCAACTTCTCTCGTTTTTCGCGTGCACGCTTTTCAAACTACTAAACGGTGTGTATTTTGTAAAAAGTTTCTATATAAAAGTTGCTTGAAAAATCAAATTAATTCTGTTTTAAAAAAAATTAGTTAATACTTAATTAATCACGTGCTAATGAATTGTTTTGTTTTCTGTGCGCACATAATGTTTGGAACACAGCCAAACGAACAAACCTAAAGGGATGATTGGTCGAACTCTGGAGGACGGTGGTTCGTCCATGACAGCATTGGAGGAATTCTTGACGCTGCATGGTCGCATTATGCACAAGAAATGTTGACGCCGAGAGAAATAATTTTCTATTTTAGCATTTTTCCCAACCTTGAAACGTGGTGCCTGAAATAACCTATTATGTGTTCTTGAGTAAGGCACACCTTTGGGTTTTGTATTGGAAAAGCTATTTTTGCAAGAAAGTGAATACACAACAGCTGTACCATTAAAAAATGGTATAGACTAGTACGCGTATCAGCCACGCTTCGCAAGGGAAGAAATTTTGGTAGGAAGGTAGTCTTTTTTTTTCTTATAGAAAGGACGTTGCCACGGGAGTTAAACTCTCGAGGGACGTACTTTTTTATTTGTATGTTATCTAAATGGTTATAAAAAATTTTAAAAAAATCAACAAGATAGATTAATATATGATAAATCATTTCACAAACATGTAAGTTAAAATTTAACTTCTACAGATTACAACGAAAAAACAAACTAAACTACGGCTAGTTAACGTATATTCGTAGGTAAATTTGTTTTTTTCGTTGTAACTTGTAAAATTTAAATTTGACTATGCATGTATATAGAGTGATTTGTCACTTATTAATATATATTGTTGAATTTTTTAAATTTTTTCATAACCATTTGAATGACATGCAAATAACGAGTGGATGGCCCTCTGAGAGTTTAAAATAATTTTCCACATTGCCACGTCTATGTTGATACATGTTTGTTCAGAATCACGATCAACACACACATCCTTCGGCTAATCCTGTGGTCTCATGTCGTTAGAGTCATTGCACTCTGGGAGATGAATGGGTGCTTTCAAGCACCGCAAGCTGACCAATCGTCCAAACCCGTAGCAAGCGATGACTGCCGATGACAACCAAGTGAGTCGATATGAAGAATGCCTGCAAGCCGATCGGCTGGGCGCTGGAGCCAACGATGCCAGACAAAGAGAAGAGACAAAAACAACCGACTTCTCTCTATATAAGGAGCACCCTCCTATGCCGACGCCCCCTGTGCTAGTGCCAGGCAGGAGGAGCACCGGGCAGCCGAGCTTGAGCTCACGCTGCCGCACCATCATGAGTCGCACCAGTCGCTAGAGCTAGCTCCACCGTCCTCCCCAGGGACTGCAAATTCGAAATTAGGTTTTTTGCCGCAGGGGGCCGAAAGAACCGAAATTTCTAAAATTTCGGTACTTTTTTGACTGAAATTATTTGAAAATTTGACAAATTTTGAATGAATTTGAACAAATTTTTACCAAAGTCACAAAAAATTAGAAAAAACCAAAAATTTTAAGCAAAATATATGTTTGTCAGTGGGAGGCAATTTTTTTGAAATTTCGAAAATTTCAATCACTGATCTTCCCCATCATACTCTCCTGATTTGTAGCCCTCTCATGGTTGCACCATCGATCATGCTGCTCTTTGACCGACCGGTGGCTCGCTTGCTCCACTCGCTCCGCCCGCAAGGCTGCCCGCCCAGGCGAGCTCGCTCCGTTGAGCGCCAAGTTTGCTCCACCCGTTGGCTGTCGCTCGAGTTGGTCCATTGGTGGACGGCGGTTGGAAAAAGTGGATGAGGCAGATGATGTGAAGCATATGATCCACGCGAATGCTGCTGTGCACACATGTGACTCGGTGGGTCCCACGTTGCAGTGTATTCCAAGCGACGCATAGAAATAGCACTAAATCTTCATACCAAGGAAATACGTAAACCAGTATAATCGTACGCACGAATCGCGATGCATAACGTGCGGCATCCAGCCCAAGTGGATGTGGCCTCAGGTGGCACTGCTACATAAATCGTTTTCCCAAACAGTAAAAAGTAATTTTTCTTGCGGACGAATGACCGGCCTGCGTCTAAAGGTCTACGAAAATCGGATTTTTGCATGTGACCAGCGCAGCTGCATGCGAAAGTCTTATTTACGCATGTGGTCATCTATACCAACCGCATGCGAAAATAAATTTAGTGAAAAAATTTTTGAAAAAAAAATCCAAAACCCTAGACCACCGTCTTTGTCATCGCAACCGCTCACGAGGGCGGCGCCACCAGATCCGCCACCCTCGCCACCCGCCCTCGTCGTCGCTACAGCCGTGCCTTAGGGCGACGGATTTGGCCGTCCTGAGGACGCCGCCGCCGGATATGCTGCCGCCGCCTGCCCTCATCGCACGCGTGCCTGTGTCGCCGCCCACTTGGGAGGGGGATGTGAGGGAGATAGAGGGGGGAGAAGAGGTGAGAAATGAGAGGAGAGGAAGTGAGAACATAAAGGTGACTTTGATTTTTTTTTTAAGATGGTGAGAGAGAAAGAGGAGGACAGTTAGATTTCTAGGCAGGCCTTTAAAAACCTACCTGTGAAAATTGATTTTTACATGCGGGTCTTTTAAGAAACCATATGCGAAAATACATATCAATTTTTGCAGCGCGATCAGTTACGATTCGCCAGCAACCTCTAGAGACCCTTGAACGGAATTTTTTTTTTCTGTAGTAGCGTGGATAAAGTACTTCCCGATTGCTGCTGGTGTCCCGACTAGCGCCACGCTCGAAGAAAGTCCATATGTGGTTGAAGAATAAGTTCACGTCGAAGCCACTTTTGTTGCTAACGACATTAGTAATACGATTTTGAGGGGATGGTTTGCTTTGAGCCTTTGAGATTATGACAACACACGTGTCCTATACGAGGCAACGTCCTAACGAAAGGACTATAGTCCTACCAAATTTTCTTCCCTTCCTTCGCAAGTACTCCTTTGTCCCAGAAGCCCGTCATTTTAACGTTGAATGGACAAATTAACCGCAAGTAAAAATGACCATATTACCTTATTTAGGCTGAGTTCGTTAGTTAGCTTTCAATGTACGGCGTTTCAGCTCACGTACGGAACTCAGCCTTTCATTTGTCACTTTAGATTGTAAGAAAAATTTACTGCCTGCTAGTACTGCTATCTATCACATGGTACTAATAGTGGCATTATTGTAAAAAGAAAAAAGTAATCAATTCAAGCGGATTAAAATGACTCAATGGAATTGACTAGATGCTCAGTTTGTTGTTCAAAAGTGCTAGACAGATAAAATTTTTTATAATGTCACATCGAATATTTGAACACATACATAGAGTATTAAATATAAATAAAAAAATAACTAATTACATAGATTGCGGGTAAATTATGAGACGAATCTTTTAAGCCTAATTGCTCCATGATCTGACAATATGGTGCTACAGTAAATATTTGCTAATAACAGATTAATTAGATTTAATAAATTTGTCTCACAGTTTACGGACGGATTCTGTAATTTGTTTTGTTATTAGTCTATGTTTAATACTTCAAATGTGTGTTCGTATATCCGATATGACACGCTAAAATTTTACCCCCCATCTAAACAAGTCAAATTTTATGGGACATTTCTTGAACTGCAGAACCACCAGCTTTCTAGGACGGAGGGAGCACATGTGTCAGGCGCTATATCAAACCATGTACGAGAGGTCCGCTCTCTCTCTCATGTGCTAGGCCTTACGGAATGGGCCAGCACTAACATAGATCTAGGCATTCCTCATTGATGTGTGTCATATCGTTATTATTGTAAGATGACTATCATAATCGAGGCTACATATTACTCTCAAATTAACATAAGATAATATGGCTATGTGTTTAGTTTCCAAAAAATTTTTTCAAACTTTCAATTTTTTCGTCACATCAAATGTTTGGACATATGTATGAAGTATCAAATGTGGACGAAAAAAAACTAATTGCACAGTTCGACTGTAAATTGTGAGATTAATCTTTTGAGCTTAATTACGTCATGATTAGCCATAAGTGCTACAGTAATTCACATGTGCTAATGATGGCTTAATTAGGCTCAAAAGATTCGTCTCGCGGTTTACAGTCGGAATCTGTAATTTGTTTTATTATTAGTTGACGTTTAATACTTTAAATGTGTGTCCGTATATCTGATGTGATGTTTTTGCTAAAAAAAATTTTGCAACGAAACCCGGCCACAGTTACAAACACATAGGCTCTACATAGGTAGTAGCTTTGGTTTCGTAGGTAGTAGCTGTGGTTGGGGAGCGTTTTGAACGCCTTTATTATGCATAATGCAGGGGGAGGATCTCCGATCCATAGGTCTGACACCGAGGAGGCGGTTTATTTTTAAAATTAGTTTTTGTCATTATTTGCTTTTAAATATGTTGTTCAAATAGACAAAATAGACAAATTTGAAAAAGGTAACAATCTAAACATAAACATTGCCAAAACTTATCTTCACTATCAAAGTTTAGTTTGGTAATTATATAATCTTTCTCTAAAAAGCTTGATAAAGGTAATAAACCAAACACATCATACGCATCTCAACCTTATTTGGTAATATGAAAATTTGACACTAATAAAATTGGGTAAGGTTGATTTAGGTATAAGGTTTTAAATCCTCGTCTATAGCTGCTATTATCTTCGGAGGTAGCTGTTTGAAAAGGGTCTAGCTAATTGCTTTCATATACAATTTAATCACTATTAGACGCTTTAACTTCATTTAATATGCTATTAACTACTTAAAGAGCCAATCATTAAATGTTTTAGCTTATTATTAAAACACTTTTTAGCTATAAAAGTGCCACTATATCTCGAGGCAATGGGTGGACCCTTAGGACCTTAAAATTGCTGAAAGAATCACCAGACAAGTAGTAAATGCTAGTTTAGTGAAGGTGGGCCGTGTAGCTGTAGCAGTGCGATCGGACGCCTGCCTGGTAGCTGTAGCTTTATTGTGATGTTTACGAGCTTTTGGAAGCCTCCTGATGCTCCCTCTGCTTTTAAGTGCAGCGGAGAGCCGGAGAGAACCTGATTTTCAGCCAAAGCAAAAAAAAAAAAAGAGAAAAGTTTCCAGCGGAGAACCTCGGGAGTCGAAGATCAGACGCGTTCCCCATGCCTAGCGATGGCAGCATCCGCATCGTCCTCTTCCCGTTCCCGGCACAGGGCCACTTCTCCGCCTTCCTCTCGCTCGCCACCCTCCTCCGTCGCGCTCAGCCCACGGCCGACATAACCCTCGTCTCCACCCCGCGCAACGTGGAAGGCCTCCGCCGCCGCTCCAGCTCCCTGACACAGTACCTCCGGCTCCACGCCTTGCCGTTCGCGCCCGCGGAGCACGGCCTGCCCGCGGACGTCGAGTCCATCGACGACGCCACAATCCACCAACTCATGGATCTCTTAGCGGCCACAGAGTCGCACTCATTCCAAGAAAGCTTCGATGGCTTCGTCGGCGGCTGCACCACCGCCGGTGGCGCGGATGGCGCGAGTGTCTGCGTCGTCGTCGTGGCCGACCCCTTCCTCGCGTGGACGACGGCCGTCGCGCGCCGGCACGGCGCCACGCGCGCCTTCTTCGTCTCCTGTGGCGCGTTCGGCACCGCGGTGTACCACTCGCTGTGGAACCACCTGCCGCACCTGCGCGCACCCGGTGACGACGCGTTCTGCCTGCCGGACCACCCGGAAGTCACCGTCCACCGGTCGCAGCTTCCGGTGCAGCTCCTATACGCCGACGGCACGGACCGGGGCTCTGCCTACCACCTCCGTCAGATCTCGGCCGCGTACGACACCGACGCCGTGTTGATCAACACGGTGGAGGAACTAGAACCGGCCGGACTGCGCATGATTCGGAAAACAATGGGCGTCCCAGTCTATCCCGTCGGCCCGCTCGTGCGTCGCCTGAACCCGATGCAGTGCTCCAACCACGCCGGCGGCAATGACGACGATGTCAACCGATGGCTCGACGCCCAAGCAGAGAGGTCAGTTCTGTACATATCATTTGGGTCATATAACTCGCTAAGGGCTGACCAGATGTCTGACCTCGCTGCGGCACTGGAGCTCACCGGCCGGCCGTTCATCTGGGCCATCCGGCCGCCTATAAGATTCGACACGACTAGCGGTGGCCATATCAGCGGCGCCGCCGCCGAGTGGTTGCCGGAAGGGTTCGAGGAGAGGGTGCGAGCCAAGAACATGGGCCTTCTCATCCACGGATGGGCGCCGCAGGTGACCATCCTGGCGCACGCGTCCACCGGCGCGTTCCTGAGCCACTGCGGCTGGAACTCGGTGCTGGAGAGCATGGCGCATGGCGTGCCCGTCGTCGCATGGCCGCTCAACGCGGACCAGTTCTTCAACACCCAAATGCTGGAGGAGTGGGGCGCGTGCGTCGAGCTGTCCCGCGGGAACGCGCCGGACACACCGGCACTGGAGCGTGAAAGTGTGGCCGAGGTGGTGGAGATGGTGATGGGGAGCACGGAGATGGCGGCCAAGACACGACAGCGCGTGAAGAAGATTCAGGAGATGATTGGTCCTGCACTGGAGGAGGGCGGTTCATCCACGAAAGCACTAAAGGAATTCTTCGCCTTGCTGACGCTGCGGGATCGTACTATGCCCAAGAAATTCTGACACCAAGTGGAATAGTTTACTATTTTTAGCATTTTGTCCAACTTTGGACTAAGGTGTCTCAAGCTATTTTATGGTTGTATATGGCTGGACGGTCAATGGATATGAGAGAAATGACGCCATTTCATAAAAAAATAATATATTTTAAATTAATACGCTGAAGTACTGGAAACATATTTCTACTCCTATGTAAGCGCAGAGTGCCGGGGTCGTTCTCCTACCACCCTCTCCTCCATCGTGCGCAGCACGTCTGCTCCGTTTGCGTATCATCAGATCAAATATTTCTCAATTATCCTTTTAGCTCGTCCCTAATTAGGCCTGACTCGTTACATCAGACATGTTTGTAATGTTGGAACAAGGATTAAGGGCTTATTTAGTAGAGCTTTTGGAGCTATAGTTCAATCAAACAGTTTCAATTTCATCCAAAATAGAAGTAGAGTTGGTTGGACTTCTCTCACAAAATAAACTAAAAAATTAGAGCTGGGTTTTGGCCGCTTCACAACTTCACTTCAGACTTAGATCTTAGAGTTAAATTTATGAGTTGGAGCCCTATCAAATAAGCCCTAAATGTAATTGTACACAAGATGAAATACAATTATACAAATGATTGCAACTAAGATTATCTGTAGGTAAATAGACATTTATTACTCCTTTCCAAGTATAAGAAGTTCAAGGTTTAAACATGAGTAGTAAGAAAGTATGTGAAATCGAATAGTGACGGGTTACGATGGTTTAAGAAGAAAAAGTAAGTAGAAAAATTAAATGGGAGAAGAGTTGTGATCTTGGTTGAGAAAATAATATAGGTATAGAAGTTATTATATTTTATGATAAATTTTATATACTGAGAAGTTACTATATATTATGATGATAATACCACAGAGCAAAACGCACAACACTTCTTGAATTTCATCTGAACGCTTGGTCCTAATCAGGATCGGTTAACTCGAGCAGGTTCATCAAACAGCACATCGATTATAATCATAGCCTTGCCATCAGATTTCATTCTACAGAACACCTTAAAGCTGACATGTTAAACCTCGGCGCCATTAGGTATAGTACTGAAGCACGGTTTATTTTTAAAATTAATTTTTACACTATTTCTTCTTAAAATAAGTTTTCCAAATTAAATGGGTCCATTTGTCAAAATTTCAGCACTGTGAACCTGTTTAGATTGGTGTCATTTTAAACCATACTATTTTTTAAAAAAATTAACAAACATGTGGATGTGTTTGGTTTGTTATCAAAACTAGTAAGGCCTAAAAAATTTTGGCAAAAACACATTTAGATCCAACCAAAATTTTGACAATGCCAAATTTTGAAAAGGTTCATTTTGGCAGCAATTTGAACATGACATGCCATCCTAAGACCATGCGCAGGTGACACACCCTGGACCCTTCAAATTGCTGATAGTATAACCAAACAAGAAAACATGACAAGTAAGTAAATGCCAGTATTGTCGATGGGTGATACCCGTAAACCATATCCTGAGGGTACACTACTACGAAAACAATCTTTCATGGCGTTTGAAAAAACTTTTCTCTGACGGAAATGAGGTGAAACCGCCAGCTAAAAAGATAGTGGGGTGGGGGTCTCGGGCCGCCAGCGAAAACACATCTTCGCTGGCGGCCTCCTAAAGCTAGCCGCCAGAGAAGATGCGGTATTTTCTCTGGCGGCCATCTTAAGACACCGCCAGCGAACATATCACTTTTTCGCTGGCGGTAAGGTGACGTGGCCCGCTAGAGAAGATTCCTACATCTTCGCTGGCGGCCCACTCTAGCCGCCGCCACCCCTAAATATTTTCTATGGCGGTTCGAATGAACCGACATATGTTGACCGTCAGGAAAAATACCATCACCTATATCACCAGCCCAGCTAGCAGCCATGGCATTTGAGCACGATTTTCTCTCTCTTGTGAACAAATACATAGAGGGGAAGGTTTTGATCTTCAATCTTTTGAAAGATCTACTGCACCAGAGGTTACATATATTTTCTCCTACTCCATTTGTAAAGTTTTTTTTCAATTTTATTGGTTGTTTGTTGAGATTTTACATAGCAAAAAGTATGTGACACGGGGGAAGAAAACTATTTTTTATTTGTTATTTGGAGCTTAAAATGGGCAAACTTTGTAAGCAATATTGTGCATGATCGATGTTCCATATATATATATATCTAGTTTTGATATGTTTATTTGTAGCAGATCTATATATTAGTTAACTGCAGAGAACGCTGAGAAGAAGAGAAAAAGAGCTAGTTTTTTATTTTTTTTTCTAGTTGTTTGTAGTTTATAGATTTTTGGCTAGCTTTAATTATCTTGTCTAGATTATAGTGGTTATAAATATTAATTAGTATAATTTTAATGTGACATATTATCGAAAATATATAAAGTGACGAAGTTGTACATATTTTTTCGCAAATAATGCATAGATGACGGACAGAGCATGGATGTATAGAGAGAGATACCGGTCCTCATACATTGAAGGAGTTGACATATTCATGAAAGCTGCTAAGAAGAATGCTGCATCTAAGAAGACAAAGGAAATTAGATGTCCATGCTTACATTGCAAGAATCAGAAAATTTGGATCGACCCATCTATAATCGAGCAACACTTGGTGATGCATGGATTTGTTGCAGGCTACACAAATTGGTCACATCATGGAGAGATCCCAAGCAAACAAGTTCCCAACCGGGCGATAGTACAGGATGAAGTGTTCAACTGGGACGAGGATTTGATGGTAGTAGCAGAAGAAGGAGAAGAGGAAGTAGAGCCCATTAATGTTGATGATGATGTTGGTGGCGATGATGGTCATCATAGTATAGTTGATGATGTCGATGATGGTAATGTTTGCGTAGATGATGGTAATTTTGATTTGGAAGAGATGTTGCGTCATGCTAAACCTGAGGTTGTAGCTGGGTCCGCTCGTGGGTTGGAGAATTTCGAATCATTACAAAAGGCAACGAAGGTTCTTTTGTACGATGAGGCAAATGGTTGCATGAAGGATTTCACATTGTTGCGGACGGTGCTTGAACTTATGAGATTGAAGGTCAGAAACGGTTGGTCGGACAGTAGTTTCAACGATTTGTTGGTTCTGTTGAAGAAACTGTTTCCACAACCCAACTCCCTGCCAACCAGCACCTATGAAGCGAAGAAGCTTATTTGCCCTTTATCTCTGGGTGTGCGAAAGATACACGCCTGTGTTAACCACTGCGTACTGTTTCGTAAAGAGTACAAGGATTTGGACAGATGCCCAACGTGCAACACTAGTCGATACAAAACAAGCCGTAGCCAGTCCGAGCATCAGGATGTTACCCAAGACGAGGTAGAAGACAACAACAAGAAGAAGATCCCCCAGTTGGTCATGTGGTACCTTCCAGTGAAAGATCGATTGAAGCGTTTGTTCTCGAACCCGAGGGATGCCGAACTGATGCGCTGGCATAATGAAAAGCGGAAAAAGGATGGGATGATTCGACATCCGGCAGATGCTCCACAGTGGAAGGAATTTGACAGAAAGTACCATGAGTTTGCAGAGGACCCAAGAAATGTAAGGTTTGCATTGAGCACCGATGGAATGAATCTATTTGGTGACTTCAGCAGCTCACACAGCACGTGGCCAGTACTCCTAACCATGTACAACCTCCCTACGTGGCTGTGTCAGAAAAGAAAGTATATTTTGTTGACCATCCTTGTACAGGGACCACGACAACCTGGCAATGACATGGATGTGTTTCTGGAGCCTTTGCTGGAGGATATGGCTGATCTGTGGAATCACGGGGTCCGAGTTTGGGACGAATTCATGCAGAATTACTTCACGCTTAATGCAATTATCTTTGTCACCATCAACGACTTGCCCGCACTGTTTTCCCTATCAGGACAGCTCAAGGGGAAGACAGGCTGCGTTATTTGTGTTGATGGTACAGTGTACAGGTATCTTCAGGGATCGAAGAAGCTAGTGTACATGCGGCACCGACGTTACTTAAGAAAGAATCACCCGTACCGCTCCAAAGCAGAATATTTCGCCAACACTGTTGAGGATGGTGATCCACCAGAACCATGGAAGGGTGATAAAGTGTTCACAATAACGAAAAAGCTCAAGGTTGTTTTTGGGAAGGCCAAAAAGAAGGAAACCAACAAGCGGAAGAGAAATGAGGCCAAAGAACCAGCAAGCGCTAGCGGGCCATTCAAGAAGCATTCCATTTTCTTTAAGTACCTTCCGTACTGGCAAGATTTAGAGATACGTCATTCTATCGATGTCATGCACCTAGAGAAAAATGTCTTCGATAGCACCATGGGTACTTTACTAGACATACCTAGCAAGACAAAGGATGGGCTGAAGTCCCGTAAGGACCTCGTGAATATGCAGATAAGGAAAGAGCTTCACCCTGTAGATGAGGGTAACGGAAAAGTGTATCTTCCGCCGGCCTGCTACACCTTGACAAATGAGGAGAAAAAGGCAATGTGCAAATGCCTACGTGGGGTGAGAGTGCCTACTGGTTTCTCCTCAAACATTAAGCGACTGGTATCCATGAATGATTTGTCATTTTCAGGCTACAATTCCCATGATTGCCATGTAATGCTCACAGTATTCCTCGCTATCGCCATCAGAGCAATCGAACCATTACACGTTAAGGTGGTCATCACAAAGCTGTGTTACTTCTTCAATGCAATCTCACAGAGAGTAATTGATCTTGACGAGTTAGGTCCTCTCCGCACTTTCGCTATAGAGACCGTGTGCGAGCTTGAGATGTGTTTCCCGCCGTCATTTTTCAATATGATGGAACACCTCATAGTTCATATTGTGCCTCAGATTATTGCACTTGGTCCCTGTACCTGCATCAGATGTGGCCATTCGAACGGTACATGTCCATTCTAAAAGGCTACGTACGGAACCGTGCCCACCCAGAGGGATCGATGATAGAGGGATATACTACCGAGGAAGTCGTTGAGTGTTGCATTGATTACCTAAAAGAGGGGAAAGCAATTGGTTTACCGGTACTTCGACATGAAGGTAGATTATCTGGAAGAGGGACAAAAGGGCAAAAAAGAATCCACGACGATGATTACAAGAAAGTGAAAGAAGCTCATTTCACTGTGCTGCAACAGCTCGCGATAGTGGAGCCGTACATAGATCAGCACCTTAAGGAATTACAAGCAATGAATACAGAGCGTTCTGATGCATGGATCATGAAACGACACAAGGCTGCCTTTACTGAATGGTTCAAGAACCTCGGCCTACCAGATGGCGATACTACGGAGGAAAAAACTATTAAGAGGTTGGCTGACGGGCCATCAAGTGTTTACACCTCATGGCAAGCATATGATCTGAATGGGTACACATTTTATACCAAAGCGAAAGACCAAAGGAGTGCATGCCAAAACAGTGGCCTTCGAGTAGAGGCAATCGACCCAACTGGACAAAAGAGCACATACTATGGATCCATAGAAGAAATCTGTGAACTGGACTATGGATCCAACATGCAGATTCCACTGTTCCGGTGCCAATGGGGGAAACACCCATCTGGCGTGGTTGTCGACATTTTCGGGCTGACAATCATCGACCTGGTCAACGTAGGGCACAAGAATGACCCATGGGTACTTGCCGATCGGGCCGCTCAGGTTTTCTATGTGACTGATCCATCTCAGTTGAAGAAAGATATAGTTGTCTCGGGGAAACAAAAGATTTTGGGAGTTGATGATGTCCAAGATGTTGAGGCATATAATCAGTACGAGAACATGACACTCTTCACGGACTTTACAAACAACATTAAGGTCGCGGAAGCAATGATTGGTGATTCCCCGAAGCCATACATGAGGAACAAGGGAGTAGGGAAGAATGTCAAAGGTTAATCTACATATGTAATTATGGTGACCTAAGATGGATGATGAATTTTTGTACGGATGATTACCAACTCTTTTTGTAATTAGTTTTGTGGATATTTTTACATTTAGTTGTGCAAAGAAAAAAATATTGAAATGGGCCAAACGTTTTTCCTGGCGGTCGAGGACACTTCCGGCCGCCAGCGAAAAAGGTGTTCTCTAGCGGCGAGGTAAGCCGGCCGCCAGCGAAAATGGGTTTCGGTAGCGGGCCGCCTATTCCGGCTGCCAGCAAAAACCTATTTCGCTGGCGGCCAGGTAGCCGGCTGCTAGCGAAAATGGGTTTCGCTAGCGGGCCGCATAATCAGGCCGCCAGTGAAAAAGGTTTTCTCTAGCGACGAGGTAAGCCGGCCGCCAGAGAAAATGGGTTTCAGTAGCGGGCCGCCTATTCCGGCTGCCAGCGAAAACCTATTTCGCTGGCGGCCAGGTAAGCAGGCCGCTAGCGAAAATGGGTTTCTCTAGCGGGCCGCATAATCATGCCGCCAGCGAAAAAGGTTTTTTGCTGGCGGCGAGGTAATCCGGCCGCTAGAGAAAATAGTTTCGCTAGCGGCCCGCCTAATGTGCCGCCAGCGAAAAAGGTTTTAGCTAGCGGCGAGGTAAGCCGGCCGCCAGCGAAAATGGGTTTCACTATATATGGGCGCGCGGGAGTCCTCAATTTTCACTAAGTCCCGAAGGCGCGAAAACCCTAGAGCCGTCGCCAGGTTGCCAAAATTTTCAGCCGCCGCCGCCAGCAAAAACCTAGCGCCGCCGCCTCCTTTTCGCGCCAGGAGAGCGCCGCCGCCTCCTTTTCGCGCCAGGAGGCAGGTAGCCCTCACCGCCGCCGCCTCCTCCTCACCGCCGCTCGGCTGCCTCCTCACTGCCGTCGCGGCCGCCTCCTCACCGTCCCCGGCCACCTCCTCACTGCCGCCGCCGCGTCCTCACCGCCGATGGCCGCCTCCTCACCGCCGCCGGCCGCGTCCTCACGCCACCGATGGCCACCTCCTCACCGCCGCTGGCTCGCCTCCTCGCAGCCGCCGGGGCCGCCTCCTCACCGCCGATGGCCGCCAGCCTCACAGCCGCCGCGGCCGCGTCCTCACCGCCACCGAAGGCCACCTCCTCACCGCCGCTGGCCGCCTCCTCGCAGCCGCCGGCGGCCGCCTCCTCACCGCCGATGGCCGCGTCCTCACAGCCGCCGGCGGCCGCGTCCTCACCGCTGCCGCCTCCTCTTCTTCCTCTGCTCGCTGCCTCCTCACAGCCGCCGACGGCCGCGTCCTCACCGCCGCCGCCTCCTCTTCTTCCTCTGCTCGCCGCCTCATCCAGGTACCCCTGTCGCCGCCGACTCTTTTTTCCGATGAATGGAATGGATGAATGAATGAATGGATCGATGAATGGATGGATGAATCAATGGATGGATCGATGATTGATTGTTTGTATCGATGAATGGATGGATTATTGATTGATTGTATGAATGGATGGATTAGGGTTGAATGGATGGATTGATTGATTGTATGAATGGATGGATTCATCGATGAATCGATCAGAAATATAATAATGCAGTTAGCTAGCTACCTCGCTCACAGTCTGTGTCATCTCACTGCAGGCTTCACTGCACATTTTGACATGCATTCTGTCCATATATCCATCGATCGGTTACTCGATAAAAAAACATATATCAAGATCTGTTCATCTGCAAATTGTTGATTAGCATTCATGCATGTAGTATCTTTTTTCCTTTTGTAAACTTTCAGTTAGCAGGTTCGACTGATCCATCGATCCCTGAATTCAGGTGATCGCCATCAGACCATCAGTGGACACTGGACAGCACATCTTTCTCTGTTTTTTTCTTGAAGATGATTAATCAGTTTGACACAGCAGATCAAACTTGATAGTAATCCATGTATATACCTAGAGTTGTTATTCCTGAAAAAGATTGACAAATTTGTTGTTGAAACTAATAAGGAAGAATGGCACATATTGTTCAGCTTGCATGCATGCCTTTCGATTTTGCTATTCATTCATAAGAAGTTCAGTACAATATCTCATTCTTTAGCCTTATGTAACTACTTACAAATCTACATTTACTATATGCAAGGTTAGAGTAATGTATTTAGTCTCTATTCAGTAAAGTTCAATTTTGAAATTTTAAAAAGTTTAATAATTATATTTAGTGTGATTTGTCTCCATCCACTATTCTTTGTGTTTTATCTAGAAAATTGAATCATGTATATATGCAGGGTTAGAATCATGTGTTTAGTCTTGATTCAGTAAAGTTCTATTTCTAGATACCATTTTATTTTGTTTCACACAAAAATTCTTTATATTTTATTCTCAGTAAAATAAACAAAGTCAGTTCAGCTGAAATTAGATTGAATTTTTAGGAGGTCAAGACTTACTAAATAAATTCTGGAAAAATTATATTAATTCATGATAAATAGATTAGTATTTGAATAAATTATATACCCTGCACACTTTTATGTAATAAAATGCACATCTGGGAAGTGTATCCGTTTTGCCGATTAGGGTTTTGTATTAATATATAATTTGACCGTTTTGACCTAATTGTTTGAAGTATCAGATGTACATATTAAATTGCACCAAAATTCCAGTGAGTTTTGTATATTGAATAGCACCTACATGAATTTCCTCATGATTGTATTTTGCATCAATTATTTATATCTACTCTATCCGTCCAAAATATAAGTATTTTTGGATTAAAAAAAATATCCCAAAATTAATATAAGGACTCCTAAAGACTCAAAAACATATAAAAAGACTAAATTACACATTATTTAGATGCCCTTATTTTTTCTTTTTAACTCTTTTAAGAAAGATGTAACGATTCCATTCCACATCTAATATAAACTCACCTTAAAAGGATATCAACGGAAAAACCGACCGAAGCGGAACCCTCGGGCGCCAAGGGCAAGCAAACTCCACCGATGCTTGAGGAGGATATTTGCACACAAGTAGTCGAGGAGGAATCATCGCCGTCAAGTTCCGGTGAGGAAGGGAGTGGATCGTATAACTCGCCGAGTGACCCCCATCCTTCTCCTGCAAGGAAGAAAAAGGGTGGGAGCGACAATGAAGAAGTCGACTCCGACTACATCCCCCGCGAACCGATGGTACGTAACATATTGTATATGATTAGTTCCGATCGTATTAAGTATATATATCGATTATAACCGATGTCATGTGAAATGCAAATATAGAAGAATGCTCCACGCCGATCTAAAAGGAAAGCCCAAGCCGCACCCGAAGCGGAAGCCGAAGCTAGAGCTGTCGTGCACGTCTTAGCTTCAAGTAAACCCAAGAAAAGAAGGGGCGAGCGAGGGAAGAACATGTTGTTGAAAGAAGTCAGCGTGCTGACGCGGATCACTGAGAAAGGGGAACCCCTATCACCCGAAGATTCATGTTCCAAGTATAGCAACCAATGCGGGGCGATAGTTAGGGATATCGTGGAGATCACATGGAAGGATTGGAAGAAAGTTCCTGACACTACAAAGAACAGCTGTTGGACATCGCTGCAAAGCAGGTTTGAGTATCCACAAGGGACAGACGACGATACAGCGAAGGTCTATGCACTCAAGACCATGGGCAAGCTGTGGCGGAACTGGAAAACAGACCTTAACAAGAAATATGTTCTGAAGGGACGTACGCCGTTTACGGAGTACGGAAAGATAACACCAGCCCAGTGGGATGAGTTCGTTGCCCTGAAGACATCGGCGGAGGAAAAGGAGAAGAGCCAGAGGATGTCTGAACTAGCAAGAAGGAATGAATATCCTCATCGTTTGGGATCGACCGGTTACCGTGCAGCGGTTAAGAAATGGACAAAACAAGATGAAGAGATGGAAAAGGCTGGGAAACCGGTTCCTATGAAAAATCACAACCCACGAACCAGGAACTGGGTGCGTGCAAGAACACCGGCCTTCACCCCGGAGGGGGATGTAGTCTTCAAGGATCCAAAGCTCCAGGAGGTAGCTGTCAAGATGAAGAACATCGTCACGCAGCAAGAGGCCGGGATGTTCGTGCCAGATAGAGACCGGGACGAGCTGACCTATGCGTTGGGCAACCCGGAGCACTCTGGCCGTGTCCGAGGAGTATCCTCCAAGACTAGCTGGAAGGATGGATTCAAAGAGGATGCTCATACCTACAAGAAGCGTGATCGCTATAAGGAGGAGATAGAATCCCAGGCTAGGGCAGCAGCTCGTGAGGAATGCCATAGATATTGGAGCCAGAATATGATGCACGGTGGTGCCGTTTCGCAGCCTGATCCGAGCTATCCGATGGACGATGTAACGGAGGATACTCCTTGCAAGCTCTTGATTCCGGTCGGCAGGGCAGGAAAGAAAATACAGGTTGCAACTGGGAGGTTCATACCGGGCCGCAGATTCCATTGCCAAGACATTCCGGATGACTATGCCAAGGTAGAGGTCCGGACGGTCAATGAGGCTCACCGGATGCACGAGATCGACATTCCAACACCCGAGGGGATTGTGTACCTTGGAGATACCGTTGACCAGTTTGTGCTGTGGCACAAGAATGATATTCAACTAGGGTCAACGGATGGAACGGATCGTCCACCAAGGATACCGGTGTCACCGCCTCGTCCACCAAGGGAACAAGAACCGAGGGATCCTCCAGTTTCATCACCTCCGCAATCAGATCATGTAGTTGCATCACCTCCAAGATCAGAGCCTGCTGTTGCGTCACCTCCAATTGAAAAGGAGACAGAAGTACAATCAGGGCTTGAAATGGATCAATCAGAAGTACAAGTTCAGGAAGTGCCTCCGGCACAGCAATCAGAGCGTGCACAATCAGGGCCTAAGCGGACAATGCCTGATGAACTAGACCCATCGCAAACACAGCCATCGCAACCGGAGGAACCTAAGGGTGCCGATGTGCCAGTGATGGTAAGGACACACAAGCACAAAGGAAAAAGTGAATCGAAGAAAAGATATATGATAACGGCATTCCGAGGAAGGGACAAAGATATCAAAGATGCCGATTTTGATGACAGAAAGTTAACAGGCCTCAAGGAAACCATGGAAGATTATCTTAATTATATCAACTGCCCGGATGTGCCGCATGAGTTTCAGAATGGCCAACCATTCATCCATGCCTGGCAACTAACAGAAGGACCGTGGCAACTAAGGAGGTGGCATGAATGGTACATCAGGGCAAGCACCATAAAAGGCCTTTCATCGTTCACAGTTGCCGTGCAGGAGAACATTTTCTGGAGCGGGCCATGCCTATTCCAAGTCCATTTCTCCGATATGCATGCCCTCTACCGTCGGAAGAGGCTCGACGCCAATTTGGTCGGCATCTGGTGTCTGTAAGTGCATGACTAGAACGTGTCAATAAATCATTGTACCTATGTGCGTACCTAATTTGACCTTACATTTTTTGAAGGATGAATTACGTGCAAGCCGAAGCGATGCGAAAGCCTGTCGGCTTCCTAAACCCGTGCCGGATAAGCCAGCCGAACCACACCTACCTGCTAGACGAGAACAAGCTACCGGCACATGTTCAGGCGATGACACGGCAAGAGAGGGACGCATATATAGAACAAAGGCATCAGGAAAAGATTCTCGATGTTGCTACTTATGTAGCTATAGCACTTGAATCTACGCAGGACAAGGAATGTGTTTACGCGCCATACGCCTTTGAGTAAGTTTTCATATCAACTACGAGTATATACATATAATCACGGCTGGACTAACCATTTCTTTTGCAGCGACCATTGGATAGTATTTCTTCTCTATCCAAAGTACAATGAAGTCGTCGTCTTGGATTCTCTTGATAAAGATAGCAATACATATCAAGAAATGCTCAGAATTATCGATCTGTAAGTTATATGCATGGACGTTTCTTATTCTTATATATTCTCATGACGTGTTGTTATCTTTGACGAATTTAAATTAATTATCTCTGCAAACAGTGCGTATAAAAGGTATTACCAGCAAGGCGGACAATGGAAAAACTCCAGACAACGCATACTCATCCGCAATAAGTGGCCGGTAAGTAAATTTGGATGCCAAACAATACTACTTATTTTTTATAAATGCATGTGTTTTTCCATTTAATTAACTAATATACTTTATAATTGATGTTGAAAGTGTCATAAGCAACCGGTGGGAACCGTACTATGCAGATATTACACCTGCGAATACCTTAAGGTCAATGGGAGATATTGCGCGAATTACGACGATGTAAGTACAAACCGTCAATACTCTTGTTAAGTTAATCGCTAACTTGCATTACTGTGAACAATTTCGTAATTTGTCATGATCTCGATCCAGCTTCCAAAAATTCCCAAGTCTGAAAGGGAGCTCGATGATAAATCCATTGAGAACATACAACGGGACATGTGCTACTTCATCCACCGTGAGTGCGCACATCAGCTTGGGAGGTTTTTCGACCACGATGGAGTTTTGGCCCTGCCGGAGAACGAATGTCTGTCTAACTGGAGCAGGAGTATAATATAGATAGGTTTCACGTGTATGTATATCGCTCGGGTTGTAAGACATTCAACTACTTGTATATGTGGTGTCGATCCAATTCTATCTATATAGGTGCTTAGATATTGTATATATATTATATATGTATATATTAATCTTCATATATTATTTCCGCGTGCATGTATATTAATCATCAATGGCGGCTGCATGAAAGAGAACATACTTTATCGATAGCTCGATTAGTTATATCATCCACGTGTGACTCTAAAATACATGAACAAAGGTAAGAAAAAAATAATATATAATATTTTTTTATAAATATTGCATCTTCGCAGGCGGGCCACGTGTCAAAAATATGACGATGTCCTATTTTTACTGGCGGGCCATGTGCCTTCTCCAGAAACTATGGGCTTTTTTTCCTAGCGGGCCACGTGTCCAAAAAGAGTGTAAGCCGCCAGAGAAGAACATTTTCGCTGGTGGCTGTCTTAAGCCAGCGGCCAGCGAAGATTTGGCTTCGCTGGCGGCTGACGTAAATTGGCCGCCAGAGAAAATATTTCTTCGCTGGCGGCCTACATAAAGCGACCGCTAGCGAAGATATTTCTTTGCTGGCGGTCTATAACCGCTAGCGAAGATCTTGATCTTCACTGGCCTTTGCTTTGTGGCGGCCCCAATTGCCGCCAGCGAAGACCCAAAATGGCTGCCACGAAAAACTGTTTCCGTAGTAGTGGGAGGGAGTAACTTGTTTTCTGTTGCAATCCACTCTCTTTCTCACAATAGTCCACTTGTTGGCTTGATGCAATCCATTCTCTTTCTCTGTAGGGATAAATTCACTTTAAGTCCCTTATCTTGCACCTAGTTCGAATTTTGTCCTTGAATCTTAATATCAGATATAACGAGCCCATCAACTTCTAAATTGGTGTATGGGAGGTCCCATGGCAGTATAGGGGCTGGTTTCGTCCGACATGACTAGTTGACCGGAGTAAACAACGCTAAGTCAGCGTGGGACCCACGTGAGTCCCACATGTCAGCCCCTTATCTCTCCTCACCTCTATCTCTTCCTCCCCTCTTTTCCCATGATCCTATCTCTCAGGGCGGCGGGTGGTGAGGAGAAGGGCGGCAGGATGGAGGAAGGACATCGGCGACGCCACCTGAGCGGTTGAATGACTTGAGAGCTAAGCAGATGGTGGCGACAACAGTTGCGTTGAATGCAATGGCAGGAGGAGGTGAGGGAAGTTGCTAGGGCTTGTGATGGCGGAATGGGTTCCCTCCTCCCTCCTCGAGCTCCCTCGCTGGTTAGCCACCGCTGCTGTCGTCTTCCTGCAGCTGCCGCTGCTAGCGACCATAGCGCTGAGCATCATTGGACCAGCAACATGGAGGCCAAGCGCCGGTGGAAACCCCCTCCCTCATCTCTTCCACTACGGCCATCGCCACCACGGTACCACTCACTGCGCCATGAAGGGCGCAGCGAGGAGCTCAGGGAGGGAGGAGGGAAGGCCGGTGATTGAGCTCCCCATGGCACTCGGGCATGTGTGGTGTGTCGTCGCCTAATTGTTTTCTCTTTCCATATGAGAAACGAGAATTATCATTTCAATTGGGCGCCATGGAGCTCGGGCTCCATGCCGCTGGCTTCTAAACTGTCACGCCCAAAAATTTAGCCAAATTTTTAGACTATTTTATGCATAAATCTCTGTTCAGGAATCAAGACAGGGTACACAAAATGACAAATTAATATACAAATCCAACGTAAAATAAAGCGTAAATACTTATAAAAGAGGCACTTAGTCCTCACACCCAACCAAAAGCAGCAACGAAAAAGTCTATCCAAGCGGGGCTTCAGCTCCACTTCACAGGCAAAACTCAACTGGGGTATAAGCCTTGGTCCTCTAACTCTGTCTTCAGCTCAGAAACACTACACTTCTGAAAAAGGAGAAATAGCAAGGCTGAGTACAACCACCATACTCAACAAGCCACACTAATGATGCAAACGTGCATGGGGAGGCAAAGGGAGGTTTGTGGCTACTTGTATAAAGACAGTTATAAACAATTATAGTTAAAAATAGTAAAACAGTTGTTTAATTAAGGCAAGATTAAGTATTCACTGAACAATGCTAAACCACGTTGAACAGGCCCAACCATACCACCTGAACTACACCAGTTCATTAAGTCAAATTAATTAATAGTGTAAGAGTAATCACGGGGAGGCTGATCGATCGCCCATAACCGTGGGCATGACTATTCGAATAGTTTTACTCTGGCCAGAGGTATACAACTGTACCCACAAGACACCCTTCCACACATGTTGCCATGCCCCGAAGCACCACCATGGTACTTCAAAGGGGGAAATCGTGACAAGACTCTTCGCATAACTCCCCCTAACCAAGCGTACCACACTGTAGGTTTCACCCCCACCTTTAAAACCAAGGTAGGCAACCCCCTCTTGTGCCTAGGTGAATCCGAAAGCCGCATAGGCCGTCGCAGGGCCCATCCAAACCCCATCACGCTCACTCTTGCCTGGGTACGTCAGAAAGGGAAGAGCTATACTACAAGTCCAACAGTTGCCCACGCTTGCTTGTGGTAAGCACAATAAGTCTTCCAGGATTTCCCGCAAACCAGTCCTTAATTGCCATGAGTGCGATAAGCAAAACCATGCACCCACAGCCCACCATTAAGCCATATTTTAGTTGAGTAATTACGACCATTAAACCATGGCCAGGTGTCTCGAACTCGCAACTCATCAAGATGCTAAATGTAGATGGTGTAATTATCCCATTAAGTAAGCTAGTGGTAATTAAGCATGACTAAGCATAACATAATTCTAGCTAGGTCACAAGAGAGACACGAGCTAATTAAATTATCACCCAAGTTTGACAAAGGACTAATATCAAGTAAATATGGCACAAGCAAGCAGATAGGTAATTCCATAATCACATGTAATTAGCAAAACATGCAATTTATTTGTAAACGGTAAAACATTTTATAAAGTAGGCTCAACATGATCAAAGGGGAATGTGTGACTTGCCTTGATTCTTCGAACAATCTTCCGAACTCTTTTCCTTGCGAGCGCGATCTTCCGAAATGACGGAATTTACACACTATCACGCAAAACGAGAAAAACCCTAATAAAAACCAAATAAACAGTACATTGAAAGTAAAAAACATGTAGAGCTCAATTTTAGATGAATTTTGCAAGTGAAAGTAAAAAACATGCAGAGCTCAATTTTAGATGAATTTTGCAAGTTGGATGGCCCAATTTGGAATTTGTATGAATTAGTTATGAATTTTAGAAGTTTTGAGCTATTTAAATGAATTTCTGGAATTAAATACAATTTATTACGCAATTAAGCCGATTTATGGTGTCATCTGTGAGGAGGGGAGGAACTAGCATCGATAGGCGCGTCCCACGCATCGGTGACCCAAGGGTGACGAGTGCACGGTGGACCGGGTCCACGTGTGGCCGGGATGCACGTCCACCATGTGGAGGTGATGAGGCAGCCATAGGGGACGGGCGTGTTGACGTGGCACTGACACGGCAGAGCTGCGGGCAGACGTGGTGGGCGACCACGGCGATAGGGAGCCGGCTCACCGGTCGGCCGGCCGACCGGGAGGCAGCGGTGCACATGCCAAAGGGCCACCGACGACGACTCCGGCGGCGAGCGGTGGTGCGAGAAGCGGCGAAAGAGGCGGGAAGGGAGAGGGGAAGCTCACCGTGGGGCAACGGCGATACGAACGGGCTCGGTGACAAGGAGGATGGCGGCGGAGCCCATCGGGATCAACGTTGATGGCGGCCTCCGAGAAGCCTCGTCGGGTGGGAAGATGTGGCCGAGGCCTCCCTAGACCTAGGGAAAAAGATGGAGGCGTTAGGGTGGCGGGAGAGGGCGCGAGGCGGCGGGAAGAGACGGCCGACGGCAGTGGCTTGTGGCGAAGCTCACCTTGAACGGAGGAGATGCAGTTTCGGCGATGATTGGGAACGACAAAGTGGTGGTGTGGGAGAGGCTCGACGCGACGAAGCCATAGGTGGCGTCAGTGTAGTGCGGTAGCGGCTGTGGCAACAGCAAGCGACGGCCGGAGGCGGTAATGGCGGTGGTGGTTTGGGTTGCCGGTGGAGATGGGAGTTCGGGTGGCGGATTGGAGGAGCGGACCGACGACTAGGATGCGGCGCAGTGCGGCAAAGCCATTAGCGGCATCGGCGTGACTGGCATGGCCTCAAGCGACGACACGATGCAGCCGGAGATCGACGGCAGCAGAGCTTGGTGCTTGCGGCGAGGAGGTGGTTAGGGAGTGCGGCGAGCTCAGGAAGAAGAGGAAAAAGAAAAAGGGGAGCACGGGGTCTCTTTTTATGGACTCGGGAGGAGCGGCTCGAGGCTGAGAGAGACGGAAGGCACCGGTGGAGTGGGACGGTGACGTGGGGCGTATCAGGGCAAATCGGCGCCGTTCTTCGCGGGAAGAGTGGAGAAAACGTGGAGGAGGTGGGAGGACCGAGTCCACGCGGATGGGCATGCAGGCGCACGCAGGAGCGGCAGAGATTTGGCAGCGGAGTGGGCTGGCGTCCATGGCAGTTGGAGCCGATCGAAGGTAGGAGACGGGGCTGATAAGTGGGGCCCACGATCCCGCTTGTCGACAAGGGGAGAGAGGGAGGGAGGGAGAATGGACTTCGAGGAGGGGAAGGGTGAGCGGGCTGATGGCCCAAGGGAGGGTAGGGGAGCCGACCCGAGAGGAAGGGGAAGGAAACGGCCCGAGAAGGGAGCAAAAACAGACTTGGACCGAAAATGGCCCAAAGCTAAGGAGGGAGATTTTTATTTGTTTCTCAATTTATTTAAAATGTTAAATGAACTTTGTATTATTAAAATTACTTCTTGAGCTCCAAAAATTCACAGGAAATTTCAGAGAGCACTTTAGAGCATGGAGAATATTACAAAATATTCCTAGCCATGAATGTTTAAAGGAAATTTTATTCCCCTCATTTAATTCACTTAATTAATTGCTTTTATCTTTTAATTTAATTTCTAGAAATGTATTATTTAACGAATCTTAATCCCGACAAAAAATCGGGGTGTGACAAATCTACTCCCCTTACAAGAATCTCGACCCGAGATTCTGGATGACTAGAAAGAAAGCTAGGTGTGGGTGGTGTTGGGCTGATCTGCTTACTTCTGCTATTATTTTTTGATTCCAACTGATTGATTGATTGACCAAACCTGCACAACTGAGCTGGCTGGCATCAAGCTTGGTATTTGTTTTTTCCTAAAAATTGAACTGACTGGTTCTGCTTGATTTGAACATGATCTTGATTGTAGACGTTCATAGAGCTGACTTTCCTTGGACTGCACAGTTAACACTGGCACTTTTGGTAATATGAGAATTCACCATGTAGACTAAAAATGGGTGGAGTTGTTCCAGGAACATTGTAACTGACTTTTATAGACATGCAGACTTTTGATTAAACTGCTCTGGACCTAAACGATAAGTATTCCAAGAATGTGCTTGATCTGCCTTTCATTAAGCTGTTATCCTTGAGAATAACTAAACTTCCCTGATTTCCCATGGAACCTTGACTTTGAAACCTAATGCTTCATCGGTCAATTGAAATGAGGCCAAGGCGGTACGCTTTCATTCTAGGAAGGCTTGGAACTTAACACTTAGTTGATGACAGGAAGTTTCACATAAAATTGGTTCTTCATTCAATTTATGAACATACTGACTCCTGATTAACCTTCCGTTAGATCTAACTGCTGGCATGACTGTTCTGCTTTAAACCTAACTTTGGTGTCAACCGTCTGAACGGGTTGCTTATGGGATATTCACTGAAATAAGTGTAAAATCAAAGTGTGTTTGATTCTTTTGTTGTGATGAACAATTGGCATCTGAGGTTATTGGTTTTGATATTTGGAGATTATTGACGAAGTGATTTGTGAGATGATTGAATTTTCAGACGGTGAACAGGGACTATTGTTTTGTTGGGTTCAGTCAGACCGGGCAGGTAAGGCCGGTCAGACCGACGGTATGTGTGCGGTCAGACCATCCAGCTCGCGGTTTGACCGGTCGAGCCGACCTCATCGTCGTCGTCGTCACTCTCGTCTTCAAAAATTCGACCCACCTCCCCCTGAACCTGTGACAATGTACCTGCAATATCTGGTCTAGTTCCTGGACTAGCCTCATCAAAAATGACTTCACAAGTCTCAACAATTTTGTTAGTCTCCAAAACAAGTACACGATAGCCACGAGAATGAGCGGGGTAACCAAGAAATATTCCATCGGTAGAACGTGCCTCAAACTTATCCAAATTTCCAGAATTCAAGACAAAGCACTTGCAACCAAAAACACGCAAATGTGAAACTTTGGGTTGATGTCCAAAACGAAGCTCATAAGAAGTTTTTCCAAGTTTTGATCTCAAGAAAACACGATTGGAAATATAACATGCAGTATTAATAGCTTCGGCCTAAAATTTACTAGGAGTATGATATTCATTAAGCATTGTTTTAGCCATCTCAACCAAAGAACGATTTTTCCTTTCAACAACACCATTTTGTTGTGGAACACGAGGAGAAGAAAATTGATGTTCAAGACCTTTTTCATTGCAAATTTGTTCAAAACAAGCATTCTTAAATTCACCACCATTATCACTTCTGATTCGCTTCAAAGAACCGGGAAGTTCACAATTCAATCTAAGATACAAACTCCGAAAGTGTCCAAAAACCTCGTCCTTACTTGCCATAAAGAAAACCCAAGAATATCGAGAAAAATCGTCAACAACAACCAACACATACGACTTTCCTCCAACGGATTGCACTCTAGCTGGACCAACAGTGTCCATGTGTAAGAGCTGTCTCGGTGCATCCGTCGTCACAGAAAAAATAGGAACATGTGAAGAAGCAACCATCTTAGCATGACGACACAGTGTACAAACCAAATCAAGATCTTTCTTAAGTTTAGGCAAACCACAAACAAGATCCAAACCACTTAATCTAGTGAGATGATCAAAACCAACATGTCCAAGTCCACGATGCCAAAACATCAAATCTTTGTTGAATTTAGCAACCAAACATGTTACAACAGGTGAAACAGGATTTTCAACATCAGCTTTAAACACTCTTCCAAAGCGAGAAATATTCAACACAGAGTCACCACAAGAATCAAATACTTTACTTCCAGTTTTCTTAAAGTGAACCTTAAAATTCGAATCAATAATTTGTGAAACCGAAAGCAAATTGTATTTTAAATCCTCAACCAAAGCTACTTCTTTCAATTCAAACATGTTATTTACCTTGACAGATCCTGTAGCAAGAATGGCACTAGTAGAAGCATCACCAAAGATAATCGATTCCGTCTTGGATGCCATGTTGAGGGAAGAGAACCAATTTTTATCACCGGTCATGTGCCGTGAACAACCGGAATCCGTAATCCATACGTTCTCCTTCCTCGCCACCAAAGCCTACACACAAGAAGATGTCGAAGCCTCAGTACTGGGGTTAGATAAAAGAAATTTAGGAATCCAGTACTGAGACACATGACCAGTAGATCCAATAGGCATATATCCACGAGCAAAAATAATTTGAGAATTTTTAGAAAAATTTCTTCGAGGCCGGTCTAACCGAAGTACAGTACCCGGTCTAACCGAGGGCCGGTCTGACCGCTTCTGTATCTCCGGTCTGATCGGAGCCCGGTCTGACCGATGCTCAGTAGCCGGTCGGACCGGTCGCCGGTCGGACCGCGCAACCCACTGCGGTGTGACCGGTTTCCTCAAGGGAAAACCAAATTTCTGCCACTTAGATTTTGCAAAAGCAATCTCTCTTTCTTTTTTCTGTTTTCGTGCTAATCTGAAACAAAAATCAACAAGATGACCATCTTTACCACAAAAGGAACAAGTATACTTTTTCCTCGCAGTTAATGGTTTTGAAATATTAGTTTTAGTTTCTTTTAGTGTAGCAGAAAGAGAGGGCATAATTCCAGTAGATTTAAAAACTGTTTTCACAACATTAGGTTTTGTCAAAATTTCACCATGTTCAGTCACATTCAAAACATTGGGTTGATTTTTGGTGAAATAATCATGAATATCAAAACCTACACCCCTATTATAGCTAGTCACTTTAGATTGATCGAAAATCATGTTAAGTTGTTTCTTACAATCAGAAAATCTTTCCAAAGAACTTTTCAAATAAGAAACCTCTTTTTCCAAATTTGCACAATTTTCACAATCTACCATGACACCTTTATTTTTATGACATTTTGGACAAGAAAGCACTTCATCAGATTTTACAATATCTTCCATATACTCAACACGACGCAAAGCATCTTTCAATCTCATCTTGTTTAGTGTACATGTTGAGCAATTCAAAATATTGTGTTGTTTTAACTTTTTAGCACAAATCATGTTAAACATCAAACTAGCATAAAAAGCAACTTGATATTTTTTCATCAATTTTTTAGCTAAAAACAATTCATCCAAAGTGCGTGTGTACATAGCAAATCCAAGAGCAAAAGAAGATTTCAATTTCAAATCATGAACGACATTAATTTCTCTAATTTTTGAAATTTCATTCATTAAAATCTCATAATTTTTGCAATCATCATCATCAGGAATAAGAGATTTCAATCTAGCAATTTCAGTATTTAGATATTCAATCATGAACTCTTGTTTTTTATACATCTTCTCACACTTCTTATTACTTAAAACAAGAATAGCTTCCTCAAGAGAACTGATGTGCACTAGAGTTCCTGACCTTCCGAAAGGTTCTGATAAACAACGATTTAGACGGAGTCGTGACACAAATCGATCCGGCTTCTTGAACGCGCACGCTCTTGAGCCCCGCAATCGCAGCACCACGTCTCCTCTGGTTATCACCCGTGTCGAAACGCGGGTGACCTCGCCGAGAAGGCTAATCCCTGTTTGCCAATCGAAGAACACAAACAAGAACGAGATAGAATACAACCAAAATTGCAGATGAATGATTAAGCTCACAAGTTGGGGTCTTACAAACCGATCTAGCGGCGAAACTGTTCTTGACAGATTAATCTAAGCAAAACCCCAAAACCTAAAGATAGTGACGGCTACTGATATATGGAGTTTAGGGTCGTGCAAGCACCCCTTGACGCAACCCTAATGGGCTCCAACACAATACACGGCCCAAAGGCCCAAATACGGCGTCAATTTGTTCGGTCAATTTCTGATGACTCGTAATGAATTTGGACATGGGACCAGATCCATTGGAAAGGTTATCTTCTTAGCTTTCCATCCATATAAAGAATGCCCCAATCCGAGCACGTATGCAACCTGGGCGCCCGTTTTAGTGCAGACTGGTCCTGGACTCCGAATTGCACCCGAAGTCGACTTGGAGAAGGTCTTGGTTTGGTCCCCAATCAACTTCTTTGATATTCCATGCATTCGTTATGCTCGGCTTCTTTTCCTTCATCCAAGCAAGTACCTCTGCAAACGAAAACAAACAAAACTCATTGTGTAGCAACGTATGTTCAAAAATATAACAAGTAAATCTTATGTAGAACTGGTTAACCTTTGGCTGATTAATACACAAGGTAGTCATGGTTATATCCGAGCTAGTTGTGTCCTCATCAAGAACTCACCTCATTGTCCTCATTCTCTGAATCCAATTCACCACGAGCCATGAAGTAAATACCGGAGATGTTCTTTTCCTTCTCCTTGTCTTCATCACTATCAAAATCTATGTCGCTTAATGGCTCAAAAGCAGCATAGACTTGACTCAACACCTTCCTAACCACCTCCTTGGATTTCTTACCCTTGAACGTGCTGTTCGACTTGGGCTTGTCGTCCTTGGTTTTCTCTTCATTGTTGTCTTCCTTCTTGCCTCTCCCAAGCTTAGGACAATGTGAACGAATGTGACCAAGTGCACCACATTCAAAGCAACGAGTTTGACCTCCTCTTTTCCTATACCTGACATTGTTCATAGCTCGAGAAATCTTGTTAGCAGCCAAAGCCAAGTCCTCCTCCTCGAACTGTTCGAGTTGCTCATCGGACATGGCATTAATCAAAGCAAGAGCGGTAGAATTTGACGAAGAAACACCAACATCCAAAGAAGTCGAGGGCGAAACCAAAGCACTAGACTTAGAATCTACCTTGCGAGGAAGAATATTCATCTCATGAGTTTTGAGTTTTGTGTAAAGTGAATCCAACGTCAAAGTAGACATATCAACAGACTCTTGAATAGATATAACCTTCATCTTCCAAATAGACATATCAAGACCATTCAAAAAGCGACGAAAAACCTCAGATTGTGTGTAATTTGTGTCATAAGCAGAATCAACAAATCTAAGATCACTCAAAATCTTATTAAATCTACCAAGATAATCATCCAAAGCTTCTGCAGGTTTCATCTCAAATTTTATGTATTCCTTTTTGAAAAGATCTCGACGAAGTTCTTTAATGTTAGTAGTTCCTTGATGAAAGTTTCTCAAGGCATCCCGAATCTCATGGTCGGTTTTAAGATGTGACACATGATCAAAATCCGAACGAGAAATTTCACTCAACAAAATATTATGAGCTTTGCAATTGTTATTAAACTCAGTTTTCAAAGCTTCAGTAGAAATTTGATCAGGAATCACATAAGGAAGAGCAACCTTTTGCCAAACATCATAATCTTGAGCCATAATGTAAGATTGCATCTTGTCACACTAATAAGCAAAATTCGAACCATCAAAAATATGTGGTTTAGTTGAAAACTTGTTAGCCATGGCTTAAAACTCTATATCGGTAAAAATCCAAAGAAGAAAAATGAGGCTCTAATACCACTTGTAGGATCAAAAAGCAAGAATTAAGCCAACCAGAGGGGGGATAAATGGTTATAGTACCCAAAAACCAAAACTTTTAGCGGAATTAAAAGTTACCCTCAAATCGATGTAGATCGGTCAGCCTCTTGCCACCTTCACTGGTCTGACCGTCGTGTCCCCACCGGTCTGACCGTTGTGAAGCCACCGGTCTGACCGCTGTGAAGCCGCCGGTCTGACCGCCGATGTCTCGTCGGTTAGACCGCAGAACCCGGGCAAACACAAATTGAAGATCTATTAAAATAGATGATTACTTTATTACTTCTCTTTGTGTTTACAAAGTACAACAACAGCACTCCTCATGAAAATCTCGACTAAACTCAAAACTCTAAGCAAACTCACAACTCAATGCTCTCAAAAGCAATACCGGGAGGCCACACCCTCCCTCTCTATTTATACAAGAGGTAGGCAGCCTAAAGCCACGAACCAAACTCATACAAGAAGTTCTAATCCACATAGGAAACCTTCCCGTACAAGAAACCAACTTTACATATTCCAATTGTACCAAATTTTGGACTCCTTCCAAATTCGACTCCGCATCCCATACGCACACAATATCTCCATCATATGCCATATGGAATCTTCACCAACCACGTGCAGTGATCTTTAGCCTAAGTATCCCGCATGATATCTGACCGTCCGGACATCACCTTATCTCCAAGTTGACTCCCGATCCATCACCGGCAATACTCTCCCGAGACGTAAAGAGTACCTACACATGAATCAAACAAAGAAACCATATTCGAGCACAAGCTATCACCAACTTGACTCATTGTTAGCACACAACAGTATTACATACGCATAATATCCATGTAGAAGCCATAAACACGAATTAACCACGGATATCCAATGAAACAACCCAAAACCGAAAACGACACAGAGTCGGCCGGTCAGACCGCGAGCTGGCCGGTCTGACCGCACACATACCGCCAGTCTGACCGGCCTTACCTGCCCGGTGTGACCGGACCCAACAAAATAATAGTCCCTGTTCACCGTCTGAAAATTCAATCATCTCACAATTGGTTCATTGGATATCCGTGGTTAATTCATGTTTATGGCTTCTAGATGGTTACTATGCGTATGTAATACTGTTGTGTGCTAACAATGAGTCAAGTTGGTGACAGCTTGTGCTCGGATACGGTTTCTTTGTTTGATTCATGTGTAGGTAATCTTTACGTCTCGGGAGAGTATTGCCGATGATGGATCGGGAGTCAACTTGGAGATAAGGTGATGTCCGGATGGTCAGATATCATGCAGGATACTTAGGCTAAAGATCAATGCACGTGGTTGGTGAAGATTCCATATGGCATACGATGGAGATATTGTGTGTGTATGGGATGCGGAGTCGAATTTGAAAGAAGTCCAAAATTTGATACAATTGGAATATGTAAAGTTGGTTTCTTGTACGGGAAGATTTCCTAGGTGGATTAGGACTTCTTGTATGAGTTTGGTTCATGGTTTTAGGCTGCTTAGCTCTTGTATAAATAGAGAGAGAGGGTGTGGCCTCTCGGTATTGCTTTTGAGAGCATTGAGTTGTGACTTTGGTTAGAGTTTCGAGTTTAGTCGAGATTTTCATGAGGAGTGCTGTTGTTGCACTTTGTAAACATAGAGAGAAGTAATAAAGTAATCATCTATTTTAATAGATCTTCAATTTATGTTTGTCCGGGTTCTGCGGTCTAACCAACGAGACATCGGCGGTCAGACCGACGGCTTCACAGCGGTCAGACCGGCGGCTTCACAACGGTCAGACCGGTGGGGACACGGCGGTCAGACTGATGAAGGTGGCAAGAGGCAAATCGATCTATATCGATTTGAGGGTAACTTTTAATTTCGCTAAAAGTTTTGGTTTTTGGGTACTACAACCATTCACCCCCCTCTGGTTGGCTTAGTTCTTGCTTTTCGATCCTACAATAAGCACCAATCAGTTATCAGATCATGTCCCAAAAGAGTGCTCTAACAACTTCCCATTGCGCTTGTTCTTATATCATTTGTTGGCCCTTCTATGCTGACAAGGCACCAACTTCGCTGTTGCTTCCTCACAAATGTTGTAACTGGTAAGATTGTTGGGAACCGCCTTGGATATTATCATGAGTTTCTGCTCTTTTATCGAAACAAGTTTTCTATCAACCTTTGAGTAGAGATGATCCGTCGAGAAGGATTCTCTATCACATACCCTGCTGGCTGGATGTTCTGGCCTGACATATGCATCCATTTACTTCAGACATAGGTGATGGAGCAATTCTAATGTCGTCTTCCAAGAAACCTTGAGGTGGTTTCTAGAAATTGTAACGGTTGCCTTGAACTAAGCAAAACCATTCTTAATCCATGTTCACACCACTAGGGTGTAGTCACCATTTACTAATCTCTTCAGAATAGGTGAGAGAGTTCTGATACTCCTTCTATGATTTTACTCTTAAATATTTCATTACTCTTTTTATTCTCATGAGCTTTAGTTTATACTGCCCTTTTGATGGATCTCGTCCTGATGAGTGTTACTACGATTTAACTATCCTCCAATCATTGGTTAGCCATTCCCTATATGATATTACTTTCAAATATTTCCTCACTTTTTTCATCCTCATGAGCAACCATTTACATCTGCCTTTGAGACACAGATTATTCTGGCCTTTATGAATGTTCAGGTTTTTTTTCTTTCTATAGGTTATTCCCGGACATTTTCATCACTCTTTTCATTATCATGTGTGTTGATATTTCTTATGTTCACAGATAAATCTGCAAGCACACGGATACCTTAGAGCATTTTCCCTTAGGGTGACCAAAGTGTATCGAACACGAGGAACATGTGTGTATATCTACTAACTAGAATTCAACCCAAGGACACAACAACCTACAGTTGGCTAGAGAGGATTCCAATGTCTTTTAATTAATTAAGTTAAAGGTAAAACTCTATCACATGCTTTGGGCACCGGCCCTCCCCTAGGGTCTACCAGGCTGAATCCGGCCTTGAGCTCTATGATGTACCCGAATGTGGAGGAATACAAACGATGGACAGGGCTGTCACCACCTGCCGCCTATCTCACTTTCCGTGGAGCACACAATAAATGAAGGTAATTTCTAACCTAAACACCACGTCTAAGTTATTAATTACTACTCTAGCCTTGCTCATGAACTTCCTTCTTTATCCAGAGTCCTAGTACTAGAGCACTTAGCTATGCACTAACTGACGAACCCGCACCGATGAGGATATATCTCACTTAAATAAATTAATTAAAGAAAATAAAGAAACTTGAATACTTACTTTATAAAAGAAAGCATCCGCCAAGGTACAAGCAAGAGAAGAAGTCCGACAATCCTGGCTTCTCTTTGGAACTCTGTTGGAAGAACACCGACAACCCGGCTTTTCTCCATAAAATTCTAGGAGAAAACTCCGATATTTCAGGGCACTCCTTCCAGAGCTTCTCCTCACTCTCTACTAAACCAACATACTAAAAATGAAGCTCACAAGTGAGTTGTACTCTACTTGATCCAAGTTGTGTGTGTAGTGAAGTGTATGAAGCCTCCTTCTTTTATAGCTTGAGTATGACAGTTGTAGGTCGGTTTGAAAGGTTGGTACCCCTATAACCGTCATTGGGAAGCTATCAAGATCATCCACATGGAAGGTGGTGATGAAAGGAGCCAGTGGCGGTGTTGGCGCATAATTTCGACCCGCCAGATGTCAAAACGGGTTTCACGTTTCCACGGCGGCCTGGGAGATCTGCTTAACTCCAGTGTAGGTCCAATGGCTTGCCTAGGTGTATTTAGGGCGTGCCAGTTGATTTGATCTGCAATCAACAAAAATAAACAAGTAAACCATGTCAGTAAACGATGGCCGATCGGCCGATTGGCCGATGTCGCATCGTGAAGGCCCAGCCGATAAGACAAGGCTATATCGGCCTACTTGAGGTCATAATGAAACAAGATTAATATATAGATCTAATCTCATCGGCCTTTATTTACGTGTTTATGTCAACCTGATGAAACCGGCCGATGAAGGATTGCTAAGATAAATACACTAGCTAATACTCTAGTGCAAACTTGTACAAACCAATCGGCCAATATAAATATACTGATCACAGAGAAATCCTGAGAATAATCCATGACAAATACATTTATATCTGTCGATCTACTCATACAACTGGCAAATACATATAAAAACATAAAGTAATCACATGTATTAGATAAGACCGACTGAAACCCCGGCACTATCCTTAATTACGATCGAAAACAGACTTTGAGTTAGATCTCAAAACAAGACTAAGGTCAATAGCAACTCAAAGTGTGAATCGAGAACTAACACAAAGAAAATCAAACTGTCGATCGCTTTTGGGGATGGTAGATGCTTTAGATAATCTAGATAAGCAAACTAATTCGACCACCATTGGCAATAAACCCTAAAACGAGTTAATCGCTGGCGAAATAGAATTGGAAAGCCACATCAAGATTATCCAAGACATGATAAACGACGATCACATCGCCAGGGCCTAACATGTCTAAAGCGACACGCTAGCCCCGACGATGTAGATCGTCAGGTACGAGTTCTTACCTCTACTCTAGGGAAGCAAGAACTCACCGGAAGTTAACCTCTTGCGAGGGTGGCGATGCGCCGAAAGTAGATTGAATTGTAATTGTTCGTTGTTGAATTCGGAGAGAGAGTTTCTATGTACAGACTACCGGGATATTTATACCCGTGATTTACAACATTGTCCATGTAGGACACGATTTTATCTCTAACTAACAAACAAGTCCTTATGGCGGACTCTTACCATAGATCAGATCGAATCTAATTTAACTTCCTAATTAAGAGAAACAATTGCCTAAAACTGGGCCTTATCCCTATTTGGCAATCTCCTTTGAAGCTTAACTCAGGCCCAAACCGAGCCCACACCGCATCCATCAGCTTCCTGCTTCCATCAGCCGATGGCCGCATTGAACCCTCATCGGTCGATACAGTCCCTCTGCTAGCGCTCCACCTGGTTCGATGCACCGCTGAGTCCGATACGGAACTTGGTCCGACTCTGGCTTGGTCCGATAGCACAACCGATCCGACTTGAATCGCTCCTAATTCTCTGTGTCGGTTTTCTCTTTCCTCTCCGAGTAGATTACAAAAATCTGCTGTTAACACATGCCTCCCAATTCCGCTTCATTATATAATGTGGCGGAATTAGCTCCGAGGAACCCATCGACTTCTTCGCTAGGGTTTGTCCAAAACCACACAGATCCAAATTCGCATCCTTCCGCCACCGATTTCCACGCGCAGTTCCCCATTAGCCGTTTACGCCTTTCGATTCCGGCTACTTCTTAGTGTCTCCTCGGCAGCAACCCTCTCAACGGCGACCCCCTTGACAACATCCATGGCGAGTCTACCATTCTACGTCTCCGAGATCCCTGAGGTAAACCAATCTTTCCTCAAATTTACATTTTCATTTTCCCGCTGAGACTTTTCAAACTAGGGTTTCTGCTCTTGCCCCCCGTGTCTTTTTTTTTCTATTACTGTTCGCACGCCGTAGGTCTTCAAGAAGCATATTTTGATCCCCACAAATGACAAATCACATCAATTTCTTCTGGGTCCCATGGGCAACTCTGACCCCACTTGGCTGATAAACGCTGAATCAAACAGAGTCCCTTTCAAGCAAGCAAGCCCAGTGTTTCCTCATGGAAACACACCTTCAGATCTTGGCCGTCGAAGCTCAATCAATTCAGGAGCTGGTACAAGAGAATCGCCACAGCCAAGCAAGTCCATTGGGATGAAATTGGAATCGGCCAATGCATTGCTCTGTCCTTGGCCGATACCAAGAAAAATGAACCCCTCATGTCAGCCACTACCTATTTCTGGTCCAGCACCTTGAATGCATTTTTGTTCCGACAAGGTCCGATGACCCCAACACTGATAGATATCAAGATGCTAACAGGGCTGGATATCCTCTCTGAGATCAACCCCTTCAATCTCCTCATCAACAGCAGCCATAAATTGAAGACCAAGAAGATTGGAGGCTGGTCTGGGTACATCTCTGAGCACATGGAGCAAGGGTCTGTCTCAGAGAGAGAACATGTGCCTTTTCTGACTTTATGGTTGGAAAGATACATCTTTTGTGGATCAACCTGTGGCCCCACTTTGAACTGCCAACACCTAGCTCAAGCTCTAGTTGAAAAGAAAAAGTTTCCTCTTGGCCGATACCTCCTTGGAGCAGTCTATCGGCTACTGCACACTGCCACTCAGGATCTGATGCTGAATCGGACAGTGGCACATGGAGGTCCATGGTGGTTTGTTCAGCTGTGGCTCACTATGTACACCAACACCATGGCCGATCGTCCTCCTTTATCGGAATCAGCCTTCCCATCAGACTATAGTGACAACGAAGATCCCTCATCTAGAAGGTGCATGTCCTTTGGAGAAGCGGCCTCGGTCTATCCTGGAGCTGATCAATTGGCTGAGGAAATGTCCACTTGGTTTGTCCAATTCTACACCGGCCCTCCATCAATCAAGATGGACATGTTTGTTTACCCCTCGGATTCTGAGTTCGAGCTCCCTGCCGATCTTAACTTGGGCTTGCTAAATGACGATATGGTCTCAAGGGAGATCTTCATGATCGGCATCACCCCATGCCTGCTTCTAGTGGGCATATTCCAAGGCAGAAGCACCAGCCTGCCATATGAATTTTATAACCCTATGGTGGCTGCCAAACAATGTGGGCTTGGACAGCTTCCTGTTAGCCTGCACTTCCATCGGCTCCTGGAGAGTAGGGGCATGGTCTCATCGGCATTGATCATGAGCAAAGTCCTGGAGACCAGAATTCCAGCTTTGGGGAACTTCAACCGGTTGTGGCTGAGTGCCTTCATCCATATCAACTTCCAGACGTGGTGGCATGAGTAGGCTACTCATATCTTTCATCAATCGGCCAGATTTTACCTGACGGAGCTTATTGACAACATCAGCCCTCAAGTTCCTGACGCCCCAGCTCCAAGTGTCAGCAACAGCGGGCAAAGGATAACCTATGCTCTAGTCTTAGCTCCATCAGGAAAAACAGTCATGGAGTCAACTATCAGCCTCACTGCTCCAAAAGTATCATCACTGCTCCAAGGGCCGATAGTCAAAGAAACTACCAAGAGGAAGGCACCGGCCAGGGACAAAGCCCAAAAACCTGTCAAAAAGTCTAAGACTGACGACCAGGCCGACCTCGACAAGCTGGACCCCTCCGTGGAAGAATTCCTGGATGACCAAGTAATGGAGGAGGAGGTCGATGAGGCAGCTGCTGATATACCTGAAGATCAACATCCATCGGCCAGCACTGCTAAGGAGCCATCGGCCGATAAGCCAACTGAAGATCCATTGGCCACAACCACTGCAGATCCACCGGCCGATGATCAAGCTGACGCTGCCCAACCCAAGAGAACCAGACACGCAGTCCGCAAGGTTAGTATAGGCTTCCTCATGTAGTTCTTCAATTTTAGTTCACTGGTCTATTCTAACTTGTTTTTTTAGGTCATTGCGTCATCCTTGCTTAAGGAGAGAACTCAATCGGTCCCATTACTAAGGACAAAGAAAGCCACCTTGAAAAAACGCAAACTAGACAAGGCCCGATTGAGAACGCCATCTCCTTCTCCACCACCTTCTCTAGTTGCTTCGGTAAGCGTCGATCTACCTGTCTCATCTTGTTAATAATGTATATCTGACCGTCGCATTCTTACTTTTCTTAAGCCACAGCTCCATCGCCTGCACCACATCGGCCAACCCCTTCGCCTGCCATTTCAGAACAACAAAAGGAGGCCGACGCAACCACAGCCAATGTCCCATCACAGGTAAACCAGACCACTTTGAATCTCCTACTGATTTCACTTTGACTGAGTTAACCATGTCTCATCTTGATGATTGCAGACCTTAGCCGATATGTTCGCTTTTGACATTGGCCAATTTCTTGATGATGAAGACAAAGAGCCACCCAGCATAGCCAAGCCGTCAATCTCTGAAGAACTAAAAGGCCAGTTGTCTGACATTGCTAATCGGCTAGAGGTGTCTATATAGTCGCTGGTGGAGAATTGCAATCCGATCAGGAGTAGGGTGCAAGAAATCCAAGATCAACTGCCTGAAGAACTGATGGAGATTTTGACGCCAGCCATATTCCTGGAGCAGTACCACTTCAAGCTTCATAAGGCCAAAGAGAGAATTGCAGAGAGGCGGGAGCATGAAGGCTTGGAATCGGCCATATCTGCCAGCAAAGCTCAAGTAAACTCTGACAAAACTAAACTGGACGAGCTGGTCGTTGAGCCGATCGCCTTGAACAAGAAACTTGAAGAACTCCATCGCCTCGAAGCAGACCTGCTAATGAAGCTAGAAGCAACCCGTGGAGAAATCAAGGAAGTTGAAGTCCAGATAGCTGCCTCCCCGAAGGCGATAGAAGAGCAAACAGCAAAGCTGAAAGCATCGGCCAAGCATCATGCAACCCTGAGTAGGGCGTTGAAACCAATTCCAGAGTCATCGGCTGATGATGCTCAAGCAATAGATGATATCGACCAAATTCGTCGCAAGGCCATTGCAGCTATCCAGAACTTTATAAACTGATGTAATATACTCTTATTTTCCCCTGTAAAAAGTTAACTTTGTCTTTGAGTAACATATATCTCATCGGCCAATTAGCTGAATATGATTTGAAAAAGTCCGTCTGAAAAAAATTTTAAAGTCCACAAATTTTGTAATCCATCCGATAAATTTGAAGAATTGCAGAGTATATATATGCCCCCCAAATTTTGGAAGATGAGGACTCATGTTGCAAAATTTGAACTAAGAGCGATAGTGTATATCGGCCATCGAAAGGCGATGCAACGCACATCGCCCATTATCATTAATCGGCTAGCGAGTCGATCATGAGTTAATATTTAAAGAAATATTAACCAAATGCTTGGTTAATATTTCTTTAAATACTTGCCATTAAGAGTTTTGCCAAAAACTTCTCCGTCTAATCCTTTTAATAGATAGGCATTGTGAGGAACACATCGATGAATCTGAAAAGGACCTTCCCAATTAGGTGACCACTTGTCGAATTTGTTATCTTTGGAACCAATCAGCAATATCAATTTCCAAACAAGATCCCCGTCCTCAAATGATTTGGCTACAACTTTTTTGTTATAATGACGAGCAACTCGATCTTTATCTCGCTTGATTTTTTCCAAAGCGCGCAACGGACGTGTGCCAAATCATCCAACTCATCGACCATGAGATTGTGGTACTCATCGGCTGTCAAGTCGTCTTGCAACGCAATCCTTCTTGAGCCGATGTTGGTCTCCCACGGCAGCACAGTTTCATGTCCATAAACCAACTGATAAGGCTGCACTTGAGTTGCACCATGACAAGCCATCCGATATGCCCAAAGGGAATCGGCCAGCGTGGTATGCCACCGTCTCGGCTATTCATCAATTTTCCTCTTGATCAACTTGATTAAAGTCTTGTTAGAAGCTTCTGCTTGCCCATTAGCTTGCGCATAATATGGAGAAGAATTCAACAGTTTGATGCCCATGCTGTCAGCAAACCCAACAAACTCATCGGACACAAAGATTGATCCCTGATCTGTAGTCAATGTCTGTGGAAGTCCAAATCGATATATAATATGTTCCTTAACAAACTGAATGGCATCCTTGGAATCAACCTTTTTAAAAGGAACAACCTCAACCCACTTTGTGAAGTAATCTATAGCCGCTAGAATATACTTGTGTCCTTTGCTTGATGGTGGATTAATCTGTCCGATCATGTCTATACCCCATCCACGAAACGGCCATGGCTTTATGATTGGATGCATAGCCGATGTCGGTGCTCTCTGAATTGCTCCAAACTTTTGACAATCTTGACACCCCTTGTAGTACTTGAAACAATCCTCTAGCATTGTCGGCCAGAAATATCCAACGCGCTTTAAAAGTCATCTCATTTTGTGGGCCGATTGATGCGTTCCACAAATTCCTTCGTGAACCTCGCTCATTACAACTTTGGCTTCTTCTAAACTCAAACACCTAAGCAAGACGCCATCAATCGTCCGATAGTATAGATCATCATCGAGCAAGACATAATGTAGAACATTGTACTTTATCTTTCGTGACGTCGATTGATAAGGATTCCTCAAATACTCGATGATAGCGAACCTCCAATCATCGGCGTCCACGATAGCGATTTTAACCCCAACATCTTTCACCATCGGCCTGTGTCCTGATGCCCCCTGAGCTAAATCATTGGCTTTGAAGTTTTGCTTCCTAGGTATATGCCTCATCGTCACAATCTTGAAAGCTTTTAACAATTCCTTGCATTCCTCGTTGTAGACCCTTAGAATATCGTTCCTGCACTCATACTCCCCAGAAAGCTGATTAACCACCAACTGTGAATCGCCAATAATTTCTACAGAATTGGCCTCGACCTCTTGTAACAACTGTAAACCCTTGAGAATAACTTTGTATTCTATTTGGTTGTTGGTATAATAGGGCTTGATGGCAAACGCAAACTCAAAGCTTGCCTCCTGAGGGGATATGATGACTAGGTCGATACCGCATCCATGTCTGCAAACAGATCCATCAAAATACAGTGTCCATGGCACAATATCTGAATATGTGATTGAATCGTCTCGATGTTGAACAATGAAATCGACCAGGGCTTGTGCTTTGATCGCTTTGGCCGATTCATACCTGAGGTCAAACTCTGACAAGGCAAAAATCCACTTCCCAATTCTTCCTTTTAACACGGGGGCCGATAGCATATATTTCATCACATCGGCCTTACTTACCACAATGCACTCGTTGGAAAGTAAATAATGCCTCAATTTAGTATATGAAAAATATAAGCATAAACATAGCTTCTCCACTGGCGTGTACCTTGTTTCAGCATCCAACAATCTTCTGCTGAGATAGAAAATAGCTCTTTCTTTGCCATCGATTTCCTAAACCAAAACAGAGCCGATAGACCTCTCATCGGCCGATAGGTACAGCTTGAATGGAACTCCTTTCTGTGGAGGAATTAAAACTGGTGGGGAACTCAGATATTCTTTGATATTGTCCAACGCCCTTTGTTGTTATCACCCCATACGAATTCTTGATCGTCCTTCATCTTCAATAATGGAGTGAACGGCTCTATCTTGTCTGACAGGTTTGATATAAAACACCGGATGAAGTTGATCTTCCCAATCAGGGACTGTAACTTGGTCTTGTTCTCCGGAGGCTTGATCTTCTTTATGGCATCGATGTTCTTCTATGTGATCTCAATTCCTCTCTCGTGGACCAAGAAACCCAAAAACTGACTGGCCGATACACCAAAGGCACACTTGTTAGGGTTCATCTTTAAACCATATTTTCTTGCTCTTTCCAATACCTTGCGTAAATTGGCCAGATGATCATCGTGCTCTTTTGACTTCACAACCACATCGTCAATGTAAACTTCGATTAAGGAACCGATAAGGTCATGAAAAATATAATTCACTGCCCTTTGATAGGTGGCTCCCGTATTCTTTAGACCAAATGTCATAACGACCCACTCATACAGGCCGATTGTCCCCGGACACCTGAAAGCTGTCTTGTGGATATCCTCCTCGGCCATGAAAATTTGGTTATAGCCTGCATTTCCATCCATAAAACTGATGATCTTGTGTCCAGATGTAGCATCGACCAACAAATCTGCCATCGGCATAGGGTACTCATCCCTTGGCGTTGCTTTGTTTAAATCTCTGAAATCGATGCACACCCTGAGCTTGCCGTTCTTCTTCAACACTGGTACTATGTTGGAAACCCACTCCACGTATTGGCAGGGTCTGATGAAGTTGGCGTCGTAGAGCCTTGTAATTTCTGCCTTGATAGCTTCATACATATCGGCCTTAAATCTCTTGGGAACTTGTTTAAATTGCCGATAGCCTGGTTTTATAGGTAACCAATGTTCTACAATCAATCGGCTTAATCCTGGCATCTCATGATATTCCCATGCAAAACAATCCATGAATTCTTTCAAAAGATGTATCAATTTACTCTTATATTCCTTTGGTAGGTAGGCACTTACATATGTCGGCCTAGGCCTATCGCCTATCCCTATGTCTACTTCTTCCAGCTCATCAGCCGACGTGAAGCCTTGTCCCAGTTTTTCATCCAATTCATCCACCGCATCATCTGTGTAGGGACTAACTTGTTCATCTTTGCTTGTGGATGTTACGCCTTTGTTAAAGTAATTGCTTGTCTCCATCTTCAATTGGCTTGATATCACGGTCAGTTACCTTCAAGAAATCGGCCTCCCAAACTCGTCCGGACAGGCAATCGATTCCTTCCATCTCCCAAACTGCAAGATCGGCATTGGCCACATGTACTGATCTATCGGCCTGCACGATCTCGACCTGGTCCCCTTGCCACTGAATAAGGCATTGATGCATTGTTGAAGGGACGCAACAGTTTGCGTGGATTCAGTCTCGTCCTAACAACAGGCTGTAGGAACCCTTTCCATCAAAGACAACAAAGGTGGTAGGGATTGTCTTGTTGCCAACTGTGAGCTCCACGTTCAACGCCCCTTTTGCCTCGGACGTGTTGCCGCCAAAATCTTTCAACACCATGTTTGTCTTGATTAGATCTTTAGGTACTTTTCCAAGCTTCTTGAAAGTTGTATATGGCATTAAATTCACCGCCGCGCCGCCATAGACTAGCATCTTCGTCATCGGCCGTCCATTGACGTATCCCTTGATGTACAATGGCCGGAGGTGCCTATAACTGGTGTCGGCTGGCTTGTTGAACACGGCTTGTTCTGGTTACAACTGTAGCTTAGCCGAAGATTGCTCCATCTCGTCATCGGCTATAACTTCATCGGCCATCTGTATACTATACTCTGCTGGCAACAAGAAAACCATGTGAACAAAAGCCGATGCTATGCTTTTACCTTTCACAGACGCAGGAGCTTGAGTTGACTTTGTATTATCGTCATCGGCCTGTACCACTATAGACTTTATCTTCCATTCTTTCCTGGTCTTGGTAGGTCGATGGGTGATTGCTGCCTGCTGCTCCTGGATCTTTTCTTTTTGCCTTAACCTCTGGATCCGTCGCTTCTGCGTTTTGCTAAATAAATCTTCTGGGCACCATTCAGGGTTTTGGACTTGCCTATCATCTTCTGTTCGATGATCGTGGTGCATCGGCCCCAGCCTCTCGTGTATAGATTTCCTCTGCTTGATCAGCCGATGCGCCTGACTGCTTGAGCTGCCCTGGTAAGATTCTTCTATATCATTGCATGCAGGACACTCTTGCATTGTTGGCAACCTCATCCCTTCATTCCAACAAAATCGAAAAAACTCGCACTCCCAATGAGGGTCATAGAATTTATCTTGGTCAGCATAGTCTTGTGCTTGCTCTTCACGCCTCCGCTGGTACTTCTTGATGAGGCCTTCTGAAGTCTGATGAGGTCGTTTATTGGTCCGATAGGCATCACTATCGGCCCTATCAGCCCGCACCATGTTAACTGGGAACAGGTGTCCTTCTATTTTCATCGGCCTTTTGGCTTCATCAAACTTGATCCTACCCTGTTCGATGGCCGATTGTATCTGTTGCCGAAAAATTTTGCATTCGTTCGTGTGGTGGGAATACGTGTTGTGCCACTTGCAATATCTCCTCTTCTTTATCTCTTCAGCCGATGGCAACACATGACCTACTGGCAACTGAATCTGTTTCTCCTGCAGTAGTAGGTCGAATATCTTATCGGCCTTGTTGATGTCCAAGTCAAATCTGTCTTCTTTATCGCCCTTTTTGGCCCATTGACATGTTGTTGGCTTCTTCATCCGGGCCCATTCAGCCAAGTCAACCTTAGCATCGACATCTTCATCTTCATCGAAGGCATACTGATAAACACTGTTGATCTTCTTTGCGAACTTTTTCGCCTCCTGGAACCTTTACTCGTGAGCCAATACTCTCTGTGCTAGCTGAGCTAGACTTTCAAACTCTTGTGATGAGAATCTTTCTCGTATCGGCCCAAGCAGCCCCTGGAAAGCCAAATCGGCCAGCTGGGAATTGGTCAAGCTGAGGCTATAGCACCTATTTCTGATGTCCCTGAATCGTTGAATGTAGTCCGGGACCGATTCGTCAACTCTCTGCCTGATGGCGGTAAGATCAGACAGCTTCATCTCTTGTACACCATTGAAGAAATACCGATGAAACTGTTTTTCCAGGACAACCCATCCTCTGATGGAATTGCAGGGTAGAGAGGAAAACCACGTGAATGCTGACCCTGACAAAGATAAGGGGAAAAATCTCACCCTCAACGCCTCCACAGCCGATGCCTCACCACATTGGGCTAAAAATCGGCTAATATGCTCGTATGTGGAGACATTGTCTTGCCCTGAAAACTTGGAGAAGTCAGGAATCTTTTATCGGCTCAGCAGCGGCACTCTGTCGAACTCCTCTGGGTATGGGTGCCGATACACTGTTGCATTCTCCTTGGGCTTCAGACCGAACTGATCATGCATCACTTCAGCTATCATATCGGCCCAATGCCCTTGAGTGACTCCTGCGGGCTAGTGCGGAAGCTCTTGGTGATAAAGCTGCTGGAAACCTTTCGGCCGATATTTCCTAGGGGAGTATGGCTGAAAGTGATGATTTAAATTTGGTGCATCATACTGCCCTGTGGAGTACTGCTGGTAGCCTTGCGGCGCGTTGTAGGCAGCTGCTTGTGGAGGATTGCTTGGTAAAGCGAATTGGGCTTGCCCGGCCGACGTTGGATTGGTGGAGGCTTGTTGCATCGGCTCGACCATCGGCTGCTGCAAGGTTGTTGGAGCCTGTCTCCCCCTTGTCCATTGCACCAACTGATCTTCCGTGATGTGCTGGAGACTTCCTCCCGCTTGTTTCGTCAAGATCAATGGCATGGTTGACACTGGCTGGGCTGATGGAGGCGAGATCGGTGCTGTCGGTTGTGGAGTCGTACTCAGATCGGTCCTCAAGGTCCGATATGAAGCGAATTTGTTTTCTGGGAGGAAAATTGGCCCTTGAGGCTTGTACTGGTGAATGGAACCATCTAATATCGACTTGACTGTATTGGTCAATGTGTTCACCAGGACTCCAGATTAGTTGATCAATGCTGAGTGAACCGCAGAGTCGATACGGTCTTGCAGCGTCGGCGCGGTGCAGCGAGTATCGTCTTCAGCCTTGACCGCTCGGTCTTGTGCTGCCGCCGACATGCTAGCTCCGTCCCCAGGGCTCGGCATTATCACCTTGGATTTTTGTATGATGGTGCCTTGTCGAGTCCTGGAATATGTCTGCAAATACATGTTCTGGAATTGCTCGACCAATTTTGCCATATCGGCCTTTTGCTCCTCGTTGAGCTGATCAGTGGTCACCGAGATGACATTTTCTTATGAAATCTCGTTTTGCTTGGACATCTTGAAGTGACCTGGTTGTCGGTGTGAAGCTTGTGTTCTTCTTTGTCCCACCAGGCGTGCCAAAAACGTGTTGGCACAGAATTTCAACCCGCCAGATGTCAAAATGGGTTCCACATTTCCACGACGGCCTGGGAGATCTGCTTAACTCCAGTGCAGGTCAAATGACTTGCCTAGGTGTATTTAGGGTGTGCCAGTTGATTTGATCTGCAATCAACAAGAATAAACAAGTAAACCATGTCCGTAACCGACGGTCGATCGGCCGATGGGCCGATGTCGCATCGTGAAGTCCCAGCCGATAAGGCAAGGCTATATCGGCCTATTTGAGGTCATAATGAAACAAGATTAATATATAGATCTAATCTCATCGGCCTTTATTTACGTGTTTATGTCAACCTGATGAAACCAGCCGATGAAGGATTGCTAAGATAAATACACTAGCTAATACTCTAGTGCAAACTTGTACAAACCAATCGGCCAATATAAATATACTGATCACAGAGAAATCCTGAGAATAATCCGTGACAAATACATTTATATCTGTCGATCTACTCATACAAGTGGCAAATACATATAAAAACATAAAGTAATCACATGTATTAGATAAGACCGACTGAAACCCCGGCACTATCCTTAATTACGATCGAAAACAGACTTTGAGTTAGATCTCAAAACAAGACTAAGGTCGATAGCAACTCAAAGTGTGAATCGAGAACTAACACAAAGAAAATCAAACTGTCGATCGCTTTTGGGGATGGTAGATGCTTTAGATAATCTAGATAAGCAAACTAATTCGACTACCGTTGGCAATAAACCCTAAAACGAGTTAATCGCTGGCGAAATAGAATTGGAAAGCCACATCAAAATTATCCAAGACATGATAAACGACGATCAAATCGCCAGGGCCTAACATGTCTAAAGCGACACGCTAGCCCTGATGATGTAGATCGTCGGGTACGAGTACTTACCTCTGCTCTTGGGAAGCAAGAACTCACTGGAAGTTAACCTTTTGCGAGGGTGGCGATGCGCCGAAAGTAGATTGAATTGTAATTGTTCATTGTTACTATTACTGTTCGCACGCCGTAGGTCTTCAAGAAGCAGATTTTGATCCCCACAAATGACAAATCACATCGATTTCTTCTGGGTCCCATGGGCAACTCTGACCCCACTTGGCTGATAAACACTGAATCAAACAGAGTCCCTTTCAAGCAAGCAAGCCCAGTGTTTCCTCATGGAAACACACCTTCAGATCTTGGCCGTCGAAGCTCAATCGATTCAAGAGCTGGTACAAGAGAATCGCCACAGCCAAGCAAGTCCATTGGGATGAAATTGGAATCGGCCAATGCATTGCTCTGTCCTTAGCTGATACCAAGAAAAATGAACCCCTCATGTCAGCCACTACCTATTTCTGGTCCAGCACCTTGAATGCATTTTTTTCCGACAAGGTCCGATGACCCCAACACTGATAGATATCAAGATGCTAACAGGGCTGGATATCCTCTCTGAGATCAACCCCTTCAATCTCCTCATCAACAGCAGCCATAAATTGAAGACCAAGAAGATTGGAGGCTGGTCTGGGTACATCTCTGAGCACATGGAGCAAGGGTCTGTCTCAGAGAGAGAACATGTGACTTTTCTGACTTTATGGTTGGAAAGATACATCTTCTGTGGATCAACCTACGGCCCCACTTTGAACTGCCAACACCTAGCTCAAGCTCTAGTTGAAAAGAAAAGGTTTTATCTTTCCTCTCCGAGTAGATTACAAAAATCTGCTGTTAACAGGCGGTTCGGCCGAACCCCTGGTTTGGTCGACCCCTGGGTCCCACCTCCTGGCCTCTCCTTTGGCCAGAAGACTGGCAGGTGGGCCCTTATGACGGTTAGGTTGGTTTGGCTGCTCTTTAAGTCGGTTTCAACTGACTTGTCGACCCTCCAATCCTTGTACTCGCACGTGATTGGCCGGAGGTTCATTTTAGTCACATCACGGGTGTATTTTCTCCTTAAATGACCTACATACATAGATGTACCAAAACTAGTGGAAATGGTTAGTATAAAACTCGTACCACTAAGTTTATATCTTTTATTCCTTATGCAGGAGTTGACGGTTTATGTTTGCACTTAACGACCGTCAACAATGTGCTACCCTCTATATTGACCTTCAGAGATATCTAATGATGTTGGGTGGTATTATGGTCTAACCACTCTCCATTTATTTGTCAACCATTTCCGGTCCTGGATGGCAATCCAATTCATGAGTTCAACAACACTGCAATGAGCCCGGAAATGAAACTCTAGATTTCTTGTGACACTAACAAATACGTCGGTTAATTTGCTTATGGGTACTCAAGGTGAAACATAAGAGAAGGAAAACCATCTAACTCATACTTTATTCAATATTTTCTTCTTATGACAAAGCTGCCATAAAACTTATATGTACAAGGAAAAGTACTTGAAGATTAAACACTTGTAGATTCTTGCAGGCCTTGACTAGCAGAAGTCTTGACTGGTTCGACATTTACTCCTATGATTATGACTTGGTTGACTCGTTCTTTCATTGCTTACTGGCTGGAGTCTCAACGGGAACACTACTTTGCGTGCTAACATTCCTTGGGAAAATAAGAATCTTCTTGGTAGTGGCAACAAGTAGGACCTTCTCGCTCATGGTGTCATCAATCTGCGATTTGTTGTTGGATAACTGGATTGGAGCAACGCGAGGTGCATTGCTAGTGTTGGTGATAGTCTTATGACTTGGTGCTGGAGACAGTTCTGCAGGTGTTGCTGAAGGAAGGTTCCATCTCCTTGAAATTGGAGCGAGTTGTTGCTTTCCTGGCATTGCCTGCCTTGCTGGTGTTGGTTTTGTAGCCTTGGAGCGGTTGCTGCTCAAAGAATAGACTTTTCCAGTACCCTTAATGACAACTCGTTGTGGTGAAAGTTTCACAATCAAGTGACGGTAGGTATCTGTTGTCTTTCTGGTGTCCCATGGCTGGATCTGGCCACTCTGTACTGGAACTGATGCAACTTGAGGAGCTACAAACAGTGCGGGTGACTTGAGGATGTTGGCGCTTTGGCATTGGGCAACCTTCAGAGAAATGACCTGACTTCCCACAATTGAAGCAACGGTGGACTAATTTTCTTGGTCTTGGAAGCTGACATTTATTGACGTTGTGTCCTGGCTCTAGGCAATTACCACAATTCTCTCTGGGTTGATCATAATGTCCATTCTCTTGAGTCTGCACCCTCACGATTGGAACCGGAGTGAGTACGGACTTGTGAGCCTTGTTGAGGATACTTCTGCTACCACTGATGGTTTCCGCTAGAGTTGAGGCTAGTTGGAGAGCAGAAAAATTGCGACTGTTGTTACCGACTACCATGGGTTAACGAATGGGTTGTAGGCTATCCTTTGATCTTGGTCTTAGCTAGGACCAACTTCAGTTGACAGTCATCTGGCATATGAGTGCCTTCACCATGTAGGCATGTCTGAGTGCATAGGCTAGCTGTGTGCCCAATTTCTCTGCATCTGGTATATGCTCTGAACTTTATTTCTTTTTTACTGAAACCATCAAGGATCGCTTCATCATCATCATCATCATCATCATCAGAGGACAATTCCTCTAATTCATCATCTCCAGACTTGGGCAGACCATACAGCCGGAGGTGCTGGGTTAGTTGACGTGCACCACGAAAGGTGTTTCCTCTTAGACGTCGAGGGTATCTTCTCAGCATCTTTCAGAAAAAAAAATTATGTGCCGGTGATGATGTTACTGACATCTCATATATTTCATACTGGTGTTTTCCTCTTCTTAGGGTTGGACCGCAATGCACCATAATTCTTTGATGGTCAGCTGATATGAAGTTTTATTTCTTCTAGGAATGACATCTCATCTTCTGCTGGTGTCTTGGCATACACCTTCTCAGGACAAATTCTTGCATAAAGACCTTGCTCAGCACAATCATAGTAAATGACATGCGTTTCCCCCAAAATGATGGATTGGACTGCGGTGCACCAGAATTATTTCTGATAAGCTGATCCAAAGCTTTCTTTCCTCTCGGGAATAATATCTCATCATCAATCGAAGTCTTGGCATGCAAGTTCTAAGGGCGGTTGGACACTTTGCAAGAAACTGCCCTTGTACCCCATAACCACTATAGGTATGTTGACGCCGAATCCGTTCCCCCGATAAGGATCCAGCGCGCGGACACACGAAGGACAGGGAGATCTGCTTAGCTCCAGTGCAGGTCCTAAAATTGATGAAGCGCGGGCGTGCCAGTCAGTTTTATCCTGCCACTGACAAGATATGCAAAATAGCATAACAGAAGGTCTATCGGCCGATAGGCCGATAGGGCAAAAACATATCGGCCGATAGCCAAAACAACCGATCGGCCGATGATAACATGATGATATAGCAACGCGATATAGCATAATCCAAATATAAAATAAACATTGATCTGAAGATTAAAGCACAAATCGACCAGAGGTCCGATGGCATAAGCTCTCAATAAGCAGATAAACAATAAATACTCTGTTATCATCGGCCATATCCAATCTATATGTAAAACTCTTGGGCCGATGCAACGTCCAGATAACTCGCCGGCTGAAACGCCAGTGAAACCCTTATTGGCAATCGACATGCAGGCTAGAGATTACGGTTCTAATCACGACTTAGCGGCACTAAGTATGAAAAGAAACGCAAGATCTAGACAATCAAGCCCTCGACTGATTTTCGGGGTGGTAGATACCTTAGCTAATCTAATCTAGCGAGGCGATTTAGTCGATACCGGCGTAAACCCTAAAACGAATCTCGGCCAATACGACTAAATTGAGATGCCAAACCAGATTGACTAAGATATATGATAGTAGGTGCTTACGTTGTCGAGATCAGAACGTCGAAGCCCTAGCTCCAACAGCGCAGGCAGCCATAACGAGACTTACCCCTCGCGGAAAGGGCATGAACTCGCCGAAGAAGACGAAAAGTAAAGGTTGGCGATGTGCCGAAGTTGTATTGATCGTGAGATAAAAATTACATGAACCTCGAGCTTACATATTTATACCCATAGGCTAACAAAGATCCTAACAGCATACGACTCAAACTTTCCTAAAGATAAAAGGAAACAGATAAAGTCCTTATTGGACACTAAACACACTTTCCTAAAGATAAAAAGGAAACTAACAAATTCTTCCTAATTAATAGATACAAGCCGCATCCTCCTCAAACTCGGTCATCTCTGGATAAGATCTTCCCGAATCTAACAAGAATCCGACTGCTGTTGGTGATTGGTTTAAGAAAACCCCTATCGGCCGATATAAGACTCTAGGCCGATACCAACCTTGAGCCGATATGGATCCTGGGTCGATGAGGACTCCGGGGCTTACCAAATTCTGGTGTTAACACATGCCCCCCAGTTTTGGAGTATGAGAAGTCATGCTTCAAAATTATTCTTGCCTTGATCGCCCCAAAACTGATTCTTCTCTTCTTCTTGACATCGGCTCTCGTAAGCCGATACCTTCTGTATTAGATGAGCCAGACTGTCAAACTCGTGGAAAAAGAATCTATCTTTGATAGGTGCTAACAACCCTTGGAACGCAAGATCTGCTAGTTGTTCATCACTTAGGCTCAGGCTATAACATCGGTTGCGGACATCACGAAATCTTTGAAATACTCCACAGCCGATTCCCCTTCTTGCTGCCTGACTGATATCAAATCTAAAAACTTTAACTCATTCTAAAAACTTTAACTCATTGTTCCCAGCAAAGAAGTACTGGTGAAACTGCTCCTCAAGATCGGCCCAACCTCGCATAGAATTTGGTAACAATCCAGTCAAAGACAACGGAAACAATCTAACTTTCAGAGCTTCTTTAGCCGATGCCTCCCCACATTGAGCTAAAAATCAGCTGATATGTTCCCTTGTAGATATATCATCTTGCCCTGAAAATTGAAAAAAGTCTGGAATTTTATATTGGCTTGGAAATGGAATTCTATCAAACCATTCAGGATATGGCAGCCGATACACAGAAATATGTCCCTTAGGTCTAATTCCAAACTGTTCCTCTATTACTTTTTCAATCATATCGGCCCAATCTTCTTTAGACTGATATCTTTGAGTTTCTTCTGGTCGATATTGTTGATGTGGCTCTCCAGGCTGATGCTGATCTATTTGCCCCCCAAGCCAATGTCGCTGTTGCCGATGATGCTAAGATTGTTCGTCGATTTGCCCCCCAGTCTAATTTCTTAAGGCAATTACTCTGGGAACTATCTTCTCGAAATGTACTCACCAAAACTCCAGATCGATCAAACACAGCGCGACGAACGATTTCATCAACTATCTTTTGAAGCGTCTTATCGTCCATCGGCTCTTCTTCTTCCTCTATCGGCTTGAGAGATTGTTCTTCCTTGGCCTTGACTTCCTTCTCAGACATCTTGTTGCAATTGTAGGTTCCACGAGCCGTGTAAAAATCTGTTGTCAAAAACACGGTCCCACAGGCGTGCCAAAAATGTGTTGACGCCGAATCCGTTCCTCCGATAAGGATTCGGCACGCGGACACACGAAGGCCTGGGAGATCTGCTTAGCTCCAGTGCAGGTCCTAAAATTGATGAAGCACGGGCGTGCCAGTCAGTTTTATCCTGCCATTGACAAGATATGCAAAATAGCATAACATAAGGTCTATCGGCCGATAGGCCGATAGGGCAAAAACGTATCGGCCGATAGGCCGATAGCCAAAACAACCGATCGGCCGATGATAACATGATGATATAGCAACGCGATACAGCATAATCCAAATATAAAATAAACATTGATCTGAAGATTAAAGCACAAATCGGCCAGAGGTCCGATGGCATAAGCTCTCAATAAGCAGATAAACAATAAATACTCTGTTGTCATCGGCCATATCCAATCTATATGTAAAACTCTTGGGCCGATGCAACGTCCAGATAACTCGCCGGCTGAAACCCCGGTGAAACCCTTATTGGCAATCGACAGGCAGGCTAGAGATTACGGTTCTAATCACGACTTAGCGGCACTAAGTATGAAAAGAAACACAAGATCTAGACAATCAAGCCCTCGACTGATTTTCGGGGTGGTAGATACCTTAGCCAATCTAATCTAGCGAGGCGATTTAGTCGATACCGGCATAAACCCTAAAACGAATCTCGGCCGATACGACTAAATTGAGATGCCAAACCAGATTGACTAAGATATATGATAGTAGGTGCTTACGTTGTCGAGATCAGAACGTCGAAGCCCTAGCCCCGACAGCGCAGGCAGCCATAACGAGACTTACCCCTCGCAGAAAGGGCATGAACTCGCCGAAGAAGACGAAAAGTAAAGGTTGGCGATGTGCCGAAGTTGTATTGATCGTGAGATAAAAATTACATGAACCTCGGACTTACATATTTATACCCATAGGCTAACAAAGATCCTAACAGCATACGACTCAAACTTTGCTAAAGATAAAAGGAAACAGATAAAGTCCTTATTGGACACTAAACACACTTTCCTAAAGATAAAAAGGAAACTAACAAATTTTTTCTAATTAATAGATACAAGCCGCATCCTCCTCAAACTCGGTCATCTCTGGATAAGATCTTCCCGAATCTAACAAGAATCCGACTGTTGTTGGTGATTGGTTTAAGAAAACCCCCATCAGCCGATATAAGACTTTAGGCCGATACCAACCTTGAGCCGATATGGATCTTGGGTCGATGAGGACTTCGGGGCTTACCAAATTCTGGTGTTAACAAGGTAACACTCGTTGCTCCTAAGACTGATGGTGGCTAAGGTGTGCTTGTCTGTCGGGGACTTGGCGGTACACTGGCTTGGATTGCAGGTGCTTGCTCTGGAATATGCTTGCTTTGACTCTGATTCCGATTCCGGGCATGTATCTGAGCTTGCACCTGCTATTGATGGTATTGCTGCTGCATCTGCTGCATCTGACTTTGTATTTGCTACATCAATATAGCCATCACCTGATTTTGGATATCCAAAGTTGAACATGAGTTGGGTTCTCTGGCATTGGTGCAGCGGTGTTGCCTTAATCTGAACCATTGGTTTTTGAACTTAACCATCTATTGTGGTTGTTGTTGTTGTTGTTGTTGCAAGCACTGACAACTTGTTGTCGGGACGAAAAAGAGATGGAAGAGAGGAGTTGCACTAAAGAGAAGACCATAACCCACTTAACTACTGATTTGATGTGAGTAGACTTTTATTGTCCAAGTTGATTAAGCAAACAATCAAGTGTGGTGACATCCCTACCACTGATGTAAACCATACACCTCACACAAGCAAACAACACACGATCTAGCAGTTAACGGAACTACTCTTCGGGGAGGCGGCAGCACATGTGCCAAAGGGGCCACCGACAGTGACTCCGGCAGCGAGCGGTGGCACGGGAAGTAGTGAAACAGGAGGGAAGGGAGAGGGGAAGCTCATCATGGGGCAACAACGATGTGAATGGGCTCGGCGGCAAGGGGGATGGCGGCGGAGCCCGTCGGGATCAATGGTGATGGCGGCCTCCGGGGAGCCTTGCCGGGCGGGAAGATGTGGTCGAGGCCTCCCTGGACCTAGGGAAAAAGATGGAGGCGTTAGGATGGCGGTAGAGGGTGCGAGACGGCGAGAAGAGACGACCGACGGTGGCGGCTTGCGGTGGAGCTCACCTTGAACGGAGGAGATGCAGTTCCGGCGACGGTTGGGAATGGCAAAGTGGTGGCCGAGGAAAGGCTCGACGCGGCGAAGCCAGAGGTGGCGTCGGCACAGTGCGGTAGCGGCTGTGGCAACGGCAAAGCGAGAGCCGGAGGTGGCAATGGCAGCAGCGGCTTGGGTTGTCGGTGGAGATGGGAGTTCGGGTAGTGGATTGGAGGAGCAGAGTGGCGACCGGGATGGGCGCAGTGTAAGCGGCGGCGACGCGACTGGGCGTGGCCTCAAGCAGCGGCATGACATGGCTGGAGATCGACGACGGCGGTGGAGCTTGGTGCTTGCGGAGAGGAGGTGGTTAGGGAGTGTGGCGAGCTCGGGAAGAAGAGGAAAAAGGAAGAGGGAAGCACGAGGTCTCTTGTTATGGGCTCGAGAGGAGCGGCTCAAGGTCGAGAGAGATGGAAGGCGCCGGTGGAGTGGGGCGGTGACATGGGGCGCGTTGGGGCAAACCGGCACCATTCTTCGCGGGAAGAGTGGGGAAAACGTGGAGGAGGTGAGGGGACCGAGTCCACGTAGTTGGGCGTACGGGCGCATGCAGGAGCGGTGCGGATTTGGCGACGGAGTGGGGTGGCGTCCATGGAGGTTGGAGCTCGGCCTGAGGTAGGAGACAGCGCTAACACATGGGGCCCATAGTCCCACCTGTCGGCGAGGGGAGAGAGGGAGAGAGGGAGAATGGACTTCAGGGAGGGGAAGGGTGAGCGGGCCGAGAAGGGAGCAAAAACAGACTTGGAGCGAAAACGGCCCAAAGCTGAGGAGGGAGATTTTAATTTGTTTATCACTTTATTCAATTGGTTAAATGAACTTTGTATTATTAAAATTACTTCTTGAGCTCCGAAAATTCACATGAAATTCCAGAGTATTTTAGAGCACGGAGAATATTACAAAATATTCCCAGCCATGATTTTTAAAGGAAATTTTATTCCCTCATTTAATTCACTTGATTAATTACTTTTAAATTTTAATATAATTTCTAGAAATGCATTATTTATCGAATTTTGATCCCGACCAAAAATCGGGGCATGACATAGACCCTCTTCGCCACAGCCAGCCACAACCACAGTCGTGCACGGCCAAGGGAGAGAAAGGGGTTGCGCCGGAGGAAGACGGTGATGATGCTCAAGCTCGATATCCGCCACCTTATCGATGGTCCATGGCAGCGGTAGCTGCGGGAAGAGGGGAGAAGGGGAAGGAGGCGCCGTCCGCCGTATTTAGGGAGGAAAATGAAAGAAAGGGGAGGAGGCATCGCCGGCCACATCTAGGGAGGGAGAGGGAAGAAGGGGGAGGAGGCACTTTCGGCTGCATCTAAGAAGGGAGAGAGTAGAAGGGGACGAGGTGCCGCTGGCCATATCTAGGGAGGGAGAGGGAAGAAGGGGAAGGACGCGCTGCTAGCCACATTTGGTGAAGAGGCCTCAATGAAAGAGGCGAGGAGGGGTGTTTCTGTCAGCGCTCGTCCTCCATGGTCAACTGCGGTGGAAGGTCGGGAGAGGAGAGAAGGGGAAGGAGGCACTAGTGTGCCACCATCCGATTTAGAATAGCACCACATGGATGAACACCTCCGTGCTTGTGGGTGTGCTCCTGGTGTTCTCGTTCTTCATCGGCCTTTGCTCGCCTCCCGGACTTCCCACTGCTCTCCCTCTTCGCTGACGTTGCAGGAGCATCGCATCGCCTCGTCCTGTGGTCTCTAGAGCCACGTTGCTGGCGTCCTTCCTTCGTCGAGCCGCCCCTTCTTCTCACCGCCCGCCGCTCTAAGAGATGGGATCATAGGAGTAGATGGGAGGAAGAGAGAGAGATAAGGAGCCTTAACAGGCGGGGCCCACGTGGGTCCTACATTCACTAAGTGTTGTCTACTTCAGCCAACTAGCAATGTTGGACGAAACCAGTTCTCATACACCGGTTTTACAAGTTGAAGGACTCGTTATATCGGAATTCGAACTGGGCATCGATAAGGGACCGAAAATGAACTTATTCCTTCTATCTACAAACACAGTCCAATGGGCCAGGAATTAGGCCATTTGGGCCTCCAAAGGCCATCTTACGTCAGCAGAATGTGCATCTGTGGCGAGCGGCGATTCCCTTCTCCTCCGTCTTCCTCGGCCGCAATGCCGTAGCGTCGCGTGCATAACCACTTCACCGCCGGATCTCACGGCGTGCCAAGTTCGGCGGGTTAGNGTTAGGTAACCGCCGCGACGAATCCGAGCTAATCCCAGCCGCCGCGGAACGGGGAGAGGAGCGATGGAGAGCTCGTCGCCGTCGGTGCCGTTCCCGCTGCTGCAGGCGCCGGTGGAGAGCACGTACAGGGCGTGCACCATCCCCTACCGCTTCCCCTCCGACAACCCGCGGAAGCCCACCCCCGTCGAGATCCAGTGGATCGACCTCTTCCTCAACTCCGTCCCCTCCTTCAGGTAAGGCCTCGACTTCGCCCTTCACCCACGCCCCCCCACCCCGCCGCGGCGGATTCTGAGCTCTCGGCCCATGTTGATTTTGATCTCCCGCAGGCAGCGCGCGGAGAACGACCCCACGGTGCCCGATGCGCCCGCCAAGGCCGACAAGTTTGCCCAGAGGTATGTATATGCATCCGCTTTGGTTAGTGATCGATCGTAGGTTGATGATTGCTTATGTTTGTCTCCTGGAACTCAAGGTACTGGTAGGTAGTGGTTAGTGATCGATCATTGGTTGATGATTGCTCACGTTTGTCTCCTGGAACTCAAGGTACTGGTAGGTAGTGGTGGAATCGTACATGCTTGTTTTGCCTGAGATAGGTAGTACTTTTACTTTGTTTCTATTTCGGGTGTGGATGCATTTCCGGGGCATCAAACATAGAATGTCCGAAAACACAGGCCTTTAACATGGAGCAGTTCACTCATTCCTGGTCTCAAAGGTATGCCTAGTGTGTTTGGCATGTGTCAGACCATGCTAATATCCCCTTGTGTTTGGTTTACAGATGAGGTTGGCACTACTTATCTTGTTTTGCCTTGTTTTGCAGCCAAAGGATTGCACCATTTTAGTCTTTATGAATTGGAAGCATAATCACCCTTCCAGTGTTTATATTAGTGCTGTGGAAAATGCCTTTTGTGTTAGCCCAACAGATAAATTTATGGAGGAAGGCGCTCTTTGATTGTGGCTGGGGTTTGGAATTTGGATGTGTTTTCAGCATTAGTCCATTTAAATGTGCCAAATAACCCCTGGATGCTATTACCCCTCTATGCTAAAAGACATGTCATCCTATAATATGTGTAGTAAAAACATCTTTATTTGGACAATATTCCAAAAACACATAGTTTTGGTATATATGAAAATAGCAAAGCAATCCATCATGAAAATATTCACAATTCTTTTCAAATTAGTCCTAACAAAGTTTAGTTTCAAGGTGTCATAAATTGTTTACACTGAAAAGTAAAAGATTCCTCTTTTACTGGAGGGAATACTAATTTGGCCATCACCAAAAAAGTTGTGCCTATTTTATTTTGGTCGTACAATATTTGTCTGGAAAACGAAATTGTCTCCATTTAGATTGTTTTTCCCTGTTATTACTTATGAATATCGCACAATTTTATGTTTCAAGAATCAGACATTTTATTACCATTTGGTCCCATGGCTTTTTTGCTGCTGAGGGAACAAGTTAACCAAACCAACTACTGGGCAATGCCCTAACACTTCATTATGTCTATCTATTATATATATGGTGAAGATACACTGCAATGCTTGAGGAGTTGAAGAAGAACCCAGAGAGTAATGGAGGGCCACCAGATTGCATTGTAAGATATTGATAGATGAGCTCTTTGAACAACTAAAGAAGATCTTGGATTACTGTACACTAACTCTTCGAATGAATCTCAAGCTTCTTTGTAGGCTTCGTGAGCTAGTCCTTAGAGAACTGGGATTTAGAGATATATTCAAGAAGGTTAAGGTAAATGCCAACAAAGGTTTTTCCTGTCTTCAAATACTACTTTGGAGTCTATTGTTGTGACAATTTTACATGGTTGTAATTATCTATGCTCCATTGATGATTTTCCATGATTAGGATGAGGAGAATGCTAAGGCTATGTCACTCTTTGAGGGCGTTGTTCAGCGAAATGATGAGATTGAAGATGATGTCAAACGAGCGGAGAACTTGATCCGTGGAATCTTAGCAGGAAACATATTTGACTTAGGATCTGCACAGGTATGTTTTATCACTTATTTATTTTTGTTGACCTTTTCGTGTGGTTAGGGCTTCACAAAGGGTTTTCCATAGTTTCTGTTGCTGCACCATTGGCTTAGCGTGAAAGTCCAATCAGCTTGAAGGGCAGAACCAACACAATTTTCTTCATTATTTCCTTCTGATTTATCTTGAATAAATTGGTTTGTTGTTGATGAAATGCTCTTATGTTCACTATTTCATTATTTCCTTCTCAGAAGGTTTACATATGTGGCCCTGCCTCTAATGTCTCTGTTTTCTTTCACTTTTCTTAGCTTGCAGAAGTTTTTGCTAAAGATGGTATGTCCTTCTTAGCAAGTTGCCAGAATCTTGTATCACGACCTTGGGTTATTGATGACCTGGATGCATTTCAAAATAAATGGACTAAGAAATCTTGGGAAAAGGTAAAATTATCTTCCATTGTAAACTTACCGCAACTCCATGGTACACATCAACTGGGTGTAACAAACCTGGATATAAGATACTGCTACCATGCTTAGTATGTTTTAGTGTTGCATCATGTATATACTATGTATGAGCCTGGATGCAAGAAGAGACTTGTATTGGTTCAGAATTATTGTAGGTACACATGTATAATGTACTCTACAAATGTTCATGTACTCTTTTGGTTCTCATTAAAACATATTAGAAACTCTCCCACTTCATCTTTTGAAAGAAAATTGTTTTGAAGTTTGTAACTACTGTGTAACTTAAATAATTAATATTCTTACTTGTTACTCCCATGCTGTAACTTTTTCACATGTATTCTGCTCATGTTGTTGATAAGTATCAAATAATTCTCCCAATGATATTCAGGGTGTCAATTTATTTTAGCTTTATTAATTTATTTGTTATTGACATTTATATTTTATTAGTATATTTAGTATTAGTTCTTGACATACACAACACCTAGTCCTTGTGTAGTCCATATATGTACATGTCAGTCTGAACTATTCGGCACTAATAATAATCTTTCAGCTGGAGTGCTGGACATATTTATTGTAGGGGTATTGCATATTAACTAACATTGCTATGTCTTTGTTATACATAGCTGAATCATTGCTTTGTCACATATGTAGGCTGTTATTTTTGTTGATAATTCTGGCGCTGATATCATCTTGGGAATATTACCGTTTGCAAGAGAATTGCTCCGACATGGCACAAAGGTTTGTCTCACCCTTTTTGTTTCTCTTGTCTTTGCTCCAGAACTATTTGAGGAGTTATGTCAGGGCAAGAGCAGATGTTACTATTTGTTCCAGCCAGTAACACATTATTAATATTATGCTATTTTTAGGGAATTAAATGTAAAAAAAATATATCGAAATGAACCCCTAATTACATTGAAAGTGGACCATATTTTTGGATGTGTTAAATAGTATTGTCATTTAAGTGGTACGCTAAATGTGAGATAACCCACAGCTTAAACAATAAACAGGAACAACCAAACAAGCTTATGATTTTATTAAGTCCAGACCGCATCATATTCCCTTTTGAGAACATGGGTTTTCTTTCCTATTCGCATGGAAACTGCACTGTTAAATTCATGCGAATTTTTAAAGGATGTCTTTATCTTTATCCATGGAGTAAAATTGATATAGTTCTTTTTCTGTTGGTAAAGAATGTCAATAAATAGCTACCATTGAATTCTGTAGGTGATACTTGCTGCCAATGACATGCCATCAATTAATGATGTCACTTATCCAGAGCTTGTTGAAATTATAAACAAGGTAAGCAACATGAAATTGTTATAATTGTGAGACAGGATTTTTTTTTTGCGGGGATCTGAGAAAAGATTATGAATTATTATGAATTATGCTCTGCAATTATTTTCAGCTCAAGGATGAAAATGGAAAGCTTGCAGGTGTGGATGCATCTGACCTACTCGTTGCCAACTCTGGTAACGATTTGCCAGTAAGATTATCTTACTATGGTGGCGTACTAAACTATGTTACCTGTTGCACTGTCTTATATATCTATATGTTCTTAACTGGATATCTGTCTCGGTCTCAGGTAATTGATTTGTCCAGTGTGTCACCAGAACTAGCTTATTTGGCAAATGATGCTGACTTGGTCGTCCTAGAAGGCATGGTAATTGGGCTTGCAACATTCGCATATGTTTGCCTTCACAGAGCTAAGACCATAAACCCATCACTTTTCTGACTCTTTGTTACAGGGAAGAGCAATTGAAACCAACCTATATGCACAAATGAAATGTGACTCGATTAAGATCGGAATGGTGTGTTACATTTTTCTCACTGCAATTTTATATTTTGTATTGAATAGTTCATTGCAAGTTAATCAATGATTGAACTTTACAAACTGCCATAATTTCTTCCATGTTCCAGGTAAAACATCCTGAAGTGGCGCAATTTTTAGGCGGGAGGCTTTATGATTGTGTCTTCAAATTCAATGAGGCCTAAACTTTGATAACATCAGACACATATGCGGTTGCTTTATTTCATTTTCAACTGGTGCGATGCTACAATGAACATATCACATGTGCTCGTCCCTTTCACATCTATAGCAAGGAAAATGAGCTATATTAGATCGTGGCATCTTTAGGGAATGCAATTACGGAACTTTTAGTTCGTATTGCACTACGTGCCTTTTCATCTAGGTAGCAGAATAGTAAAAACGTGAAAAAAGTCCCTTCTGCAATTCAGATTAATAATAACAGTTCAACTTCAGTACCTCTCTATTTTATCATATTATTTAATTCGAACATTGTTTGAATCCGGTTCTGCTTCTGATAATAGTGCCATTGAAGATCAGTTGTGTTACGTGTTGTACTAGCCTAGCTACTTTGCAGAAAAATGCGTGTATAGTGTAGCCTAGCTACTTCGGACTTGGGAGGAAGATGAATTTTGTAACAGACTGCGTGGTTGCTGCCAAAGGATTGAAGATTTCATGAAGTGCGACCAACTGATACTTCCGAGTCATTTGATCGATTTCATCCATGGAATCTCCGCCTCGCTTTCGCAATTAAATTTTCGGCACGTTCTCTTTAACATCTACCAGTGTAACCTACCCTTCCAAAATATAGCTGCTTCTAACATTTGAATTTTTAAGCAATCACAATTATCTTTTATTTAATTTCTCTATCTATTTTATCATTGTAACTAATCACAACCCTTCTTCATTTAATTCATCTCTTTTCTTAATTCATGTGAAAATTTTTGAATTTTGAGATAAGAGGGAGCAGTTAAGTTTACTATTCCCATACATTACCATCAATTCTTTCGGTTAAGGCAAACGACAAAAAAATTCCCATGCTTAACAACATTTCTACTCTCTTCAGTTGGGCATTGGACCAGCTATCTAGCTAGAGCTGCCTGCCCCGGTAGGATTATGCACGTCGACGAGGTTGGATGACTATATGAGCCACGAGCAAGTACGATAAGCCTATAATAACACACAAGTGACTCTCACGTTAGATTATCAACAATGTAGATGACAGAGTGGTGCTTCGTTTTTTCACAATCCAGGATCCAGGAGGCACATCCAGCATTATCAACAATGGCAGCGAGGTGTGGGCGCACATCCAGGAGGCCACGATGCTTGCTGAGTCTTTGTATTCTGCAAATAAAAGGACGAGGAATCGGAAAGCTGCAGTGACACTTACGCAGCACCAAAACTCGCTCACAAGGATGAGTTCTTTACCTAACTTTCTCAACTCATCTCTTTCTTTTTCCACGCGCACACTTTTCAAACTGCTAAACGGTGTGTTTTTAGAAAAAAAAAAAATTCTATACAAAAGTTGTTTTAAAAAATCATATTGATCCATTTTTTAAAAAAAAATTAACAAATACTTAATTAATCATGTGCTAATGAGTCGTTCCGTTTTTCGTGTGGAGGAATATTTTCCTATCACTAACTACCGAACACACCTATGCAAACTAGAAGCAGGATTTTATCCAATAAAAAATGTACCAAGACTTTTAGAACACAAATAAAATAGAGCGCATGTCGTGAACGATGAGAGGTCAAAGAAAGAGAATTGACCTCTGAATATAGTGACCCTATGATCTATATATACTTTGTCCTTATTGCGGTCGAGCACAACTTTGGCATGGGTTCAGCACAGCTAGAACTGAAATAAATATTTTTTTTTGCTTCGGGCACAGGGTAGTTACCACTACCGACCGGACAAATATTCCACAAGGAAATCTTATCCTATCTTATCTATCTTAACTACTTAAAAAATTGATAATTTTTCGTTCTTCACATCAACTTTTCGTTCGTCTTAGTCCGTTGCTCATATCACACGCACCTCCTCTTCAAATCCCAAATCATCACAATCCAACCCAAAAACAAAATCCCAATCTAAATCGGAATCATCACAAAATCATCCAAAATAGATCACATGATAGGAGACAATCCAATCGGATCACAAAATAAATCACACAGGAGATGAGAGGAGAGGTGAAAATCACAAAAAAATCACACAAGACATCAAGAGAGGAGAGGGAGGGGCGAGCGGGAGGCCGTCGTTGCTTCTCGTCGGACCTCCTCCTCGCCACCTCGCTGCCGTGGAGGTCTCGAGCTTGGGGGCTAGATCCTGAGCCGCCGCGCCGCTGGGAGCCATCGACCGACTGCTATGCCAGGGATCCGTCACGCCACCATCGTGCCGAAGAGCCATCGCGCCGCCGCTGCGCCGGGGAGATGGGAAATCGCCGACCCGTTGTTGTGCTAGGGAGATGCAGAGAGGAAGAAGGAGGAGCCAAATCCCGAGCCTCTTTGCCGTTGGGGAGCCGCTGACCTGCCGGATCTGGCGAGGAGCGAGACGGCGGTGACACCCCAACGAGGAGGAAAGGGGTCGACGGTGGCGGGAGGAAGAGCGCCAGTGGGGGGAGAGGGAGGAGGAGCGGTGATGCTGGTGAGGGGAAGGGAGAGGAAACGGCTCCGACGATGGGAAAAGGGAAGGAGAGAGGCGGCTCGCTGTGGAAGGATGGGAGGGAAAAAAGTGAAATTAGGGTTAGGGTTTTGAGGCATCGATGGTTTTGATGGATTTGGAACCGATCCGAGCCGTCCATCAAAATGAACGGCTCAGATCGATCTTTCCCAGGCCGCCGTGCTACTAGGCCGCCTCATGGGTCACACGCGCGCGATCCACACAGAAGCAGGCCTCAAGTTTTTGGGCCGGGCTAAAATCATTTTATTTCTCTCTTAGTATTTTAAGCATTTTCCATTTTTAGAAATAGCATTAGTATCATTTTAATTGCTTAAAATTGCTGAAAAATTATGAAAATTTTTATGACTTTCATCCCTAGGCCGAAGCACTGCTGGGCCGCGCGTGCTTCATGGGATGCGCGCACGAATGCCCTATCATGCCGGCCAGGTCCAACAAGGCCTTTTTTCTTTTTTTTAGAACTTTTTTTCTTTCTTTAGGAATATTTTTTTAATCATGAAAAACTAAATCCTAATCAGCTAATATTTTTATATTTGTTATAATTTTAGTTTATCTATTGCAACGCACGGGTATTTTTTCTAGTAAATACATAAGAGTAAATGCGGAAGTGCTCGGAACGAATGCAAGATGAAATTTATATTGCTCGAAATATACGAAATCAGAAAGATACAAGATCGTTACCGAATTAACCTCCAAAGACAGGTCCTTCAGATCTTGGGACAATCACCTGACTCGACTCCACTCCTGATGGAACTTCTCCTATTCTCCGAACTAGAGTTGGTGGATCTGACTCGAGACTCCTCCATACCCTACTCAAATGTGAATGAACTAATGAAATGCATATGAGTGGGATGGACGAGTGGATGCTAAACTACTGAAAGTGAACCCTGAGTGAGTGAGGGGGTATTTGTAGCTGATGGAGAGGGTGGTGTGTGTCATCTCCACTATGATGGTGGAGATGACGGACGGCTAGGATCACCTCCTAATGACGGTTTCGCGCCTCAGGTGCTGGATGGTCATATATCTGGGCTGGGTGGGCCATCTCCTTGGAAGGCCGGCCACCCCTTGGCTGGCCAGCCGGGACGGAAATGGAACTACAGAACTAGAGCCCAATCCTACGTGTGCATAAGCAAACCATGCAGCATTCCCAAACTAAGCATTCCCTCACTAAGCAAAGAGTAAAATAAGAACAGGTGCACCTTAAACGTCATAATTTGATAACAGCACCACACAATCCGACATGGTAACTTAACGACATGACATCCAGGGGTGCATTGAAGGCAACAACATTTTTTCTCAGCTTTTCCTTTCAAGCTGATTTCTCTGAACACTAGGTGTCTAGGAGCACCTAAACTAAGAGCTGACATTTTCAGCACCTAAACTTGAGAGACAACAACCTGCCGAATAAACGAAGCGACAACCGAAACCACCAAATTTTGTTTACCTCTTGAGGTCCTATAGCTACAAACCCCAATTCCCTCATCAGAACCACCAATGACTTTAGCTGAAGGCTGAAAGATCATCAGAACCACCAAGCTCATCTCCATGGAAAGTCAGCCAAGGCTTGTTGGTTGCTGGTGTTAAATGAGCCACTCGCACTCTGGTTTTGCGGGCTACCAGGCCCACCACCTGAGGATCCACTGGGAGTCCCTCTGGATGTTGGAGTGCTCACACCTGGATACGGAGCCCCACTCGGCACGGCCTGTTTGGGCCCCTTCTTCACATCAGCCAGAAAGCTTCCAATTACCACCTGAACACCAAGCATAGTGAAACAAACCATTAGACAAATTTTCTTGAAAGCATGCAAGTTTGGTAAGGAGAAAGCCAATACTTGAAAACGTTGCGTTCGACTATGTTTCGTAGAGATAGTACTCTGTTGCATAATGTCATCTGGCAAATGAGTTATAATTCATGGTTATCCTAACTGACAGCATAGGGCATTCTAGTAGAGAAACAAAAGAGAACAAGATCCAAAACTATTGATGTTTTTCAACATAGCAACATTAAGGTCAGACAATCAATATCAACTACTTTCAATGAAAAGTAGAAACCTGAACAGGTGTAGCTGCATTCAGAGGTCCTGCTACTCCGCCACCTAAAACACGTCCGTCAGGACCAGCAAGCGAAACACTAAGTCCCCCAGTTCGACTGCTCAGGCCATCACTTTCTGACAGCAGATACGAGCCAGACAAAGAAAGAATCTCAAAATGGCCCTGCACGTTGAAGGCAAAGAATTATGACATTTCAAAAACTGTATGCAAATTTAGAATTCAAAATTTCAAACAGCATTTATTTCAAAAATACTAATTGTATGCTTTGAATGCAATAAGGGTGAAAGGCATAAAGTGGTACTTTTCGTAAATACAACCTCACAATACTTCAGCCATTATAATCTTGAAAGTTTGGCAGGAGCTGAGGAATTGGACTGAAGTCATAGGTTCAAGGTTCACCGGTCAAACCAATGTTTTTTTTTTCTAGTCAGACCATGGTTCCATAATATTAATTCTATATGCCGTCTACAGACCAAGAATGAGCTTAAGTTCACTTGGTTTGAGCTTGGGGCTGGAACATTCAGGTCACTGGCTCAATACCCCAGCTGCACAGCATACTAAAATATTTCTTCTACCGGTTTGGACAAATCACACTGTAGTGCAATTTATAAGAAAAACAGAACATAGAAAATTCCTACTGAGAAAATGGATCAAACCTCATAATTTACTGTTGTTGCACCAGAAGAACCTGCTTGACGCAGTGTTATATTGGATACAGCACCATTAGCTGAGAGAACACAAACAGCCCATCCATTCTTAGTAAAGGACATCACCCTGGACACTACATCCTGAAAATCACAAATCCTCATTAGCAGTTTACCATATGACTACAAGGGAGGTACAAAAGAACTTTGAATAGAACAGCTGAAAACCATGGGAAGGCCAGTCACAAACAACGAATATTAGCTGCAGCATGTTCCCATATAATTTTATTATGGTTTTACATATTTTCAACTGAAAAAGGCTAAAATAAGCCATAGGTCATGCATATCTGAATTCAGTTATTTTCTGTGCAGAGGAAAATTTATAGCAACCCTGTATATATTTATTAAATTATTGAATTATATTAAGTATACAAATTCCAAAAAAAAAGAGCTCCAACCAATGTTTGCACATTACTATTGACGGTGCATATGAACTAATAATAAGCAAGGGATGTGAAACTGGTTCCAAGTCGATATACAATCCAATACATGAATTATATGTCTGCAATTTCCAATCCATATATTCTGTATATTATCACCACAAATTCTTGAAGAATTATCATTCACAAATATGCATTATTTAGGGAATAATTCTTGATGGGAATAGGTCAATCATTTAAGAGAATATATGGACAGATCAAATTTACGCAAATAGAAGGTATTCATCTGTTTGCATCTGGCAGACTTTCAATAAAAAAGCACAAAAAAGAAAATTGGCAGCAACAAATACTAAATTGATATCATGAGGCTGAATGAAGAAAATAAAATTTATTATAGCTTGAGTTAGTAAATGTACACTAATGAAAAATATTCATTTAACTGGTGTGCATTCAAGCAGGGAGCTTGATGAAACAACTAACAAACTAACTTTACACCTAAAGTGTATTGAATAGAGATATAGAGTGTACTTCTTGTTGCAAAAACTGTTGACAAATGGAAAATTAATCATCCTAGATAACTAAGCAAAGTTTGATCACCAGTACACCAAGAAAAAAACATTGTATTCAAAACTTAAAAGAAATTGATATGTAAAGCATGATAGAAAAACAGCAATCACATAGTAAGAACAAACTTTGCATAAAAAACTATAAAAAAGAACCTTCATTGGCACAATAAATACTGATTACAGCTAAAAATTAAAAAAACAGAGCATATATATATTGCCTAAAAGGGCATGTATAGATTTTGTAAGTTAGACCACCAAATATGATGATATCTAAATAAAAGAAAATCCTAACACCACAAAAGGGCATCTCTAGGATATGCCTGGGATAGTGGCACTGTACCTCTCCAACTTGCACTGTGATGATGTTAGGCTTCAATCCAATCACACTAGATCCTGCAAGAATTCAAAGAAAATTTTCAATTTTTTTTCTTTTTAGAGAAGGGTATTTTTTACCCGGCCTTTACATCCAACCGGATATATACAGCCTTTTTACATTGGGAACTTAACCACTCAAACAACCTAATCTGAAATTCGCTCCTATGGAGATTTGAACTTAGGACTTTGGGGTGCTACTCAGGTCACTGCAACCACTAGACTACATGCCCTACATATAATATTGTAATAAAGATAAACTGATGATTCAAAGCACTCATGAGCATAAGGCACTAGATAGAACAAACACCTTCCAAATGTTTCACAATCTTTGGTATAATTCTTGAAGAAATAGCAACACAGGATTCTAAGTACTGTCTAGCCATGCATTAGGAAACTAACTATGAGAGGTAAAAAACAATTGCAACTATTGTTACTAAAATTCCCAGAATCAAATTCAAAAAGGGATGAATGGCCAGATAATTCCAGCTAAGGAAAAGGATAACAAATACTCCCTTTTTCAACAAACAATTAATTTTAATGATGGAATTATAACATCTTTATTGGCAATGTAGATCAACAAAACCCACAAGACAGGGTATAACATAAACACCTATTCCACAGACATGAGAGGATAAATGAGCTAAAACCACAATTACTCATAAGCAAAAACAGAACTAAAGCAGTGTTACTTTTCAGAATGAACTAGCAGGACAGGTTGTTCTCATATCCATAATATGATCACTGCTGCACCAATTCACCTTGAAGCAGTGATCCTGAATACAGTAGAACAACTGAACACAACCCACAGACTCCCAGTTGGGTTCATCCTCAGAAAGAAACTTCTAGCAACTACTAGTCTACTACTAGCACATAGCACGACCAAGTGCATAAATGTCATTATCATCAGATATTCCATTGCCTCCCCACAACTCTAGTCCCCTTCATCCTCATGCCCTCATACTCTCATGGCGTGCTGCTGTCTGCTTGTCACCACGACAACCAAAAGAATAAAAAACTACTAGTGCTAACAATGATGCCTTTTTGCCCATACTGATTGAAGTATCATACTAAGAGAGAGGATATGAATCTGGATAGAATGGATAGAAGGTTATGTCAAATTCTCTCATAGATTGATTTATTTTGAGACAGATGGGAGTATGCATGTATCACAACTAGAATGCCATCGTATCCAATATAGTAATACGAGTGAGTAGTTGCTATAATAAACAAGGCACAGAAAAGCATTATACCTGGAGCTGCTGCCTTCTTGTGCAGCGGCCGCTGCTGCTGTTTGTTGCCGGAGCCCGGCGGCCGCCCCCTCTTCTTGTGAGGCAGCACGCGCTCGGATGCCGGTGGAGCCTGACGTGGCGCCGGCTGGCTCGCCGCGGCGCCTCCGCACGCGGCCAGGCCCGACGAGAAGCCCGGCGGCAGCGTGGGCGTCGCCGGAGACTGGGCGGCGCCGGTGACCGCAGCCTTTGGCGGCGAGGGGGGCACGACGGCGAGCGGCACGTCCGTGACGGCGTACTTGCGCGGGCGGCCGCGCTTGCGCTTGTGCTGCTCGGTGGACGCGGGCGCACCGCCATTCCCGCGGACGGGCGGCGACGTGGCGGCGGCGGCGGCCGGTGTCTGGTACACCGGCGGCGGCGGCGGCGCGTGCTTGTACACCGCGGTGCCGTCGTGGGTGTAGGCGAGGCGCACCGCGGTGGCGCCGTGCGGCAGCTGAGGCTGCAGGGCCCCGCTCTTGCTCATGCCCACGCCGCCGTACGCCCCCGCCTCGTTCGCCATCGCCGTCGCCGCCGCCGACATGGCCCCTCCTTGCATCCAACAAACAACAAGAGAACGATCCCACCTCTCGAATTTCTCCGTAAAAATCACCTCACCCAGCTACCCCCTCCGCGCACAAACGATTCCCACGAACTCGGAAATCAGCGCGGAATTCAGCGAGATCAAGAAGCGCACGGGAGAGTGTACTCCAGCTCAAACACTAGCAAACAATTCCTGCTACAAACTCCCCAATTTTCTCTTTTCTTTTCCCCTTTTCCCTTTTGACAAGATTCTTTTTTTACAGTTGCATGGAAATAAGGGGAAAGCAAAAAAAAAAAAAGAGAATTTTCACCGGGAAAATTTTCTCGCTACGAAATACAGCCAAAAAACTAAAAATACACGAAAAAAATTGAGGAATTTATCGATGGACGAACCAAGCAGCGCTAAAATTCCCCATCTTTTTCCACAGCCTCCTCACAAATTCCACGGCTCCTCGAAAATTTCCAGGCAAACTCTCCAAGAAATCTACGGCCAAACGAAAAGAGGTACTGGAGCAGAGAAAAAAATTGGAGCACAGGAAAATCAAAAAGTGAATAAAATAGCTCGAACCCTAGATAATTATATAGTACTCCATATAGAGAAGAGAGAAGCGTGGGACTCGGTAGCGGGACACTTTTACATTTTAGTACCCGTAAAACCAGAGAAATTCTCAGGCCTACTTGGTGTAGCCAAATTTGGCTGCTTTTATCCCGTCTTTATAATTTTCGTGTAACTGAGAGGGTTAATAGAAAATTCAGTTGGTAAGATATTTTCTCTTTTCCGTCCGCGTTCACATGAGCAGGCGAGCTGTTTCCAAATTTATTTTCTCGAGGAAAAATTTTGGACGCGTTCCCAAGAGTCGCGGTGAGACGTGAGCGATTGATTAGCTGTAGCTTTGTCTTGGAGTATATTTATTTATTTTTTTAAGTAGGAAATTATTGCAGCCATAAAACTTTGGGGATTTTCACGTGCCCCGTGCTTGAGGCCATCAATTATTCCCGCTTATGGTGGGCCCGCTTGTCAGGGAGATGATGGGAAAGGGAGTGAGGTGTGTGGGGACCGGTGGGTGCTGCGTGGCCGGGTCAACGTAGGTATCTGACGCATCCGGTCAAACCGATGGATAAATGCGGTGGAGGAGAACATGACGTCGTCGCGGCCTCGCCGACGGACGTTGTAGAGCTCCGCCTAAAATAAATTTACTGAGTTTAAATTTTGTTCTAAAATAAATTGATTTAACTTTGTAAGTATTTAGAAATTTTATCTTTAAATACCCTTTAACTGCTCAACCTCCAATGCTGCTTATTATTTGTGAGAGGTGTTTTGTTCTTTTCTCCTGTTCTTTTAACATTTTCTTAAGATGATAGTTGTTTTATTTTAGAAAAGAGTGACTACTCCCAGTGTATGTATCGTTCCATCCTAAACAGTGGTGGAGCTAGAAGATGTTCACGTGTAGGGCTGAGGTAATGAGAGTAAAAATATTTTACCAAATTACATACTCTCTTCCTTTCATATTACAAGTCGTTTGATTTTTTCAAATCAAAGTTCTTTAGGTGATAGAGTTTATAGAAAAAATTAGCAACATCTATAACAACAAATTAGTTTTATTACATTTAAAATTGAATATACTTTGATTTGTATTGAAAATTTTACTATATTTTATTATAAATTTGGTCAAATTTAAAAACGTTTGACTAGAAAAAAAGTCAAATGACTTATAATATGAAACAGAGAGAGTAGCATTTTTAAAGACTATAATGAGGATTATGGAGTTAGTCACGAGGCTCAACCATAGCTGTCCTATGTATGTTTCCGCCCCTGATCCCAAGGTAAATCTAGTACTATCTACGTTCCAAAATAATTATAATTCTAGATTATTTAGCATATATTAAGGTTTGAGAAAAAAAGACTATGGAGCCTTTCATTAAATGGTGTATAGGTAAGAGTGGGAGTGTGGTTGAGGATAGAATAGAAAAAAATTTAAATGATAAATGATTGATGGGACAATTAATACTCTATTGCGACAATTATTTTGAGACAAATTTGAATCCTATAAATACAATTATTATGAGATGAAGGTAGTACTTCCTTGGTACCAAAATAAATTAAACACTCATATCTTGAAGCAATTTTAGTGGTGAGAAAAAATGACTACTCCCTTCATTCATAGGAAAGTAGTACTAATATTGGGGGAGGTAAGACGTTTATTGAAGGGATAAAACTTCTCGACTTGTAGATCAAAGGGTAGAAATCAACTTACTTTTAGACAAAGTTTTATCCCCATGAATTGATATGTTCTAAGGATGGATTAGGTAGGAAAAATGACCACAGTGTCCACCACCAATAAAAAATTAGTATGGTGGGTAAGCAGGTAAGGGATATTGAACAGAATTAGTATGGTGGGTAAGCAAGTAAGGCATATTGAACGGAGCTTGTTGATTTATGTATCGAGGATAGGTTAGAGAGTCGGAGAAATCAATATATTTTGTGACAAAGTTTAGGCTGTAGATATCAACCTATTTGGGGACATAAGGAGTAAGTTTTGGTTGTTTTTTGATTGCATAAGAGAAAGTTGCATGGGCAATCATGCTACTCTACTTCACATATAATGTGTCTTTAACATATTTTTATAACAAATAATATGTCTTTAACATATATATATTTGTAACAAAATGAAGACTTGTGGTAAATCACTAACATCACTAAATACCATCAAAAGCTATGGGCACCAATATTTGAATTCTAATGGGTAGAGTCGTGAATCACGAGACCACTGTCATTCAGTTTGAATCTTCCGAGCAATGGACCATCACTCGTGCTAGTAAGTTTTTGGAGGCTACTAATCTCATGCTATGGAAGCAACATCTACAATAGCGTGTGCTTGCAAACATAGCACAACTCATAAGTACAAGGGCGTGTGAAGTCATACAACCATAACTCCACCTCTACCATTACACCAAAGATGCTTCCTTGAAAAGTTGTGTTGTTTAGATTACCCGTGAAGGAACTCTCGGTCGCAATAACATACTCATGAAGTCAATATAAAAGGACTACAACGTTGTAGTTATTGTTTTAATTTGTTCATACGAAATCAGAGTGTTTTCGTGAAGAAAGTGTTATCGTGACAATCAAAACATGCTTGCAACATCTCAAATGGTTTGCCAAACCAAAATTAAAATAAAAAAAGAACAAGTTGGTGCAACCACATGAGTAACGTGATCTATAACTTGTCGGTTGCCACTACCTAAAGAAGGCAATATGTGATGCTTAATAATAGCCAGCTAACCGGCGGACAAAAATCATCGCTGATTCACTAATCTGTAATGGTTTGTAATTATAATTTATATATTGATGTCATTCTAATGATCACGCATCACAAATCAAGCAATTACACAGATATGAGAACATCCATGAGTGCAACCTAAAATAGGCTTAAAAAATTGGAGACTAACAATAAATTACTAACCTCCCTAAATTCTATTGAAGGTACACATAGCATCCGTGGACACTAGGATTTTAGTCCTAGTGGTTAAGTGGTGCAATTCATGACTCCTCCACCGCAGCTTCAGTATTCTCTCAACATTGGATGTTTTATGAGGAACTGACAACAACTAGTTGGAGTGTTCTTTACTTGTGCTAATCAGTTTTCAACGGCCATGGCTGTGACGTAGATGAAAGCAGTAACTACAAAATGATGCATGCAACAGCCAACAACTAAAGAAATAAAAGAATTTATAAAATAATTGAAGGCATCTCAAGGTAACTATAGTAGGCATGGAAAATGACTAAAAGTGCCCACCATTAATATAAAAGTAGGTGGGTGGGTGGGTTGGTAAGGAATATTGAAGTGGTAAAACTTCTCAATTTACCTATCGGGAGTAAGCAAGAGAGCTCCAATTTTTGGTTTGTCCCAAAATAAACTTATTTCTAGGATATTACCAATCCTAGTCTACATTGAGAAATTTTATCCCTTCAATATCCCTTACCTACTCATATACCAATACTTTTTTCCTATTAATGGGAGATATTTTGGTCGTATATTCTCACTACTAAAGTTCATTTTGGGGTGCGAGGAGTTGATTTATTTTGAGACAGAGGAAGTAGAGATCAAACTTATTTTGGATAAACTTTGGGCTCTAGAAATCAAGTTATTTTGAGACAGAGGGAGTACATTGGATTTTTTTGATTACATAAGAGGAAGTTTCATGGGCAAACATGCTACTCTACTTCACATATATGCTTTATAAAATCAGAGACTTGTGGTAAATCACTAACCTCACTAGATAGTATAAAAAGCACACGAGGTATTTGTGGGTACCAACATTTTGAATTCTAGAGGGTATATGTTTGGTATTTTCCGAGCAGAAGACCATCACTTGTGCTAATCAGTTTTCAGAAGCTACCGTTGTCACACTATGTAAGCAACATCTACAAAATGACATGTGCAATGGCTAAGTTAAAAGAAAGAAATTTATAAAATAGTTGAAAAATAACACTAGAATCTTTTTTTAAAACAAGTGTAATATTTCAAAAAAAGAATACGTTGAGATGCAAAGGTTTGTTTGAATTTCTATAGATGTGCATAGGTACATGGATGGGTGAAGTCATATGACCATAACTCCATTGTTACACCAAAGATGCTTCCTCACGAAGTTGTATTCATTCCTTGTGAAGGAACTCTCAGTTTCAATGACATACTCGTGGAGCCAATATGTACAAGACTACACGTATGAAATAAAACTGTTGTTACGAAGAATCTGTAAGTGCAACATTCAATACATGCTTGAAACATCTCAAATAGTTTACTGAAACCAAAATTAAAAAAAAACAAGTTGGTGCGAACACACGAGTAACATAATCTATGTTTTGCCGGTTGCCACTGCCTAAAAGACATCTAACCATTGAAGACAAATAGTCCCTGATTCCCTAATTTGTAATGGTTCGTAATTACTAGTTATTGACACCATTCTAATGATCATGCATCACAAGTCAAGCAATTACACAACATGCGCACGTCTATGAGTGCGACCTAAGATAGGCTTACAAAATTCGAGACTAATGGTAAATCACTAACCCCATTAAATTATATTGAAGGGACGCACAATATTCATGGGCACTAGGATTAGAATCCTAGTGGTAGAATAGTGCGTTCATGACTCCACCACCACATCTTTGGTGTTCTCTCAACATTGGAAGCTTTGTGAGCAATCGACAATGACTGGTTGGCTCTTACGGGATGAAAGAAATAACTACAAAACGACACATGCAACAGCCAACAGCTAAAAAGCAAAAGAACTGATAGAAGTTGAAAACAGAACATTAATATATAGTTGTCGACCGGCTATACCTGACAATGGTATTTATGGTGTATAGGAGTCATTGGTACCAAGGTATACGTGAGATCATAGTAAAGAGACGGGAGGCAAGGATTTTTATACTGGTTCGGGCCCTCGAGGTTAGTAATAACTCTACTCTAGTTTATATGTATAGCTCTGGAAAGTACCACACTGATTACAATGGGGAAGCAAGTTATCTATTCTAACTCGCTAGCTAGGATCCACTGAGTACGCCTCAATGAGTTGATGCCAACGACTAGGACTTGTCTTCCTCCTAGCTATCTCTCAATATGGCTTTGGCTAAGGCTTGTGATTCGATACCCTCCCCTCCTGGGGGCGGTATATTTATATGGCTAGACGTCTTGTTCTCCAAGTAGAACTCAGGGAACCCTGTTAAGATACTGGCCAAGGAAACCTTGCCTTCTTTGGGTCGGATTCTTACACCTTGTATTCCTGTGAAAGCAGTTTCCTTCCGGACTCGCTTTATTCCCATATTTAGATATACCTTTCCATATAGTATTAGGTATGTTGTATTCCTATACACCATGAAATCCATATATAGGAGGTATACCTTATCCGTAACACTAACAGTAGCCCCTGACCTCAATGCAAATGATAGAAACAACATTCTCAGTCATGTAACCGGAAGATATATTCTTGTCGAAATTATCTAACCATTCTCAGAGATTCGAGTTGGTATGTAATCCTCTGACAAATTCTTTTTGAACTATGACAAAGAATGAGGACAACTTTTGAATTTGGATTGAGGTCAAGAAAACAACCATCATAAAAAACTGGCAAATATTTTGCCGAAGATTTCTTCGACTTTCTTGAAACATGAACCATTTGAGTTCCGTTTGCAGCACAATCGCACTTTCCTCCCATTTCGTCCTCAAACTCTTTCACGCCAGAAAAACCCACTTATGAGATTCATTTGAGTTCCGTTTGCAGCACAGTCGCACTTTCCTCCCATTTCGTCCTCAAACTCTTTCACGCCAGAAAAACCCTAGCCAAAACCTTCCCCATCTTCATCAAGTTCACAATGGATCTTCCCGAATCCATGATCACCAAGGCGGCAATGGACAAGCTCTAGCAGGACGGAGTCCTCCCTAGCATACGAGTGATGGGGCATTCCAAAGTAGGTAATGACCCTATACCTGATCTTGGAAAAATTGTCACTCTTTCTGTGTTTGTCCAATGTGGATTTCTTCCTCTTCCCTTCGAATCCATCACACTCCTCCTTGACTTCTATGAGCTCCACCTCCTCCGCTTGAACCCAAACTCGATTGCCTCCCTTAGCATCCTCACACATTTGTGCGAGACATACTTAGGAGTGCGACCCTTTTTAGATTTGTTTAGGTATTTCTATGAGGTCCGGTTCATGGAATCTTCTCGGATTTCTGGGTGTTGCGGGCTTTGCCTCAGGGACGATATAAGGAATGAGTACATTCCCTTCAACTATCCATCCTCGAGGAAAGATTGGAGGAAAAATGGTTCTTTTTCTCCATACCAATAGCACTGCTCCTTGTCTCGCTGTTCCTGATGGCCAACCTACTCACCCGAAATCATGGACTCCCCCCTTTCCCCCAAAGACACAGGCATTAGAGGGTTTTATCAAGAAAATATATGAACTTTGGGAGCATGGTTTGACAGGGTACGAGATCATTCAGGATTTTGTACGTTGTCGAATCCAGCCTTTCCAAGCTCGTGTCCATCCCGCGTACAAGTACACAGGAGATGACGACACAACACGGATCTCACACCAGGGTATAACATATGTGATTATCAGTAGTATCTTCTAGAATAAAGATTCTGAGTACTAATCTCGATAATGCTTAATGCAGCTCTCTTCGACGACACAGCTCTCTTCGACAACACAGTGAAGGAATGTGTAGGCAATGTGGTGATAGACCCACCATCTAATGCCTTAATCAATATGTGACCACCTGCCAACGGAGCAGGATGCCATCGTCAATGTAAGTACTCGAACTCTATCCCTTGTCAATCTTATTGTTGTTTGTACGAATAGTAATATGAACACTTGCAGGATTATTGGCCTTTGACTAACATCATTGGACCATTAATTGATCACCAGGAGTCTGCTTCTTTAAAGGAGTCAATCAAAGTGCATCCTGAGTTGTCTTTCGCCGTCCTAGCCCACGGTACCGTCGCCTCGGCATCCAGCCCCAACAACGTTGTCGATGCCAAGAAGACGTCAGGGCTTAGGTTGGCGAAACCCAAAGGGGCGAGGAAACTGACTAAGGTCAGTGGCTCGGAGGTTAGTAAGAGTAGTATGATTATCTTGCTTTGAGATAAACAAGTTCTCTTGTGCTTGACTCCTGTAGTCACGGACTCCATCCATCGAGAAGCCCACCATAGGCACCCACGGAAGAGCTACCCTCTTGAAGTGGAAGAGTGTAACACCCCGCTTTTCGCGAGACGTTTAAAACTAAATTAATACAAACCTATTCATGAAAATTTTGTTCTTTGAGTGAGAGTCTAAGTCATGTCGTGGATCTCAATTCAAATCTACCCTTGTTCTCTCCCCTCGACACCAAAAATCAACTCCTCTAAATTCCTATGCCAAATTGAAGTATCAAAAATCAAGTTTCACAATTCTAACCCTTGTTTTGAATCCTCGCACAAAATCCCTCCCAATTCCGAAAGTATCAAATCTCAACCCTGATTCCCTCCCTTAACTCCTCCTTGAACCCCTGAGATCAAATATCCCATTTGGATTCAAATACAAATCTAATCCAAAAATATCAAAATTTCCAATTTGTGCCCTACCTTGACTCATCCCTATTCCCATAGGTTCAAATACCTAATTGGAATTCAAATCTCAAAACAAATGTATCCCAAAATTTCTCTAATTCAATCTCTCAAAAAGTCTAGTTTTCATCCCTGTGGTCTTGGGCCGCTTCTCTCGGTCGTCCCATTTCCCTCTCCATCTCCTTTCCGCCTCCTTCCCTTCCTCCTAGGCCGCATGCCTTGGCCCAGCTACCCCGTCGGCCCATGCTCTACCGGGCACGTGCGCCGCACATGCCGAGGAAGAGTAGGCTTGCCTTCCTCGCGTCACATCGCGCTTCTCCTCTCCCTCTCGCTTTCTATCTTTCTCTTGCCCAAAGTCGCCACACCACTGTTTGATTTTGGTCGCACCGCTCTTTGTTTCCCGTGCTAGCGTGCACCCCGTCGTCGACCGGCAAGGACGTTGGTGTCATGCTTCCCTGCAACGACGACCGCTTTGTAGCCGCTCACCGCCAAATCGCCCCGCTTCCTTTTTGCCATCGTCGTCGTCGTCACTGTGGTCTCGCTTCCACATGCCGCAAGCTGCCAATGCAGCGACGCCACTGCCACGCACCCCAACAGCCTTGCCACCCAAAACGGAGGAGACAAAGCTCCCTTTCTCCTCGTACTTTTCCTTTCCCCTGGGCTCGACCGCTCTCTCTCTCTTTCTTGTCACCTTGTGCGTGAAGGCAGAGGATGCTGACGCCGCCGCTACAGCTTGCCGCCCCCACCTTGACCCGCTGTTAATGGCAAAATTTAGTAAAGATATACCAAAGATGGAGTTAGATCCGAAGCGGATTCGAAGAGATAAAGAATCGACCGGGAGCCGTTTCGGCCGATACAGAATCGGATTCGGTCACCCGATACGGGTAACCTGAATCGGACTCGGTCAGCCAATACAGGTAACCTGAGTTTGTGTCCTATTTAGAGAAGAGCTTAAAGATATTGCCAAATAGGAATTGAGTCCAGAGGAGACAATTGTATCTATTAATTAGGAATAAAAGTTAGTTATTTCTGTTTAATAATTTTGTGGCGAGAATCCGCCTAAGACTTGTTTGTTTAGGCAAGTAAAAAAAAGAAGAACAGTTCAATACACTCTCGGTGCATCGCCACAATTTTCCTTTATTTTCGACGAGTTCTTCTTTCGAGTTGGGTTGCATCGGTTTCGATCTCTAATAAGAGATATGGCTTGTCAATAGCGGCTTACATCGGCGGATTAGTGCATTGCTTTAGATGTTCTAGTCTATCTTGTGCAACTGCTAGTTATCATATAATTTAGCTAATCAAAATCAATGGCTCGATTTATTTGTATAAGCCAAGCCTTACCTAAGGTTCTATCGGTATCAGCTAAATCGTTCAATCGGCTTAGATTAGCTAAGGTATCCACCACCCTAAAAATCAGTCATAAGCTTGATTGTTTAGACTTTATGTTTCTTTTCACACTTTGTGTTGCATCAGCCCTAGTCATGTTTAGAATCATAGAAACTAACCTGCTTCTTGATTGCAAATAAGGACAGCATCAGGGTTTCAGCCGATCTTACATGATATAACTATTTAGCTTTGTTTAAATTCCCTTAATCATGCTTTTCATGTTATATTTGCCCCTTATACAAGGATATCACGCTATTTAAATATAACAAGCTTTCTCTTACTATATTTACTTAGATTGATATTCTTGTATAAGGTTGTATTGGAGTATTAGCCGATACGGTACTTGTTTTAACCTAAGTATGGAGTCATCAGCTATGACTTGATCAGATATATTCTTTATCTATAGATTACATGTTTGATTACATCTGCAGTCGACGGAACATATTTAGGCTTGCTTAATCTTATTCATCTTACACCTTACAACCGATTCGATCAGATCGCATCGGCTAGGTTCACACGATACGTCATCAGCTCAAGCGGTTGATCGGCTATTTTAGATTTAACTGGTTTTATTGTATATCTTGTTGGATGCAGGATCAAACCAACTGGCACACCCTGAACCCGAACGCAAGATTTGGACCTTCACTGAAGCTAAGCAGAACTCCCAGGCCGCCGTGTTTTCGCATCAACACCCGCGCTAGCTCGACACCCACCTCCCTGTGGCTTCCTTCTCCTCCAAGCCCCATCCAATCCCCTATAAAAGCATTGCCATCTTCTCCTTCCCTTGGCCATCTTCGTCTTGGGCGTCGTCAACACCGCCTTGGCATCGATCTCGCCTCGCCGCTCGTCGGCTCGGCCCACCAGCCTACTGGTCCGAGTAGCCGCCCGACCCCCGTCACCCTCACTCGCGAGCAAGCTATCCTCGTGGGCTGCACTCCCCCGCCTCGGCCCACTCCACCCAACCACGCTCGCACATGTGCTGGATCGCGCCTTCGCATCGGTAGAATGGGCCGCTCCTCTTTCCCTCGACCCACTAGACAAAAATCCAATTTCACTCCCTCTCTAGCGAACCAACTACCCATGGACCAAGTCCATCCCTCCTCCCTCATTATTTTGTGGGCCCGCATGTCAGTGACGGTCAAGAATATTCATGAGAGAATATTCTTGACAGAAATTCAATAAATCCTTTTCCCTTGTTCCAAAAATTCATTTAATCTTTCAAAATTCATATCTTTCAATCCGTAACTTCGATTGACTCTGTTTAACTTGCAGTAATTTCGTAAAATTGAGATCTATCTAATGGCACTGTTAGTAGTCCTAAATAGGTTCTTCTTTTTGGTCTTTGTGTAGGTTTTAACTGTTTGTGTATAGTTGCGGTTGTTGGATTTTCATTCGAGCATAGATTTCTCGAAGATTCGTGAAGCTCAAGACCTTGAGCAAGGCAAGTCACCCTTGACCATATTGCTCCTATAATTGAAAAGTCATATTTATTTTGTTTGCAACCTTCATTATTAGGAGTACACATAATTTGCTTGGCCTTGGTTTGCGTGCCAAACCGACGGACCTACCTAGTAGTCGCACTACTTTCTGTAGGCCGTTATACCCTGTTTCCTTGTGGCTCCACCCTTGTGGTGTTTGGTATCCGTGCTCTCTGAGCATGGATACTATTTACTCCACATACGCTGTTGTTTGTCGAAAACTTGGGAAATGGGTTTGAGAAGCCTTGAAAACCTGACACGTGGTGTCGGCGAGTTTGAAAATAAAAGAAATTTTGAAAACTCATGATACGGGGGTTGTGCCTGTGTGGTGTTGTCTCGTATTAGCACATAAGGACCGATTCCTATGGGAAATTCATCAAGCATAATAAGTACAACCACATGGTGGAATTGGACACCCTGGCTGAGTAACTAGTCGGTCCAGGGAAACCTCGCATGCCAATAGTTGGAGAACGCCAGGATGCGGTGGTTGGTGCATCTCCATGTTCCTGGTAAGGCAAGGAAGAGAAGCTTGCCAGATTACCGGTCGAGGTGATTGGGGTTTGATCCTTCTATGTGGCATGAGGTAACCCTGGTTGGCTCTGGAAAGACTTTGTTGGGAACCTCCGACACCAGCCAGTGTCTGTGGTAAGTTCATGTGGTGTGGGTAAAGTGTACCCCTCTACATAGGTTAACTAACTGTTCGAACAGCCGTGCCCACGGTCATGGGTGGATGTGAGGTGTTTTCCGTTGCGTAGTTTTGTTTGCCTATGCTTTGTGAAAAGTTGTTGTGGTTTGGGAATCGTTACCAAAATCTACCTATGTGGCAAATGGATGGCCTGAGTGGTCATAAATGGATCTGTGTGACCGGGATGTCTGAGGGCATCATAAACTAGGCTTTCTAGGTGAAAGCAGTTTGCCATGCTGCAGGGCAGTGAGACTCTTGGAGTCCAAGAAAATGATAATGGCTCGGGGAGCTGCTTAATCAAGTGAAATGGCTATGTGAGCCGAGAAGTAATGAATTGACTTGGGAAGTCGGTGCATTACAATTTGAGTTGTTGAAAAGCATTTCTTAAGTCAAATCGAGACGCAAGTCTCTTTTCGACCCAAACTTAAAAAGAGGAATATCACTTAGCGGTTTCAAAATGTTTCCAAATAAAGGATTTGCAAAACAACCTTGCCCCTCTTTCAAGCTTGCACTAAACACCTAAGTTCTCATGACTTGCTAAGTACGTAAGTACCCACCCTTCCTCTATATCCTCCGCCCTGAAGGTGAAGATGAAGTGAAGTGAAGAGTAGGGTTTCGTCCTGGTTCCCAGCTGTTGCCTGTGGTGTTGGGTGTTAGCCCGTTGGTTCCGCTACTATTGTTGTTGTTGTTGCTACTGCTTATGTGTCATCGGATACATTCTCGGGCCGTCCCAAGCTACAACCTAAGTTAAGGTAAATAAGTTCTCTATTTAATCTAAGGATTGCAATGATTCATAATTGTCACCATGGGTACCAGCGCTATGTCCTGGGACTGGTACCGATATCGCGGTCTCGTAGGAAGCGGTTTGTGCCGTTTTTCCTACGATACGCTCCCGTCAGGTACTGTTGTACGGTGTTGCTAGATCGGGGTGTGACAAAGAGATCCAAGTAAGTTAGCTCCCTACTCTATCACCTTTTTCATCTTTCATGCTCTGACAGACATGTATTTCCTTATCTTTATTGTTGTAGTCAATTGCTGTCCTTGTCAAGGTAGAGCTTGAAGCGTTGTGATGAGGTGAGCTCTAAATCCCCTTCTTCTGTCACGGCTCTGGTTCTCCCTCCTCAACCGCCTGCACCAAGCACTCTCCTCGCCCAAGCATCGTCCTCGATGACTAACCAACTTTCACAAGATTGTCGGACACTAGAGGCATGCTCTCAAGGTGTCTTTGCTGAGATCGAGCACCTTCAAAAGGTGGAGACTTCGACAATTGACCGAGTTGCAGAGATAAAGGCCAAGCTGAGGGAAGAGCACTCTGACAACACCAAGTGACACGAGGTGATACAAGGCAATGAACTCGCTCGCAAAAGGAACGAGCTAGCATTGTCGAAGGAGAAGGACAAACTAGCTTCTCTCCGTAAGGCGCTAAAGGAGAACTACGGACACCTCGACGTGGTCGCCAAGAGCTTGGGCAAAGAGATTCCTCCCCCTAAATATTCTGACGAGACAATCATCCTATCTTATCTTGGGGAGTTGATATCTAAGTTGGAAACCATCCCCGGATCCTATGTCGATCAAGTCATAGGAGCTACGCAAATCGGCCTCAAGACAGGTGCGTGCAACATCCTTGCCTGTCTGAAGCTTACCCACATGAGATCAACATAGAGGAGATGCTGGCTCGAGTTGGAGCTGATAAGCATCGCGAAGACGTAATGACCTAGATGGAGGATGCCGGGGACTCAGTCATAGAATATTTTGAAGAGTAAACCTTCTCGTCTTCTGTATCTTTGAGAACATTCCTGGTCTTAAGTTGTCAGAACAACTCTACCTTTGGATCTTATTCCTAAGTAACTTGGCGGTATTTTGTATTCAATTGATATGTTGCTTCCTAATTGTGGATGTATCGAGACCAATATCATGTATGTCCAGCAAGGCGAGCGATCCACTGATCCCATAGTCATGTCTGATTCGCCCAGTGCTTCATCAACTCCAGAATGTAGTACTCGCGTACCGGCTCCAGGTCCTCCCGACAACGCCTCTACCCAAGCGTTCGCTTCATGCTAAAAGGACCTTGATGTCACCTAGAGGGGGGGTGAATAGGCGTTCCTAAAAATTATCGTAACTTCATAGAATATTAGAATGATGAGAACTTTTGATTCAAATCGGAACTTCGGGTATGGGATTGAAAGTTCCGGTCTCAACCGAAAAGTTCAGCAGATAACAAAATAAAACACTAGCTATGAACTTGTAGCTCGAACAAACCAAAATATATATGAATCAAAAGGTGACAAACAAGGTATCTAAGCAAGATATAAGGTCACCAACTAATTAAATTAAGCATACAAGTAGATCGAGTTAAAACAAGTTCAAGCACAATATGAGAGAAGGCAAGAACGGGCAAACCAAGAGAGAAGACGCATGATTTGTTTCCCAAAGTTCGGATCCATGGATCCTACGTCTCCATTGAGGGGCCACAAAGGCCGGGTCTATTTCAACCCTTTCCTCACGAGGTTGCACAAATGCACTCCTGGATTTTACTCTTGATTTCTTCCCTTGCGAAGGCGAAATCGAAGCCTTCACAAACTTTCCGAGGCACACCACAACCTTGGGTGCTCACCGGGTGATGCCTAAGCCGTCTAGGAAACCTTAGTCCCCAAGAGTAACAAGCACAATCAAAGATTTGCTTGCTATGAACTCTAGTGCTCAAAGTATGGAGTGAAGCTCACTAGCTCTTAACTTCTCAATCTCTCAATCCAACTCTCTTCCCTTCTCAAATCCCTCTCACAAAGAGGCACCACAAAGGTAGGGGAATAGGGAAGACTATTTGGCTTTGGATGTGTCTAATAATGCCCAAGAACAGCAGCCACTCAAAGGAGGGGTGGAGGAGTTTATGTATCCAAGCCTCTCAAAACTAGCCGTTGGAGGCCAAGATTCCATTTTTCGGAATTTCCGAAAAGCATTTTTGGAAAAGTCCGAAAATCAACAGAAGGCAATCTCAGTTTCGCAGCCATTTTTGGAATTTTCGAAAATTTTTGGACTTTCCGAGATTTTTTCAGAAATTCCGAAAAACACCAGGCACAATGGCCATAGGACTCTATGGAAATCTTACTCAAAGAACTACCCAACTCAATCAAAAGGAAGGTCTAAAACCACTCAAAGGATAGGTTAAAACTTGGGTTTCTCTCGAGGTAGCACTAGGATAGGTCACTTTGAGCACCGAAACATACACAAACATATCGACGTTGCGTCCCTCTTGATAGTACTACATTCCTATACTCAAAAGTAAATAGGAAGAGAATTATACTAATAGGAATGCCTTCTTTTTATCTTTATTTCTTTGTATTAAGGGACGCCAACGCCAAAACCGTTTCACCATACATTCTTCAAATGATTGATGCGGTTATTTGTAGCTTCAAATGACCTCGCACGGTCCATCATGACAAAGCCGTCACTCGTCCTTCACCACCGGATTTGGTTCTTCGGCGCCAAGCCCCTTGCTTGCCATTCACCACCGCATGGTCCATCGCGACCGAGCATCGCTTGCCTTTCACCATCTTGCCGTAGTAGCCACTTTGTATCCCACATCTTGAATATCTTCACTTTGTCATCCTTGGTATCTTTAGGTGTAATCATATCACTTGAGCATCAACACATTTTCAATCCTTGGGAGCTATTTTCTCTCATTCAACTCAATGAAATTATTAGTCCCAATAATCCGGTTGTCAACCTTGTTGTGACTTAGGTTCCCCATCAACGAATATTTCTATCTCAACTCATATAAAGTCGGTAAACCATTTCTCACAATTTTCACTTCCATATCCACATGAGACTAGGACAAAGAAAATGTTTATAAAAATATTAGTCTCGTATAATTGGATTTATCATTAATCACCAAAACCAAATTAGTGACACTTGAACTTTCACATGCGAAGCCCAACTCAAATTCTTCCAAGAGCAATATTAGAGTAAGAAATGACGCTCTCCTCTTCCATATTCGGTACTCTTTCTTGAGTTAGAAACATGACTTAGAGATGTCAACACTCTTGTTAGGCCTCAAATCCTTTTAGAAGAAATGCAACAGCAGGTGAAGTAACTAGGAGACCATGTACGAGAAGGAGAAGCTGGAGTGCAACACATATAATATAAAGAAAAACCAAGGACTCGAACTCCTGCAAGGTAGAGAAGTATGGATCTCGACATATCTTGAAGGATGCTGCAATGCCCTCGGTCGGCTATATCAAGAGTTGTGTGTTGTCCGTCCTTCTCCCTAGAAGACAATATCCAGCTATCTTGGCTGGCTACGGGCTACATGCAAGGAGCTCACTGGCACCTCTGGTCGAATTGACAACAACCTCAAACAAGAGTGTCATCATGCTAGTCATTGTGGAGGAGGCCATATCCTCGCTTGTATCGTCGAATCCCAGCTGCACCTAGATCTTCGTTTTGTCAGGGAAGGCTTTGGTTGTTCTCAATGGTCAGCCGTAGAGATTGATCAACTTGTGCAAACCATTGCTCCATTGGCCAAGGATGTTTTTAAGTCAATGAACTGGCAATGGTCGTCCTGGTAATGTAATGTTTGAATTTACCTGCAGAGATACTCAGTTGATAATATTAGTAAACTTTATAATATTTGCTCTTGATGTGTATAAAGTTAGAAAAGAGAAATCTATATGCAACAATAAACGAGTACTTCTTGCCATAGCTATCATTAGCTGAACAGAGTTGTATACTTTCCCTAGCGCCCAGATGGTTTGGAGGGAAAGTTCCCTCAAGGGCAGCTTGCATTTCATATCGTATTGAGTTGAAGTAATGAGTTCCTATCCTCTAGCCATGAAGTTGGGAAAACCAATTCCCGATTATACGCCTAGTAAATACGTTAATTAGGGGTTATAATTACCGAACGGTAATTTACTGTTGTTGACACAAAATTTGTCATGGCACACGAAGGCCTGGGAGATCTGCTTAGCTCCAGTGCAGTTCCTATCAATCGAGTTTAGGGCATGCCTGTTAGTTTGATCCTACAACTAACAAGATGGAAATCGATCGATGATCGAGGAGCCGATCGGCCAATAAGCCGATGTGATGTAGCGAGGCCAGCTATTATAAAGATGATCAGTCGGCTATAATGTAGAATCAAATAATCAGGTAAACACTATTATAAAGATGATAGAAAGAATTTGGTCAATAAACCAATTGACCGATACTAATGCACTGTAGTAGATGCACAGATCCGATGGTTACAACATGCATCAACTAGAAATCCGATGTAGATCTAATGTAGTTGATATCTGTCAAAGCACTTATACATCGGCTAGAAAACCGACGCTAGCATGATATGTGCAGGTAAAGATAATAATGATATTGGCTCTATCCAACTTTCCGAAGGGATGAAACCTACTAGCTATCAACTTTCATTCTGATAAAACCAGCCTTGATAGATCGGATCAAACCGAGACAGTACAAGGTTGAAGTTAACAGAACTAGGCCGATAGATGAACCTTGTAGTGTTCACGTAGGACTTTATTTCTCTTTCCTTATCCGGAACACATTCCGTATATGAGGCTTGATTCCGTATCGAACTTGGTATATGGTGGGCCCCACCGAGCCTAATACACAACTATGAGGTATCCCATATCCAGGACACTGACAGTAGCCCCTGAACTCTATTCAAATGTATAAGCCAACCACATTAGAATCTCCTGAGGTACTGAGTTGTCGGAATAACTTAATCGGTATGGTAACTAATAATGTTACAGCCGAGAACTCTGACCTTTATGGAAGATGAAAAAAAAGGTGGTCGGGTTTAACAATTTGGATGCGAAGGTTTCTTGATTTTAGATTATAAATGTTAATTATTTTTTATTTTTAGTACTAAATGTGGATGTGCATAGGTACATATATATTGGGGTAAATGTTTTTTTTATATCAAACTAGCATGGTGGCTCGCGCAGATTGCACGGTTAGCATCGTTATACTTTTTTTTTCTCACATAATATAACACACACATATATATATTCATATTTTATTATTTAAGTATATTAAAATTGTAACATAATTTAAATTCTGTATGAACTTGACCAAAGTAACCAACGTGTAATATTCATATCATATTGTATATCTGTGATAGTTATTAATTATTTTTTAATTCCAAATTTTAGTTATTTCTAAATTGTATTTCTATATGGACTCTACACTTCTCTTCCAATATATCTTTTTTTAATTCCAAAGTGCCATATTTTATAAATTTTATTCCTATATGGACTCTAAACCCTTCTTTCAATATTCCTTATTTTTAAATCCTAAATTTCAATTATTTCTAAATTGTATCCTATATGGACTCTAGACTCCTCTTCCAATATTCCTTTATTTATTTCTGAATTTCTATTATTTGCAAATTTTATTTCTTTATGGACTCCACATTCTTCTTTCAATATTCTTTATTTTAAATTCCAAATTTTAGTTATTTCAAAATTGTATTCCTATATGGACTCTAGACTCTTCTTCCAATATTCCATATTTTTTAATTCCGAATTTTAATTATTTCTAAATTGTATTCCTATATGGACCCTAGACTCTTCTCCCAATCATCCTTATTTTTTTAATTTTGAATTTTAGTTCTTTCTAAATTGTATTTTCTAGAAGGCAAGATATATAGCTGAGAATACCAAGCGCGTACACAAAATACTGTATAAATCTTCTAGTATTATCAAGATATAATGAGCAGATTTAGATTAAATATCAGGTATTATGTAAACTGTAAACAAGCTTGATTTCTATAAAAAACAGAGCGAGCCCCCAGTATTAGACTGTAGTGGCCAAATATAAGAGACGTTCGCACAATAGATATTGTATAAAAAGCATGCTCTAGGTAAATATAATAAATTACGAATCTGACAATATTATATGGATCTAAAAATAGGTACGGTAAATTGCATATAAAATATTGCGTACCTGTGTAGATATATGCCAGATATATCTACGGAATTAATAGATTAATTTTAAAAGCTAATCTACTAAATACCTTGATTAGCCATGCTAATCACCTGAATTGAACTCCTTGTGTGCTGGTAGTCATTGAATTGCCTCCGGACATGTAGCTGTCTGGGCATGTCGATCAACCATGTTGTCTACTGTGTAGGAGTACATGGTGACATGGTTGACTTAGTGAAAATTGATGTCGTGGTCGGTCTGGACTCAACCAGCCGATATGTTGCACCGTTTGAATCCTTTGTCGCCACACCATGTCTTCCATCTGTACGTTGATCCAGGAGACGAGGTGTAGCCGACCTCAAGCCGTATTGTGCGACTTGATCTCGGGCACTGATAGCCAGTAGGGTTTTTGGCGACGATGTCAGTTCAAGAGTAGTCGACATGGATGGCTTCATGGCCATCAATATTGACCTGATGTGCTTCGCAGCGACGATGTCTTGTAGCTTGGTCGATCTCGATAGATTGAATTGTTGGATGATGACGATTCTGATCCAATTGGGAACATACTCTAGTTCGGTCAGATCTCCTAGGGCCAAAGTCGTTAAAGTATCCCTCATCGAAAAATCCACAGCGGCGATGACTCAGTGAAGATTGAGATGACGAGGGTCCCGATCCATTGGAGAACGCACTTTGGTCGGGTTATATCTCCCTAAAGCCGAAGTGGTTGAGTAGTTTTTCGTCGGAGAATCCGTCTCTTGAAACCCATCTCATCGAAACCTTCAGCACCAAATTCTCCTATCTGGTGCGTCACTGTTGATGGAGTAGATCGCAACTACGGTATTTGTAGAGTATGGGGACCGTTGGAACCAAGGTATACGCGAGACTGAGGTAAAAAGATGGGAGACAGAGATTTTTATACAGGTTCGGGCCCCTTAACTAACAGGTAATAGCCCTAATCCTGTTGGCCAAAGCCGGTGTTGCTCTTATATATTAATATCACTCGAGTACAATATTTGGGGTAACCTAATCTAGTCGTCGTTGACTTGGCGGCATGGATCTCCATCATGTAGTCAACGGCAGGATAGTCTTCTTCCTCGAATATGAACTCAGCGAGATTGGAGGTAGCACTTGATCCCTCATGTCGGCCTCTGTGGCTCCAGATTGGTTCTGTCTAGGCTTGTCCCTCACGTTGGTGTGTCTCGGTGTATATCGGTCTGTCTTCTCTCCTCCTAGGGGGTCTTGTATTAATACCCACAATGTCCTCTTGTCCAAGTAGAACTAGGGAGACAAATATGGATATGATCCGAGTAGTCCTTGTAGTTTCCAACTTGAACTCTGCTTCTTCTTCCTTATCCAGAACACCTTTCGTATATGAGGCATGATTTCATATAAGACTTGGTATATGGTGGGCCCCGCCAAGCCCAACCCAAGATCATTGGGTATGCCTTATCCATAACACTGACAATTTCTATATGGACTATTTTTTTCTCCGATTAATATGAGAATTTCTAGATCGTGAGAACGAACGTGGAGGCTCCTTTTTCTATTACTTTAAGAAGTTAATAGATATGCTTCCTCATGAAGTTGTGTTGTTTAGATTCCCCATGAAGGAAGTCTAAGTCATATAATATACAAATGCAGCCAACATAAATGGACTACTAATGATGTTTCAACTTTTATTTTCAATTGTTCACATATGAAACCAAAATGTTGTTATGAAGAAATTGTTAATGCAACATTTGCTATATGTTTGCAACATCTCAAATGGTTTATAGAAACAAACACAAGAAAAGAACAAATTGGTGCAACATGTGAGTAACCTGATGTAACAACTATGGCCCAAAAATGATTATAGAACCAACTTAATTTGTTAGACCATATCTATATTGCAATACTCTTGTGCTTTGGTCCTCGTTTTACACTAAAAATTTGAAATGGTGTTACAAGCCATTGGACTTCCATTTATAGAAACAAACACAAGAAAAGAACAAATTGGTGCAACATGTGAGTAACCTGATGTAACAACTATGGCCCGAAAATGGTTATAGAACTAACTTAATTTGTTGGACCATATCTTGTGGAGATTATGGGTATCATATACCCACATGGCTAGCTTATCCGACTGTTTATGGGGGATAGGTTATGAGTCATGATTATGTAATAGGCTTAGGACTTACCTTGTGTATTAAGGAACGACTTATAGTCCTGAGTCGGGAATACTATGGAGTCTTATATAGTATGTAGTTAGGTCTCCGACTTGTGAGCCTACTCTCTAAACCTATATAAGGAGCGTAGAACGTCCCTTGAGGGGTATAGAGACAATAGCAATAAGCTAAGTTTTCTTCATACACAATCCGATCCAGAGATCAATATACTACTCGGCAGATCTAATCCCCGAAACAGGAGTAGGGTGTTACTTCTTTATAGAAGGTCTGAACCTGTCTAAATTTCTTTGTCAACTAACCCATTGTGTTTGGCACTTGTATGCAACCCCATGTTTCTTATTGCCGAAATTAGGTTTCGACAGTTGGCGCGCCAGGTAGGGGTTACGTCGAGTTTCCTATCGACGAGTGCGATGGAATCACCTTCATGAGTCGCCAGCTTCGTCTTTGCTTTGGGAGCTTTGACTGCCTCGCCGCCGACAACTTGATATAAATCAGTTGGGGGAGATTCAATCTAGCTAAGGAGTATAACAACTACTCTACCACGACACGTTGTTTCCGACGTCATCGACATGATCATCATGGACATGGACTCGAGGCGTCGCTATGCGGATAATCGACCACGAGCTTACATCTTCGCTGTCGCCGACTAGTTTCTTAGCCTCCATGGTTGGTGGACTCCGCCGCCATTGCTGATGGCAACATCGTCTTCACGGTCGGTCGTATTCGTCATCGCCAACTGGTTTCTTCGCCTCCATGGTTGGTGTACTCCGCCGCCGTTGCTGATGGCGACATCATCTTCACCATCGGTCATCTTCGTCATCGCTGACTGGTTTCTTCGCCTCCATGGTTGGTGTACTCCGCCGCCATTACTGATGGCGACATCGTCTTCACCGTTGGTCGTCTTCGTCATCGCCGACTGGTTTCTTCGCCTCCACGGATGGTCTACTCTGCCGCTGTTGCTGATGGCGACATCGTCTTCACCGTGGGTCGTCTTCGTCATCGCCGACTGATTTCTTCGCCTCCATAGTTGGTGTACTCTGGCGCCGTTGCTGATGGCGACATCGTCTTCACCATCGGTCGTCTTCGTCATCGCCGACTGGTTTCTTCATCTCCACGGATCGTTTGCTTCGCCGCCATTACTGATGGTGACATCGTCTTCACCGTCGGTCGTCTTCGTCATCGCCGACTGGTTTCTTCGCCTCCACGGATGGTGTACTCCGTCGCTGTTGCTGATGGCGACATCGTTTTCACCGTCGGTCGTCTTTGTCATCGCCGACTGGTTTCTTCGTCTCCACGGTTGGGGGATTCCGTTGCCGACTGGTGTTTTCGCTTCCATGGCCATGCGTCTTTGTCACGTTGTTGGGCAACTTTACCTTCACTTCGGCCGCTTCAACTGCTTTTATGGTTGCTGTCTTCGTCGGCATTGACGAATGATCTTGTTTCCACATTGGCCACCTCCGCCGTCACTAGTGAAAATACCAACAAGCTAAGTCATCATTAATTTTCTTCTTTATATGATATTTTCTTTTTTCTCTGTCTCACTACATCAACTGGTTCTCTGTTGAGTAGTGAGTCGGGAGCTACAGATGTTATATTATATTTTTGCAATAATTTCATACTATTTATCTTGATTGCTTGCAAAATAATCCGAGTAAAAAAAGTGCTGATCGAGTTGTGCAGCTCTATTTTCCCTATGCTTTCCATTTGGTTTGTTGATGGATAGTTGTCTTTGGGCCGAATCCTACCACCCGGAGGCTCGTTGGATGGAGTGTATAATGCAAGGTGCTAAGTATTACTCGGACAAAATCAAAAGCATAAAGATAAAATAAGTTGTTTTCTACTCTTAACAATTGCAAAAGTACCTGAATAGTAAAATCTGATCTGTGAAACTTTGTCTCATTAATGATGAACTCATGTCAATGACTAGTCGGGCAGAGTGTTTAAACACGAGGAGTCATCTACTGGGGGAAATCAAAATCAACAAGAGGAGAAATACATATTTATAAATATTTTAAAATGCTTGAATTTTCCTCAAGTACTATATTTACATCAGATACTACTCATCCTACATATTTATACTGCAGGATCCAAATCCAGATATGCGTAATAGAGATTCATGGCCATAAGCTTATCTCCTACGCTTTGGGAATGGATCAGTTAGAACATCATCGTCGGCTTGCCTTCGCCGCCCCCGGCTAGTGTCTTCGCTTACACGGTTGGTTGGTCAAACCACCGTTGTTGGGCGTCTACGTCTTCATTGCCGTCTTGCCTTCATTGCCGCCGACTGGTGTCTCCGCCTACACAGTTGGTTGGTCACACCACCGTTGTTGGGCGTCTACGTCTTCATCGCCGGCTTGCCTACCAGCAACAGCGTCCACGAGTCACCGCCTATGACAGGATCATGAACGCCCAATGCACTCATTACCCAATCACAAGCACGCGGCCAAAGATTGTTTCAACTACAAACAGTTCACCGAGCAATATGCCACTCAACTCCACCAGAAGCCGTCAGATGGAGCCGGCACCTTAGGAACCAAGAAGGACGATGCAGCTGGTGGCTCAGAACGTTTCCAGGATCACAGGACCGAGTTAAACCATATTTTTGAAGGGCCACTAGCGTATGAATCGAAGAGGAAGCAGAAGCTGACTGACAGGGAAATCAATGCAGTACAACCTGAAGTCCCACGTTACCTACGATGGTCGGAGGTGGCTATCACGTTCAACCACTCAGATCATCCCGACCGAGTGGTTCACCTGGGGTGGTATCCTCAATGCAGTACAACTAGACCTGGTGGCTCGCAACATCAAGCTCAAGCGTGTCCTCATCGATGGCGGTAGCGCCCTCAACATCCTCTTCGCCAAGACATTGGACGAGATGCAAATCCCGAGATCCGAATTGAAGCGGAGTTCAGCCCCTTTTCATAGAGTCATCCCAGGGCTGTCATCTACGCCACTCGGGCAGATCACCCTTCCGGTCACCTTCGGCACTCGGGAAAATTTTCGGACAGAGAACATCAGCTTTGAAGTTGCTGACTTTGAAGCCGCTTATCATGCAATCATTGGAAGACCTATGCTTGCCATGTTTATAGCGGTCCCGCACTACACCTACCTCATGATGAAGATGCTCGGTTCCAATGGAGTCATCTCCTTGCGCAGCGATGTCAAGCAAGCCTTCACCTGCAACAAGGAAAGCTGTGACATGGCCCAAACTCGTGAGAGATTACTCGGCCAACAGGAGGTCCGACTGGCTGCATCGACATCAGGCAAAGGTGAAATCCCAGCGAAAAAGATGGCCAAGATGGGAGAAGGAGACGCCAAGACGAAGAAGATTCCACTTGATCCCTCTGATCCCTCCAAAACTGCTATAATAGGCGCCGAGTTAGACCCCAAATAGGAAAACGCACTCATCACCTTTCTATAAAATAATAAAGATATATTTGCTTGGAAACTGTCTGATATGCCTGGTATTCCGAGAGAGGTGATTGAGCACTCATTAAATGTTAAAGAAGACGCGAAACCTATTAAACAAAGACTCCATCATTTTGCCCAAGATCGAAGGGATGCTATCAAGGAGGAACTCGCCAAGCTTTTGGCGGCCAGATTCATCAAAGAAGTTTACCACCCCGACTGGTTGGCCAACCCGGTTCTAGTTCGGAAGAAGACAGGGCAATGGCAACATGTGTGTAGACTACACCGACCTCAACAAGTCTTGTCCCAAGGATCCCTTTGGTTTGCCCCACATTGATCAAGTTGTCGACTCAACAGCCGGCTGCGAGCTTCTGAGCTTCTTGGATTGTTACTCGGGATATCATCCAATTAGCTTGAAGGAGTCCGACTGCCTGAAGACATCATTTATTACCCCGTTCGGGGCTTATTGTTATATCACGATGCCCTTTGGCCTTAAGAACACCGGAGCTACTTATCAGCGCGTGATCCAGAGATGCCTTCAGACCCAACTCAGGAGGAACGTGGAAGCTTACGTCGACAACGTTGTCATCAAGACCAAGCAAAAACAAGATCTGATCGCCGACTTGGAAGAGACTTTCTCAAATATTCGAGCCTTCAGGATGAAGTTGAGCCCAGAAAAGTGTACTTTTGGAGTGCCGTTAGGCAAGTTACTCAGTTTTATGGTGTCTCATCGCGGCATTGAAGCCAATCCAGAGAAGATCAATGCTATTCAGAACATGAAGCCACCGAGTATCCAGAAGGATGTCCAGAAGCTTACTGGTTGCATGGTAGCGCTAAGTCGCTTTGTTTCTAGACTTGGTGAACGAGGCATGCCCTTTTTCAAGTTACTCAAGAAGACAGACGAATTCCAATGGACTCCGAAGGCCCAGAAAGCCGTTGAAGACTTCAAGGACTTCCTCACAACGCCACCCGTGTTAGCTTCACCTTATCCTCAAGAGCCCTTGTTACTCTATATTTCCACAACCTTCCAGGTGGTCAGCATGGTTTTGGTCGTTGAACGAGAGGAGGAAGGACGAACCCAAAAAGTTCAAAGGCCAATCTACTTCGTTAGCGAGGTGTTGGCAGATCCAAAACACGTTACCCCCAGGTACAAAAACTGCTATATGGAGTTTTAATTACCGTCAGGAAATTAGCCCATTATTTTCAAAGTCATTCGGTTAATATAGTCACGTCTTTTTCACTCGGCGATGTCATCCATAATCGGGAGGTTACCGGGCGTATCATGAAGTGGGCTCTAGAGTTGTTGCCATTGGATATTACCTTCAAAGCCAGAACATCTATAAAATCCCGAATTTTGGCTGACTTTGTGGCCGAGTGGACCGAGCGTCAAGAAGATGTACCTAGGGACGAGCTCCAATATTGGACCATGCATTTTGATGGGTCTAAACGAGTCACCGGTACAGGAGCCGGAGTCGTCTTGGTTTCCCCGACTGGGGAGAGGCTACGGTATGTTCTTCATATACATTTTCCTGCTTCACATAATGTGGCCGAGTACGAAGCTTTACTTCATGGGCTATGAGTTGCTGTGTCTCTCGGCATACGTCGAATGATTGTACGTGGAGATTCCCAGTTGGTGGTAAATCAGGTGATGAAGGATTGGTCTTGTTTAAACGACAATATGGCAGCTTATCGTCAAGAAGTTCGCAAGCTAGAAGACAAGTTTGATAGCTTGGAGTTATCTCATGTTTTAAGACACAACAATGAGGTGACAGATCAATTGGCCCAGTTTCATTCTAAGCGAGAAGCAGCCCCGACTGATGTTTTTGTAGAACATCTCTATGAGCCAACTGTTGCTAAAAAACCAGCCACCAACGAAGAAGTTACAGACCAGGTTGCCATGCTTGATGCCGACTGGAGAATGCCCTTTATCAACTTTCTGACTCAGCAGGAGCTGCCCGAAGATCGAGATGATGCAGAGCGAGTTTAATGTTGTAGTCAAAGTTATGTCATGGTGGATTCGGAGTTGTACAGGAGAAGTCCGTCTGGAGTTTTGTTAAGGTGCGCCACGCCTGAGGAAGGACGACAATTGTTGCAAGATATTCACTCGGGAATTTGCGGCAGTCATGCTGCAGCACGTACTTTGGCGGGCAAGGCTTATAGGCAAGGATTTTTTGGCTCACGGCGGACTCCGACGCAGACAAGGTGGTCCGAACTTGCGAAGGTTGTCAGTTCTTCGCGCGGCAAAGTCATATTCCAGCCCAAGAGTTACAAACAATTCCGCTGTCATGGCCTTTTGCGGTTTGGGACTTGGACATGGTTGGTCCTTTCAAAAAGGCTCCAGGAGGATTTACGCATTTATTTGTTGCAATTGACAAGTTTTCTAAGTGGATTGAGGCTAGGCCGGTTGCTACAATAACCGCGGACAAGGCGCGAGACTTTATTCTAAATATTGTGTCCCAAACAGGATTATTACTGATAATGGGACTCAGTTCACTGGAGGCATCTTTAAGGAATTTTGTGAAGATTTCGGAATCAAGATTTGCTATGCATCGGTGGCACACCCCAGAAGCAATGGACAGGTTGAACGTGCCAATGGTATGGTTCTTCAAGGTATTAAGGCCCGAGTATTTGATAGACTAAGCCCTTATGCTGGAAGATGGGTCCAAGAGTTGCCTTCAGTATTATGGTCATTGCGGACCACGCCCAGTCGGGCTACCGGCCAATCACCTTTTTTTTTAGTCTATGGGGCTGAAGCCATGTTGCCGAGTAAGATAGAATTCGAATCTCTTCGAGTTCGCAGTTTCGATGATGAGCGTTATGATCAAGGCCGAGTTGATGATTTGACCCAACTAGAAGAGGCTCGCGAAGCTGCATTGGTTCAGTCAGCAAGGTATCTTCAAGGACTTCGACGTTATCACAATCAAAATGTTCGGTCACGAGCTTTTATTGTTGGCGATATGGTTCTACAAAAGATTCAGACAACGAAGGATAGGCATAAGTTATCTCCATTATGGGAAGGATCTTATATAATTGCTGAGGTCACTCGGCTAGGTGTGTATCGTTCGAAGCGTGAAGATGGGACAATCGTGAAGAATTCATGGAATATTGAACACCTTCGTTGATATTATACTTAAATTTTTTGTATCATGTTCTTCTCGACTGCCGACTTCAAGTAAGTTATCTTCTTGAGTTGTCAGTCGGGGGCTATCCAAATTAATAAAGTATGACGTTTTTTATTAACAACGACTTGTTTATATTCGATTTATCATTTTTTGTTGTTTTGACTTGAGTTAAGTAAATAAGGACTGAAAAATTTTTAACGACTTAATCAAGTTTAGGCTTGGTAACAGTCGGACGAAAATTTTTAAGAAATTAAATGCGAAGACTCAAATTAGGGTATCAACATAAATAAATCGAGTATCTACAAGTTAGATTACAAGAGTTATTTACATCAAAAGAATCATCCCTGGAAGTTCTCAACTATATCGGCAGCAATCTTCTTAGCCGATTCCTGTGCTTCATTTATCAGCTCTATAGCTTGTTCATCTGTAGTGCCATCTGCAAAACCATCTCCTATGGAATTTATATCCACTCGGGGATAGAGAGATTTGGTCATTGCCAGGGTTTGACTTGCACTCATGGTTGCAGCATCAGTAATATTTTCTATGTACTTTTTTGGAGCTGCCCTGAGTCTGTCAAAGATTTCTAGAGCATCTAAGGCACTTGTTCCAAGGCCGTTTTCATATATCGCCGACAAGATTGGCGTAGCAGCATTGGCAATATCATCTTTGACTCTTTCAGCCTTCCAGACTTTCTCAGCAAAAACTTCAAATTGAGCACATGATTTGACTTTGTTGGCTATAAGATCGATATGATTCAGATTAAGCTAATGATCAAGATAAATTAGATCAAGGAGTATGAGTTTCAGGGATTACCTTCAATTTCTTCTAAAGCCTTATCTCTATCAGACTCGAGCTTAGCGTTGTCAGTCTCTGCTTTCTTTAACTGAGCCTTGAAGGATTCGATCTCCGATAAATTGGCTATAGCATGAAGATTTGGAGTTATTGGAGCCAAACAGATTAAACAAGGACAGATGAGTTGATTTTTCTTACCTCCGATTGAACCACAAAGTTCCAGATTCATATCTCGAAGCTTGTTGATTTCTTCCCGAAGGACGACTTCTCTAGCTGCAGCCTCTTCCTTAGCTTCATTGAGGTCCTGTTGGATGTTTTCTAGAGAGTTAACATGAGGCACAAGCTTCTTTAGAGTATCTGACTTAGCCTGTGAGCGACAATATATTCTCTGCATTATAAAGACTGAGTCAATTGATTACAAAAGATTATGCAATTGAGATATGAGAAATTTGTTCTTACGTTCATCAGTCGAGTGGCTTCATTGAGGCTAGCGACAAGCATATCGCGTTCTTTAGCTTCTTTTTGCTTGTTCAAAATGATGTCTTGTTTTTTGCCTTCGGCATCCCGCCACTCGATCTTGATTGGAGGCATTGAGTCCTCTGTCGATTTCAGTCGGGTAATCTCTTCTTCTTCGGTTGTTTGTTCTAAGGATGATGAGTAAGATGGAATTCAGGAGATATGATTAAGACAAAGACCTGATGATTATTGAAGTTTACCTGTTGTTGCTTCAGGACGGTTTTCTTGAGTAGCAGCATCCTCGGCTGTTTGATCCTTATTGACTTCTTCGGCCGCTGGTGTTGGATCTTCAACTGGCGTTTCTTGATTGACTGGGACTTGTTCCTCCCTGTCCGGATATTTCTCAGTTGGGGGATCTTGAGCTGTTGCTTGATTAGCTGAGTCCGACTAGTTTCCAGTCGAGGTAGCTTGACTGGCAGTCGGGGACTCTTGGTCAGGAATGGCTTCACTTGGGAGAGGGTTTTGGGACCCTTGTTCTGCAGACTTTGGTTTCTCTGGTGTTGTGGATGGAATTGTTTTTTCTGTCCGCCCGGTAGGATCTATATCTTGAGGTTTTCTATAGAAAAAAATGGAAAATGGCCAAGGTGGAATTAAGTGGGTTTCCAGTAACAAGATAATACCGGTTGTATGAAGAATACCTGTTGGATTTTCTGATCTTTGGGGCAGATCGGGTGGATGGCCTAGGAAAGCATATGTTGGCTTTGGGAGTTTGGATTTCTTCAGATTCTTCATCCGAGTCATCCACGACTAGCTTTCTTTGTTTGCTAGTGCGTTTGCTAGTTTCTTCAACAACAGCAGCAACTCTTTTGCTTTTAACTTGGGGTTTGATCTTTGGGTCACCAGTTGGTTTCTTGGTAGTCGGCCGGGCTGGTATATCTTCATGATACATTTTGTATGGCCGAGAGATAATCAGATCATTTGCCTACAAGCAATATTCTTAAGAAACATTAAAGAACATGGATAGATTGAAAAGTGGTTCAAAATATAGAGTCTACTCACCGGAGGAGGTGTTCGATGAAGATGGAAGGGAATAACCGGCAGTTTATTGTTGTAGTCCATTGCAATTCTAGAAGAGAAGATCTTGTACATATGAGCGCACAAGACCTGGAAATTCAGGGATTCTCGGTCTTCCCGATTGGGATCACTCTAACCTTCGTATTCGAATGCTGGCTTGGATCTTTCTTTGATAGGCGCTAGTTGGCACTTGATGAAGTGCCGAGTGATCTGTTCTCCCTGGAGACCCTTATTCTTCATTTCAATAATTTTTGCTAGAAGATTGTTGGCCTCTATCCAGTCTTGGTTTTCAGGCAGAGCATTCCAGTTGGCTCGTTGGATTGATGGGAGACCAATGAAGTCGGGCAAACTAGGGGCTGGGTTTGAAATATAGAACCAGTTTGCGTGCTAGCCCTTATTAGAAGATTTTAGAGGAAGAGGAAAGTAGTCTCTGCAGAAAGTACCGCGGAGTTGAAATCCGGCGCCACCAACAACGCAAGGGTTATCCTTGGTTGGGTGGGCCTTGAGAGAAAACATGCGGTGGAAGAGGTTGAAATGGGGATAGATTCCCAGGAAGGCTTCACATACGTGGATGAAAATGGCAATGTGAAGTATGGAATTTGGATTCAAATGGTAAATTTTGAGACCATAGTAATCAAGAATGCCGCGAAAGAATTCGGAAGTGGGCAGACCAAATCCGCAATAGAAAAAGTGGGTGAAAACTACGATCTCACCGGTGTTCGGAGTTGGGAACTCTTCACCGTATGTTGGGTGCCAGCCGATGATCTCCTTGGCTGGAAGAACTTCGTCCTTCACCATTTCTCTCAGAATTGATTCCTTCACATCTGAGGTTGCCCATTGGTCGAAGGGAATTTCTCTTTCTTCTACCATGGATGAGATTTGTGGGGGATCAAATCAGGTGTTGGGAGCAGGGATTCTTGGAGGAGATGTTAGGAGCAGGGTGCGCACGATGGATTTTGATGGAGCTTTGAGTATCCGGGTGAATGGATTTGAATGAGCTCGTGTTCCAGGTTTTCTTTGGAGGTGCCTGTGAACAAGAGTGCAAAAGAGGAAATTTTGGAAGATGAAGCGGGCGCTTCAGTGATTTTTTTTAGGATATCGGTAAGTTTTTCTCATATTAGGGCCGAGGCCCATGAGAAGCTTGCAGCCCATAATTGCGGTGTGGCTTGGCACGTGTCTTTTAGGGACTTAAACAAGTTTGCCTTGGCAATATGCACGTGCTCTATTGCCCAATACCTTCAAAATCCTTTCATACAACAGTTACACAACTTTTTAGGAATTGGTACGATGCAATTTGGAATGTGGCAAATAGTGAAGTTTTTTATAACTGTACTGGTAACTTTTCTATAGGTTACAGGAGCTGTTTGGTTTTTTACGAAGCAATTGAATTTATATCAATGATATTTTGTTACTTTGGTGTGTTTCTTTATTTAAGACCAATATTGTGGCTTAGGCTAATTATATTTTGGTCATATTATTTACATGATTGGTAAATCCATTTATGGGTTTTATTAACTTGGATTTTATATCACTAATGCAACATATCTCTGAGGATGGAGGAGTTGTGTGTCTTGAGAGGACTCGGGCAGAATAACTCGGATAGCGGGAGCTTGCTAGCACCGGGCAGAATAACTCGGATAGCAGGAGCTTGCAAGCACTCGGGGATATTACACACCGTGCCTTGATTATAAGGTTATGTGTTATATGATTTACATGATTGCTTTTAGCTTTGGCTGAGCATTTATTTATAGCACTCGGAGACTATATGCTTAGTTTGTTCAACTAAACACATCGCTAGCACTCGAGGATATTACACACTGTGCCTTGATTATAAGGTTATGTGTTATATGATTTACATGATTGCTTTTAGCTTTGGCTGACAATTTATTTATATCACTCGGATGAGTATGATTATTATAGTTATGTTATATGTTATATGATTTACATTTATGTGTTATATGATTTACATGATTGCTTTTAGCTTTGGCTGAGCATTTATTTATATCACTCGGATGAGTATGATTATTATAGTTCTTGACTATATGCTTAGTTTGTTCAATAAAACACATAGTCATTTATATCACTCGGATGAGTATGATTATTATAGTTCTTGACTATAAGCTTAGTTTGTTCAATAAAACACATAGTCAGGGGCTACACCTAATTAGGTGTATCTAGTTGATGCACCTATGTAATAGGCTTGTACGCAACCCCCTGTTTCTTATTGTCGAAATCAGGTTTCGACATATCTACATTGCAATACTCTTTCTTGTGCTTTGGTCATCGTTTTACGCTAAAAATTTGAAATGGTGTTACAAGCCATTGGACTTCCATCCTTTTAAACCATTCAAACTCCTTGCAAACTAGCGATGCGGGACTAAACTTGTTACATTACTTCTATCTGCATTATTATGCTAGACCAGGCCCAAGCCAAAAGCAGCCCACTTAGCTATCTCTCTTCTTCTTTCTCCTTTCTTTTTTCTCTCAATTATTCTAGAGCGTCAATAACATCCACACAAAAATTGCACATCCCCGTCGAACCAATCTATACCTGGGCTTTCCAACTATCTAGAAATATCTCCTGTTGGTATCACCTATATAGGTATGTTTCGGTGAACACACGTCATATCGTATGACCACTTACATTGGGCTCAACCGTAAGCACTGTATGGCCGCTTACACGATAGGTACATACGTATAATCGTAAGAGTCAGCTCTGATACTATTTGTATAACACATAGGGCCTGAAAACGGTTCTAGGGTGCCCAACTCAATTTGTTGCACCAAACCTACACTACAACCCTCTTGCATTTTCGTCTTTGATTTGTGCAAAAAGTTTGAAGTGGTGTTACAAGCCATCGGGCTTATTGATTTGCGCAAAAAGTTTGAAGTGGTGTTACAAGCCATGGGGCTTCCATCCTTTTAAACCACTCCAACTCCTTGCAAACTAGCAAGATGAGACTCAACTTGCTTCACTACTAGTTGCTTTTATATACTACTAGCATAATGCTCGTGTGTTACAACAGATTTTTTTGAAAAAAAAGTAGTTCATTTATATACTTTTAAAGCCTCTGAAAGAAGTTATTCCTATTGTCTAATATATCATAGAGCGATGAAAAATTCCATAACAAGAATCTAATTCTCATATTTTTCTTGTGTGGGGATAAGAAAAAGGCGAAGTCTTTTCTCACTTTTTGCGGGCCTCACATGGTGGTAGGAGTACGGATGGCAAAATCACCACCACCACTAGTGTCATTTAAAGTACGTAGTAGTATAGAGTCTTTGGGGAAAATGGGCCAAAGGCCACAAGAGAGCTAGTTAGCTCTCTTCCACTACTACAGAAATGATCTTTGCATGCGGCCAAAACTAATTTTTGCAGGCGGGTGGAGCACTCGACTGGAGCTAGGTGTCTGCGAAAATTGACATTTTTGCATGTGGGCACCACAACCGCATGCAACAAACCATTTTCGTAGATGGACGTCCTAAGGAGGCCACTTGCAAAGACCCAAATTTTGCATGAGGCCAAACAAATAAGGATGCCCGACTATAACCATTTTAAAAAAATAATAGAAAAAAATGCAAAACCCTAGGTCACCTTGAGGTTGGCCTCACGGCGTCGTGGCCGCAGCCCTTTTCCCCGCCCCGCCATGGTCGTGGTCGCCGCTCCCGGTGCTGCGCCGTCCTTACGCCTCCTCTCCGCCGCGCGCGAGGGCGAATCCGCCTCTCCTGAGCCTACAAGGGGTGGATCCGCCCTTCACGAGCCCACACGCAGCGACCGTGGTCGTGGTCGCCACTCCTGGTGCAGCATTGCCCTTCCACCTCCCCACCACCGCGCGCGAGGGTGGATCCGCTGCTCCCGAGCCCACAGGCAGTGGATCCTCCCTTCCCGAGCCCGCCGGTGGTGGATATGCCGCTCCCGAGCCTGTCGGTGGTGGATCCGCCCTTCCCCAGGAGCGTTGTCACCAGATTCCACCACGCCTCCTGACCGCTACCTTCGCCACCTGAAGAGTCAGCCACCGCCTTCACCTCAGACGTCGTGTAGGAGAAGAGAAGAGGGAGAGGAAAGGGGAAGAAATGAGGAGGAGTGGAAGAGGAGACGGTGATGGGAGGTGGAGTAGTTGGGGAGACGGTGGACGATGGAGAGGAGGAGAAGAGAAAAAAGGAGGCACGCGTCGAGTGGAGAGTAGTGTGTGTCCTGTGTAGGGATGCATGGGGAACTGGGGATGGCCCAGTTGCTTTCCATGTTGCCCGCTTGCGAAAATCTATTTTCGCAAGCAGCCCCTTAAGAGGCCTGCATGCGATAACGCACTTATTATCACAGGCATCTTCCTCCTAAATCTGCGAAAGAGGGAGAGAGAAGAAGGCTTTAAAGGGAGGAAGAGAAGGAGAACAAACCATCGCCCTCTACCTCCCTGTCGATGACCTCATCTACCCTCCATCTCCCTGCCACCCACTGCCTCTATCTTTTGCTCATCGCTGAAGGAGGTAGCACAAGTGACCTCCATCCTTGGCAGATCTAGTGGCCCTAGACCATGGATGGGGAGGCGGACAGGGAGCCATCTCTGGTGGCTGGGGAGGGGGAAGAGGATGCGTGGGGGTGAGTGCACTAGTACAGAAACGCCTATAGGTGCCGGTTGGGAACTGGCTATAGGTGCCGGATTTCCAGTCGGCACCTATTACTCGGCACCTTTGCCTCAATCTTATTGGTGCCGGTTTTAGAACCGGCACCTATACTATTAAAAAAATAAAAAAAAAGATGGCCCCCTACAGTGCCGCCGGCCTTCTCCACCGCCGCCACCACCACCTCGCCCGGCCTCCACGCCGCCACTTGGACATGCCTGTCTCCACACCGTCAGCTGCCACCCAACGCCGCGCCGGAAGAGGAGGAGAAGGGAAGGGGGGAGGTCCCCTGGGAGAGAGGAGGCCGGCGAGATCCAGACCCCCTCCACCACCACCACCGTCGCCGTCACCTCGCCGCGCCGGCCTCCACCTCACCCGCGCTGCCGCGAGGAGAGGAAGGCGAGAGGGGGACGAGCCTCCTCCAGCCGCCCGCGCCGGCCTTGCCCGCGTCGGCCGGCCTTCTCCACCGCCGTCGCCGCCACCTCGCCGCGCCGGCCTCCACCTCACCCGCGCCGCCGCGAGGAGAGGAAGGCGAGAGGGGGCGAGCCTCCTTCAGCCGCCCGCGTCGGCCTCGCCTGCGCCGGCCTCACCCGTGTCGGCCTCGCCCGCGCCGGCCTCGCCCGCGTCGGCGGGCCTTCTCCACCGCCGCGCCGCCCTGGAGGAGGAGAGAAGGGGGGAGGGCCCCCGGGCAGGGAGAGGGCCGCCGCCCATCTTCTCCGTCTGGATGAGAGAGAGAGAGAAACGACGAGAGAGAGATGGATGGATGGATAAGGGCCGGAGAGGATGGATGGATAAGGCCGGCCGGTTTTTTAAATAGGTGCCGGTTTTTATAAAAAACCGGTACCTATACTAACTTTAATAGGTGCCGGTTCTGCTAAAAAACAGGCACCTATATTATAGGTGCCGGTTTTTCTCTAGAACCGACACCTATATTTATATTATAGGTGTCGGTTCTGTTGAAAAACCGGCACCTATAGTATAGGTGCCGGTTCTATATTTTTTTATCCTGCGGAGAGGTGGGAAAAAGCTCATAGGTGCCGGTTTTAAATGAACCGGCACCTATAAGGTCGGTCCCTATGAGGATTTTTGTAGTAGTGGTGGGAGGGACGCAGCTAGGAAGAGGATGTGGCCATGTGGCAAGGGACCAATTGATTATGCTGGTCAAGTCCTCAATATATACGTATTGTACCGATGAAGCTCAGCCATTGGTTTAGGTCCAAGGGCAGTTATCGATTACTGCCGGTTCATGATGGCGGTGATGCTAGGTTCACTTCTAGAATTCGGTTTTTTGGCATAAACCCCTTATCACTGTCAGTTCTAAGAGCAATACTCCGGTGCTCTCTACTGATAGTATAAGTAGTATTAAAGGCAAATCAATAATTTACTAATATGGTCATTAGAGATAATTTTTTTCATTTATGTTTTTTCCTAGCTAGATCGATATGTGGCCATTCATTGTGTTGGTATCGCTCATATTTCATTGAAAAAGCCAAAAAAAAAGGAAAAAAGGTTTAGTCACTGCTAAATGACAATTATACCCCTCCCACCTATTTTTTTAAGACAATAATGTCCCTTCACGTTTCTACTACCACTAACTAGGATGATAGTATAAATAGATCTGAACCCTTCGATCAAATGAGATCAACGGTTCAGATTGTTTTCTACTACCAGTAGAGAGCACCGTAGTGGGGCTCCAGTTCTAAATGATCCGGTAGTGATTGGCTGGCTGAGATAGGATTTTTTAGTAGTGAATTCTTAATAAGGCGCTCCCCTAAAGATAACATTTTCTCATAAGAGAATGTCCCCTCCAAACAAATTAGCAGTGTACTCATTTGTATTCTTCCCCCAGCTTTAAAACATATGGCAAGGTTTTCTGCCCTTGATAAAAAAAAGGCAGGGTACTTTCCTATAATAAGAAATAAAAGTATAAAAAGGAGGTCTGAAGACTTGCTTCAGGTCTTCATCATTTTTCCGAGGACACCAAGTGAACACACCATAGGAATTATACATATGGCATGTGCGATGCATATAGGCGAAGAGAAATGGTGTTGGCCAACCATGTGCAAACCATGCTAGTCATTACAGACCGCAGTGCCGATCGACGAAGATACAATCGCAGGATATGTTATATTTATATATGATCATAATACTTTTACACGGTAGTTTTTCTCGGGAGCCCTAGCTAGCTATCCTTTGTTCGGCCCAAATCATCAAATAACACCACAAATGGAAGTGCTTTAATTTGCATGAAGAAAAGTCCTGATATTTATTTTTTTTTCGTGAGAAAAACAGTGGCATGCAATTTTCAGAACAGATAGATTACAGTAGGATGCATATGGTGGCGAAGAGGATATCTGACCGAGCGATGACTGTGAACGATGATTTATCAATATGGGGCTTTCCTCAGTGGACAAGTAAAGTGGTTAGCCAGCCTTTTGTACCGAGTGAGCTGCGCCCCCTTTCTACTTGCATACAGAAAAAAAGGTTGAAGGAATCTCTGTTCCAGACAGCGGTTCAGTCATGGCACGCATTATGACGGAGCAGAAGAGCCAATGGCATACAAAAAATACGCAATTTTTGGTTGCAAACCCGAATCATGCATCACAGCGAAATGTCCATTCACCAAGCGATGCAGTTCCTCCAAAATCGGCCTTGATCGATCGGGGCTCGCTGGAAACATGAATAGAACTAGCCAGTTTCTCTAAATTCAAACATCATGTGTGAGCTAAGGACCATATATACTCTACTCAAAATTGAACCCTGATTGAAAAAAAAAGTCGCAATATACTCTAGTTACGATACTTGCCCTGCAGTTGCACATACTTGTACATACACTGGACTCAACCATGCACAATAAGCTCACATGCACATGCATAACACACATTCAGCAACGTAGCACGCGCCCATATTCTCACCAATAAATTAAGCAGCCAATCAAGCTAGCTAGGCACACACACACACACAACGACACAATGAGCAAGCAAATGCAAGCAGCCGGTGGCACATATATATTTCCCCGGCCGGCCGGCAAATGATACCGGCGGCGCCGCTATTAGAAGCGGCAGTGCGCCTTGCAGTTGGCGTCGCAGTCGTAGAAGCAAGGGCCCTCGCACTGCATCGGGCACACCAGCAGCGCGCCGCGGCACCGCCCCGTCGCCGCCGTGCACCGCGCGTACTCCCCCACGCGGTACAGCCTCGAGCTGTAGCTCGGCCGCCGCCCGTGACTCCCTCGCCGCGCGCTCCTCATCCCCGCGCCACCGCCACCGCCGCCGCCGCCGTCCCTCTCCCGCTCCGTCCTGATGCCCTTGCCGCCCTCCCTGCCGCCACCTTTGTGGCGCCGTCTACTGTTGCCGCATCCCCACCAGCACCTTCTTCCGCTGCCACCGCCGCCGCCACCTCCTCCGCTACTTCCCCCTCCGCCACCGCCACCGCCACCGCCACCACCACCTCCCCCTCCTCCACCACCACCGCCACTGCTTCCGCCACCGCCGCCGTCAGTGCCCCAGCCCCACCCCCATCCATAGCTCCAAGAACTCCCCCACTGCTTCCCCCTCCTCCCCACCCCCACCGCCACCATCCTTCCGGCCGGCCACGCTGGTCACATTGTACGTGCCATTCCGGCCCGGCCGCCCCAAGCTCTGCACCTGAACCCGGCCGTCACCATTGGCACCAAACACCGGTATCACCACCATGAAAGCCAACACGACCACCACCACCGCTGCCGGCGCGCCGCCCATCGTCGGCACGCCTACAAGAAGACAAGGATGGATGGAGGTAGGGAAGAAGCTGGCCGGCTGCGCCGTTTATATACGGCTAGGGCTTAGGGAGATCAAGTGGAGCTCACGTGATGATGGAGACAGTTAAGCATGCATGTCTCGAGATGAAGTGAGAGATATGGTGGAGCTAGCTAGGGAGGGGTCAAGCTCAGCTAGATCGGAGTTGACAGGGACAGGAGATGACTTGAAGTGCACTTCTTGCCGAGCACCAAGCGATCGAGGCACCACCAACACATGGGGGTATTATACCCGGTGTGGGTGTGGCTCACCAGTGGGGCGGCATCCATATGCATTGCATTGGCGTGCTCTAACCAACATCGTCTGGACATGTCACTTGTGACCGCCTTTGTCATGCATATATACATGTACATGATCTCTCACTCTCTCCTTTTTCCCAACAAAAATCAGCAGGGAGAGACTACTACTGTGATACAGTCCATTCGTTTTATATTGTAAGTCGTTTTGATTTTTTCTAGTCAAACTTCTTTAGATTTGATTACGTTTATAGAAAATTTAGCAACGTCTACAACACCAAATTAGATTGATTAAATATAATATTGAATATATTTTGATAAAATATTGTTTTGTGTTAAAAATATTGCTTTATTTTTCTATGATTTAATTAAATTTTAAAAATTTTGACTATAAAAAAGTCAAAACGACTTATAATATGAAAAGGATGGAATACTATATTATAAAAAATATTTACATAAAAATTACCAAAGGGGAAGAGTTTACAACAGAGTTAATCTTTATCCATGCATGATTGCCATATTGTTCAATTATCCTGTAGGTTGTTCTTCTTACCAGCTTGCAGATGAGGTGTTTGGTGGTAGTGGGCACAAATAACCTTTGATGGCACCTATAGTTAATTAATTGCTTTTCTTTTTCACACAACAGAAGATTGTTAATGCATTGACTGGAAGCAAAGTCTACAACGCCGCTACCCAGCGGTAACTGCTCATATAGTACAGGGGAGCAATAGAAATACCACTCCTTCCGTTTCATATTATAAGTCATTTAACTTTTTTTATCAAAGTTATTTAGTCTAATCAAGTTTATAAAAAAATTAGCAACATCTACAACACCAAATTAATTTTATTAAAATTTAATATTAAATATATTTTGATACAATGTCTATTTTATATTGAAAAGATACTATATTTTTCTACAAACTTAATCAAATTTAAAAAATCTTGACTAAGAAAAAAGCCAAATGACTTGTAATATGAGACGGAAGGAGTATAAGATTACTAGCTAAATACTCGTACTTTGCTATGGATAAAAATAAATTATAGTATATGTCCGTACTTTGCTATGGATAAAAATGAATTATAGTACGTACTATAATTCATTTAGCTAGTAGTATTTTTTTATAATGTTTTTCACATAAACTTGTATTCTAGAGATGAAATAATATATTAACAAATATGGGAAAGATCGAATTATTTTATAGTAAGATTAATTGAAGCACACAGAGGAGTAGTTAGGGTTGATAGGGTAGTGGTAAATTCACTGCCACCTCCATTGCCTTCTTTTAAAAATGTATATAGATACACATAATTAATAAAGCTTCCAACAGAATAGATACATATATTAATATGCATCTTATTTAGACAATGTTGTACAGCTAACACTACCTAGAATAACGATTCTCAACTAAAAAAACTGCTTGTATTAAGTTCGCCAGGAAGAGATTTCGAAAACTACATGTGTATAAATACATTACCAAAAGAGCCCACCTAAAACAAGCACCTATATAATTCATTACTACGAAAACAATCTTTCGTGGCGTTTGGAAAAACTTTTCTCTGACGACTACGAGGTGAAACCGCCAGCTCAAAAGATAGGAGGGTGGGGGTCTCGGGCCGCCAGCGAAAACACCTCTTCGCTGGCGGCCTCCTAAAGCTGGCCGCCAGAGAAGATGTGGTATTTTTTCTGGCGGCCATCTTAAGACCCCGCCAGAGAACATATCACATCTTCTCTGGCGGTAAGGTGACGTGGCCCGCTAGCGAAGATTCCTACATATTCGCTGGCGGCCCACTTAAGCCGCCGCCACCCCTAAATATTTTCTATGGCGGTTCGACTCAACCGACATATGTTGACCGCCAGGGAAAATACCATCACCTATATCACTAGTCTAGCTAGCAGCCATGACATTTGAGCACGATTTTCTCTCTCTTGTGAACAAATACATAGGGGGGAAGGTTTTGATCTTCAATCTTTTGAAAGATCTACTGCACCAGAGGTTACATATACTTTCTCCTACTCTATTTGTAAAGTTTTTTTTCATTTTTATTGGTTGTTTGTTGAGATTTTGCATAGCAAAAAGTATGTGACACGGGGGAAGAAAAGTATTTTTTATTTGTTATTTGGAGCTTAAAATGGGCAAAATTTGTAAGAAATATTGTGCATGATCGATGTTCCATATATATATCTAGTTTTGATATGTTTATTTGTAGCAGATCTATATATTAGTTAACTGCAGAAAACGCCGAGAAGAAGAGAAAAAGAGCTAGTTTTCTATTTTTTCTAGTTGTTTGTAGTTTGTAGATTTTTGGCTAGCTTTAATTATCTTGTCTAGATTATAGTGGTTATAAATATTAATTAGTATAATTTTAATGTGACATATTATCAAAAATATATAAAGTGATGACGTTGTACATATTTTTTCGCAAATAATACATAGATGACGGACAGAGCATGGATGTATAGAGAGAGATACCGGTCCTCATACATTGAAGGAGTTGACATATTCATGAAAACTACTAAGAAGAATGCTGCATCTAAGAAGACAAAGGAAATTAGATGTCCATGCTTACATTGCAAGAATTAGAAAATTTGGATCGACCCATCTATAATCGAGCAACACTTGGTGATGCATGGATTTGTTGCACGCTACACAAATTGGTCACATCATGGAGAGATCCCAAGCAAACAAGTTCCCAACCGGGCGATAGTACAGGATGAAGTGTTCAACTAGGACGAGGATTTGATGGTAGTAGCAGAAGAAGGAGAAGAGGAAGTAGAGCCCATTAATGTTGATGATGATGTTGGTGGCGATGATGGTCAGCACAGTATAGTTGATGATATTGATGATGGTAATGTTTGCGTAGATGATGGTAATTTTGATTTGGAAGAGATGTTGCGTCATGCTAAACCTGAGGTTGTAGCTGGGTCCGCTCGTGGGTTGGAGAACTTCGAATCATTACAAAAGGCAACGAAGGTTCTTTTGTACGATGAGGCAAACGGTGCTTGAACTTATGAGATTGAAGGCCAGAAACGGTTGGTCGGACAGTAGTTTCAACGATTTGTTGGTTCTGTTGAAAAAACTGTTTCCGCAACCCAACTCCCTGCCAACCAGTACCTATGAAGCGAAGAAGCTTATCTGCCCTTTATCTCTGGGTGTGCGAAAGATACACACGTGTGTTAACCACTGCGTACTGTTTCGTAAAGAGTACGAGGATTTGGACAGATGCCCAACGTGCAACACTAGTTGATACAAAACAAGCCGTAGCCAGTCCGAGCATCAGAATGTTACCCAAGACGAGGTAGAAGACAACAACAAGAAGAAGATCCCCTAGTTGGTCATGTGGTACCTTCCGGTGAAAGATCGATTGAAGCGTTTGTTCTCGAACCCAAGGGATGCCGAACTGATGCGCTGGCATCATGAAAAGCGGAAAAAGGATGGGATGATTCGACATCCGGCAGATGCTCGACAGTGGAAGGAATTTGACAGAAAGTACCATGAGTTTGCAGAGGACCCAAGAAATGTAAGGTTTGCATTGAGCACCGATGGAATGAATCCATTTGGTGACTTGAGCAGCTCACACAACACGTGGCCAGTACTCCTAACCATGTACAACCTCCCTACGTGGCTGTGTCAGAAAAGGAAGTATATTTTGTTGACCATCCTTGTACAGGGACCACGACAACCTGGCAATGACATGGATGTGTTTCTGGAGCCTTTGCTGGAGGATATGGCTGATCTGTGGAATCACGGGTCCGGGTTTGGGACGAATTCATGCAGAATTACTTCAGCTTAATGAATTATCAATTATCTTGTCACCATCAACGACTTGCCCGCACTGTTTTCCCTATCAGGACAGCTCAAGGGGAAGACAGGTGCGTTATTTGTGTTGATGGTACAGTGTACAAGTATCTTCAGGGATCGAAGAAGCTAGTGTACATGGGCACCGACGTTACTTAAGAAAGAATCACCCGTACCGCTCCAAAGCAAATATTTTGACAACACTGTTGAGGATGGTGATCCACCAAAACCATGGAAGGGTGATAAAGTGTTCACAATAACAAAAAGCTCAAGGTTGTTTTTGGGAAGGCCAAAAAGAAGGAAACCAACAAGCGGAAGAGAAATGAGGCCAAAGAGCCAGCAAGCGCTAGCGGGCCATTCAAGAAGCACTCATTTTCTTTAAATACCTTCCGTACTGGCAAGATTTAGAGATACGTCATTCTATCGATGTCATGCACCTAGAGAAAAATGTCTTCGATAGCACCATGGGTACTTTACTAGACATACTGTCACGCCCGGAAATTCAGTACCAGAATTTCCGAACTGAATGTGTATTAAAACCCCTGTCCAGGACCAGCCAGGGTACACAGACGACAATGTTGACATACAGATCCACGTCTTACAAACACAGTAAAAGTCTTACAGAAATGCAGCGGAAAAACGAAAAGACAACTAAACTAGAACGGGACTCTTGCAGCGGGCTGGCACCATTCCACAGGCATCCTCGACGGCGGACGAAACCTACTCCTCTGAGAAACCTCCATCAGACGCATACTCCTCTTCTGGTGTGGGGAAAAATTAAGCAAGGCTGAGTACTACCCACGGTACTCAACAAGTCATGCCGGAAAAGGAGGCATGATGCAAGATATTCCAAAGGAAGGCAGGGGTTTATTTGCATAAAGTAAGCATTTAAAAACAGTAGTTGAAAGCAGTAGTAAAACGTTGAATTAATTGAACAATATTAAACCATCACTGTCCAACGCTATATCCACGTTGCGACAGGCCCAAACCATCCACCTGAACTAAACCAGTTCCAATAATTCAGTTATTAAGAAAGTGAGACTAATCACGGTGAATCTGGTTGATCGCCCATAACCGCGGGCACGGCTATTCGAATAGTTCTACTCTGATCAGAGGTGTACATCTGTACCCACAAGACACAGCCTCAACATCATGTCAACCATGCGTCGCGATACTGGAAAGTACCCGAATAGAGACTGTGACAGGACCCTTCGCATAACCCCCTCTAACCAGCCGTACCACACCACAGGTTTCGCCCCCACCTTTATATCCAAGGTAGGCAGCCCCCTCTCGTGCCACGGTGAATCCGGCAGCCGATCAACGGGTATGTCCCCCGCCGACCCAACTCCATCACGCCCACCCTCTTCTGGTACGTCAGCCAGAGACAGCTACACTACAAGTCCAGCCGTTGCCCACGCTGGCTTGTGGTACGCACGGTATTTCTTCCAGGGTTTCCCGCGAACCGGTCCTTAATTGCCATGGGTGCTTCCATCAAAACCATGCACCCACAGCCCACCATTAGCATATTTTAGTTAAATATTATTACCATGGTGGCTCCTAAACCAAAGTGTCACCATAGGGACTACATTAATTAATTATTCAAGGTGATCCCCTTTAGTGAGCTAGGTTAGCTAAGCATGGCTAAGCACTCCTAAAATCAGCGAACAATGAATTAATTACCCAAGCTATCAAAGATACAAGATAATCAATATAATTGGCTGAGCACCATAGGTATAATCCCACATGAAATGACATTGCGAAATAATGCAGTGTTTACGGAAAAATAAGACATTTGTAAATATAGGTACAATATGATCAATGTGAAGCATGACTTGCCTTGCTCCTGAGCTGAGGCTACCTCTGCGACGATCTCGAAATAAACGGGCGCGTCGGAGGTTTCGGAATCTACGCGACAAACAAAGCAAACAACAATACACGCTATAAGTCTACTGAAACAAAGCACAAAAGTATTTTTAATGGATTCTCTGCATTTTTATGAATTTAATGAAATTTGAATGGACTTAAACGGAGCTCGGATGAATTAGTTATGAATTTTTGAAGTTATCTGTGTTTTTACTAAAACAGAAAAATCCTTAATTAATTTATTGCGCAATTAATCCCAGGGCTGGCGTCAGCGGCGGCGGCGGCCGGTCCACCGTGGACTCGGTCCACGGGACCGTGGCGGCGGGGTGCACCACGTGGCGCACACGTGGCGCCGACGCGGCAGCCACGGGGCAGCCACGTGGGCGGCCACGCGGGACGGAGGGGGACGGCCGAGATCGGCCCGAGTGGCCGATCTAACGGCCCAGGGCGCGCGGGCGGCAGGCGGCCGGGGCGCACGGCCCGAGCTCGGCGGCTCGGCCTGGCGCGCGGCGGCCGAGGGGCGGCCGACGGCGCGACCGTGCCGAGGCGGGGCGCAAGGGGGCGAGAGCGGCGAAGGCGGCGCGCACGCGGGAGGAGCGGCGCGGCCGGAAAGGGAGAGGGAGAAGAGAGGGAAAAAGGGAGGTGCTCACCGGGCTCGGCCGGAGGGGAGAACGACGGCGGCGGCGGCGGCGCGGAGACGCGGAGCCGGCGCGCAGGGCGGAGGGGGTCGGGGAGCGCGACGGCGGACGGTCGCGCGGCTGGGGACGGCGCAAGCGGGGGAGAGCGGCGGCCGGAGACGGCGGAGGCGGCGGCGCACGGGGTCGGGGTGCGCGGGCGCTAGGAGGCCGGGAGCGGCGGCGAAATGGGGAAAAAGGGAGAGGGGACGCGGGGTGGTTTTTTGGGCGGGAGGGGAGATCGTGGCCGAGGGGCCGCGAATCGGCGGCGGAGTGGGGGAGAGAGAGAGAGAGAGAGAGGCGGCCGGGGAAAAAATCCCGCCCTCTCGCGGCGGTGCGGGCGGAGTGGGCGCGGAGGGGCGCGGGGCGCGCACGGCGCGGAGGACGCGGGGCGCGGGGAAGTGGGCGGAGACGGCGGCGCCGGCGTTGCTGGCGCGGGCGGCCGGAGGAAGGGAGACCCCGACAGGTGGGGCCCACCTGTCGGTGGCCCGGCCGGGGAGGCCGAACGGGCTGCGCCTGGGCGGGCGCTAGCGGGCCTCGGCCTGCGGCCGGCCCGCAAGAGGGGAGGGGCGCGCGAGGAAGAAGGCCGGCTGGGCCGGCCCAGCGGGAGGGGGAAGGGCGCGCGGCGCGCGGCCGGACTGGGCCGACGGCCCGAAAGGAAGAAGAAGAGGAAAAAGAAAAAGAAAAAGAAAAAGAAAGGAAAAGGGATTTTCCTGGGATTAAACAAATTCCGAATTTGATTTTAATTGGTTTAAAATTATTTCCAGGGCTCTGAAAATTCCACTAAAAATCCTGTTAATGTATTTTGACATGGGGAACTCAAGAAAAATTCCACCTTGCCATTTCCACTTCTTTAATGCATTAATTAATTGGATTTTTCTCCAGATTAATTAAACAATTTCTCCGATAAATTATTAAACTCGATTTTTACGATTTAGGAAAACTTCAGGGTGTGACAAACCTACCCCCCTTAAACGGAATCTCGACCCCGAGATTCGGAAGTGCTGGCGAAGAGATGCGGGTGGGCGGCCTTCAATTCATCTTCTCTTTCCCATGTGGCTTCTTCCTCAGAGTGATGGCTCCACTGAACTCTGCAGAACCTGGTAACTTTGTTTCTGGTTCTCCTCTCGCTGGTTTCGAGAATACGGATCGGCTTCTCCACATAAGTCAGGTCCTCTTGAATCTCGATCTGATCCGGGCTGGCCTGCTCTTCTGGTACTCTCAAACATTTCTTCAATTGCGAGACATGAAACACGTCATGAATACCAGCCAGGTTGGGTGGAAGCTCAAGCTGGTAGGCAACTTCTCCTCGACGTTCGCGGATCCTGTATGGTCCCACAAAGCGTGGTGCCAATTTGCCTTTAGTTTGGAAACGGTGTACTCCCCGAAGAGGTGTGACGCGAAGGTACACATAGTCCCCTGCTTCGAAAACCAACTCCCTTCGACGATTGTCGGCATAGCTTTTCTGTCGAGACTGCGCAATTCTCAACCTTTCCTGACGGTTCTGACCTTTTCTTCTGCGTCGCTCAAGACTTCAGTCCCAAACAGTTGTCGCTCTCCAGTCTGATCCCAAAAGAGCGGGGTGCGGCACTTCCTGCCATACAACGCCTCAAATGGTGCCATCTGCAAACTGGCTTGGTAGCTGTTGTTGTAGGAGAACTCGGCATATGGCAAACTCTTGTCCCATGCTCCTCCAAAATCGAGCGCACAGGCTCTCAGCATATCCTCCAGTATCTGATTTACTCGCTCAGTCTGACCATCGGTTTGCGGATGGTAAGCCGTGCTAAAATTCAAACGTGTACCCAATTCTTCTTGTAACTTCTGCCAGAACTTTGAGGTGAACTGGCTTCCTAGATCCGATACGATCTTCTTAGGCACTCCGTGCAAACACATGATTCTTGCGAGGTAGAGTTCTGCTAACCTCTTTCCGGAGTATGTAGTGTGCACATGAATGAAATGAGCCACTTTCGTGAGTCGATCCACGATGACCCAAATAGAATCATGTCTGGACGATGTTCTTGGCAAACCGGTGATGAAATCCATTCCAATTTCTTCCCATTTCCATTCCGGAATTTGGAGAGGCTGTAACAGTCCTGCAGGTCTTTGATGTTCTGCCTTGACTCGCTGACAGACGTCACAGAGTGCGACGAATTCAGCTATTTCTCTTCTCATACTAACCCACCAAAATTTTTCTTTAAGGTCCTGGTACATCTTGGTACTCCCAGGGTGAATTGAATACTGTGTTTGATGGGCTTCCGTGAGTATTAACTCCTTTAACTCTTTGTTTTCCGGGATGCACAGTCTTTCTCCCATCCATATCGTGCCATGCTCATCTTCGGAGAAATCTCGAGCCTTTTCAACCCTCATGTTCTTCTTAAGCTCTGCTATCTCCGGATCTTTAGCTTGAGCTGCTCGGACTTGCTCCACGAGCGTTGGTCGTGCTTCTAAAGCAGACACAAACCCATGTTCAACAATACCGAGGTTCAGTCATTCAAAGTCTTGTTGCAACTGGCTGCTCATCTCTTCCATACTGGTGGAATTACAATAGCTCTTCCGGCTTAAAGCATCTGCCACGACATTCGCTTTTTCGGGATGGTAGTGGATTCCCATATCATAGTCTTTAATCAATTCCAGCCATCTTCGCTGACGAAGATTTAAGTCCGGTTGGGTGAAGATATACCTCAAACTCTTGTGATCCGTATACACTTCACAACGGTTCCCGATAAGATAATGCCTCCAGATCTTTAGGGCATGTACCACTGCGGCTAATTCCAAGTCGTGAGTGGGATAATTATTTTCATGTGGACGCAACTGGCGTGAAGCATACGCGACCACTTTGCCTTCCTGCATCAGAACACATCCCAGCCCTTGGCGCGACGCGTCGCAATAAACCTGAAAATCTTTCGTCTGGTCTGGAAGAATTAAGACTGGTGCCGTTACCAACTTCTTCTTAAGTTCCTCAAAACTTCTGTTGAATTCATCTGACCACTTGAATTTCTCATCCTTTTTCAACAACTGTGTCATTGGCTTGGCAATTTTGGAGAAGTTCTCAATGAACCGACGGTAATAACCCGCGAGTCCTAGAAAACTCCTGATTTGTGAAACCGTGCATGGAGGCTTCCACTTGGTAACTGACTCCACATTTGACGGATCCACTGCCACTCCTTGAGCTGTTATAATGTGACCCAAGAATTGCACTTCTTTTAGCCAAAAGTCGCACTTGCTGAACTTGGCATACAACTGATGCTCCTTCAATTTCTCGAGCGCTAAGCGAAGATGCTGCTCGTGTTCCTCCTTAGACTTGGAGTAGATGAGTATGTCATCGATAAAGACCACAACAAACTTGTCCAAGAATTCCATAAACACCTTGTTCATCAGGTTCATGAAGAACGCTGGTGCGTTAGTGAGTCCAAAGGACATAACTGTGCACTCGAACAGTCCATACCGAGTGACAAAGGCAGTCTTTAGTATGTCCTCTTCTCGGATCCTCAACTGATGGTAGCCTGATCGCAGGTCTATCTTAGAGAACACTGTTGCTCCTTTTAGTTGATCGAACAAATCATCGATCCTGGGCAACGGGTATTTGTTCTTGATAGTGACATCATTAAGTGCGCGGTAATCGATGCACATCCTCTTGGTCTTGTCCTTCTTCTCCACAAAAGTTACCGGAGCACCCCAAGGTGACATGCTCGGGCGAATGTATCCCTTCTGTAGCTGCTCGTCAACTTGCTTCTTGACTTCTGCCAACTCATTGGCTCCCATTCTGTAAGGTCTCTTGTGTATCGGAGCGGTTCCCGGTACTAAGTCGATCCGAAATTCGATCTCTCTTTTAGGTGGCATCGTCGTCAGATCGTCCGGAAAGACTTCAGGATACTCTTTTACAATTGGGATATCCTCCAACTTCTTAGGGATTTTCACCACTTCTCTGGTCTGCTCCTCGGTAGCAACCTGATTCAAACTTGTTGCGGACTTATGTGGTGCCGGAGATCGGAAAGTAATCTTTTCTCCCTTGTCATTGGTTAGAGTGACGGTGCGTCTTGCGCAATCGATCACTCCCCTATGTCTCGTCAGCCAATCCATCCCAAGAATGACATCTAGGCCTTTTGATTCAAGAAGGATAAGGTTGGCTAGAAATTGTGACCTTTGGATCTCTATGGTCACTGAGGGGCAGTAGTGAGCGGTGTTCATGTTGTTACCAGGGGTATGAACCCGCATAGGCACTTTAAGTTCCACTACTGATAACCCATGTGCCCCAGCAAAATGCTTAGAAATAAAGGAGTGTGTTGCACCAGAATCAAACAATATTGTAGCAGGAGTTGAGTTGACGGGAAACGTACCCAGTACGACGTCTGGTGCTGCCTGGGCTTCCTCGGCCGAGGCATGATTGACTCGTGCTTGTACGAAGTGGGACCTGGCGCGCTTGGGCTTCGGGCACTTGTCGGCGAAATGTCCAGGCTTGCCGCAGTTGAAACACGTCAATGGTTTTCCTCCAGGGTCTCTCCTGGGTTGAGCCGGCTGAGTCGGCGATGCAGGTGCCATTGGAGGGCATGGAGCTGGATTGCGATGGTGCTGTCCACCACTATTGTTAGGGCCACTGCTGCTGTTGGAGTGGAAGTTCCCAGAGTTGTATGGCCGGTGCTAGCGGACGATCATGGTGGAAGGTCCACCCTGCTGTCCGGACACGAAACGGGGCCTCTGACTGTTGCCCTGGTGTGCCTTGAATTGGGCCACTTTCCTCTTGCGGTCCATCCTGTTGCGCTGGTCTTCTTGACGAATGGCCTTGTCAACCAACTTTTTGAAGCCAGGGTAATCTCCCGAGATCAGCTGGTTGGTCAACTCATCGTCCAGGCCGGAAAGAAACTTTTCCTGCCTCTCTGCATCAGTGCGCACATCCTCTGGGGCGTAACGCGCAAGACGGTTGAACTCGTGGAGGTACTCCGTCACTGTCCGGTTACCTTGATGGAGTGACCTGAATTCCCTCTTCTTCTGGGCCACGATGCCGTCAGGAATTTGGGCCTTCCTGAAACTGCGGCAGAATTCCGCCCAGGTGACTTCCATTCCGGGCGGACGGGTGACCAAATAATTATCCCACCATGCTGAGGCGGGACCCTGCAACTGGTGGGTGGCAAAGGCGACCTTCTCTTGGTCATTGCATTGAAGAAGGTTGAGTTTCTTTTCAATGGCATGGAGCCAGTCATTCGCCTCCATGGGGTTGGTGGTACTTGAGAAGGTGGGCGGTCGCACGCGAAGAAACTCTGGCAGCTTCGACTGGGGTGGTGGAGGAGGAGCATTCTGCTGGTGGTGTTGCTGTTGCTGCTGTTGCATGTGATGCATCATCTGCTGCTGCATCTGCTGGTGCTGCTGCTGCATCATGGCAGTCATCATTTGGGTCTGAGCTGCCAACACTTGCGCGATTGTCGGGTTTTCCGGTGGTGGTGGTGGTGGTGCATTGCCGGTGGAACCATTGACATGAGCCCTTCCTGTGGGCTCCTCGTTGCCGCTGGTTCTGGTGTTCACCATCTGGAGTAGGCCGAACCACAATAGAAGAGAAGAAAAAGGACTGCTTAAGAACTAAACTTTATTTCATTAAAATTAACTGCAATTGTTCTGATCTGAATTAAAAACACTGAAAAGATCAAGCAACATCCTTAATGGGGCAGCCATACCAACACAAGACATGGACCACCAACTAACCCACAAACAAACAGACCTAACACACAGAAACTAGCAGGGAAACAAACTAAGCAAAACGGTAAAAACTAAGGGTGACGGCTCTAAAACTCCGAGTGGCTCCTACGGTCGGTGGAGTCGAAGTCGCTCTCCTGGTCGTCGCCCTCATCCTCCGAGCGGCTCCTGGAGTCCAACATGTAGGTGTCTCCGCTGGTAGGCTCGGAGCTGCTGCCACTGCCGTTGCTGCCACTGGGAGTAGCAGACAACCAACCTCCGCTGCCACTGCCTCCCTGGTAGGCCGAGGCTGGAACGAAGGTAAGGAAAGGTGACGAGGATGGAGCTGGAGCTGCTGCGGGCGTCGGGACTGGTGACGGCGGTGGAGCTGGAGCGGCTACTGGCGGTGGGTGCCTGGGCGCCAGCTGGATGCGGACAGGAGCGGTGGTAGTCTTCCTGGCGGTCGGGCGGATCCGCGATCCACCGGGTGCTGGCAGTCCCCTCAAGGTGGCATTCTCCCTCTTGAGGCGTGCTACCTCATCCTGTAGGTCCACGATCTGTCTCAGCTTCTGGTCATTCAGGGCCTTCGCAACCCTGTGGAGATCGGCGTTCATCCTATCCAAGCCCTTCATCACCGTACTCATGTGACCGAAGTTGGTGTCGTTCTCCTCCGCGGCTGACTGGTAGGTGCTGCTGTTGGAAGAACTGCCGCGGCGTGGGTCGTAGCGGTATGCCGAGCTGTGGAGAGCGTGGTCATGCAGCTCTCGCATCCTGGCCATCATCAGGTAGGCCGCCTCTTGACAGGCGTGCTCATCAGTTCCTCCCGAAGCTGTGACCACCATGTTGGGGAGATTGGTGCCCACGAAACCATGTACCTCCAAGCGGACTCGGTGTGGCAACTCTCCCGTGAGGGGCAGCAGTGTGGTGTACTCTGGGGCTTCTGGATATCCAACTGCTAGGGCCATGCGGGCCAATTCTGCCACGAAACCTTCCATGTTCTGACTGTGGTGCGTCGGGGGATGGCCTGCCATCTATAGAAGACAAAGGGGTGGGAATCAATGCATGCTCAAATCCAAATTAAAATAAACAGCAAAAGACTAGAATAAAAGACACATTAAAGCTGGATTTTTTATGCATAAACTATTTTTGCATGAATACCAATAAAGACACTATCGACTTTAAGCAATAAATTAACACGAGAAAATAGACATAATAATAGCGATATTTGGAACAACAATAATAATAATGACATAAATAAATTTTGCAACCCATAAATCCTACTCCAGACCTAATGCAGCTTTCCCCCAATAATTTCCCAACCAACCGTCGAATAAAGTTCCAATAAACCGAAGCCGATTTACCCCAAAAATTTTCAATACTCTACACCGACGTAAAATTTTTAACAAACGACCCCAAAGTTTTTTTTTTTAAAACTGGGGAAACCAATCTTTGAAACAACTCCAAATGCAGAAAGGCATATGCATATGAAAGAGTTTCAGAGGGCTCTTAGGGTTTCCAGTTGGCTTGTCCTACGGTCAAAGTCGGCTCTGATACCAACTTGTCACGCCCGGAAATTCAGTACCAGAATTTCCGAAGCTGAATGTGTATTAAAACCCCTGTCCAGGACCAACCAGGGTACACAGACGACAATGTTGACATATAGATCCACGTCTTACAAACATAGTAAAAGTCTTACAGAAATGCAGCGGAAAGACGAAAAGACAAACTAAACTAGAACGGGACTCTTGCAGCGGGCTGGCACCATTCCACAGGCATCCTTGACGGCGGACGAAACCTACTCCTCTGAGAAACCTCCATCGGACGCATACTCCTCTTCTGGTGTGGGGAAAAATTAAGCAAGGCTGAGTACTACCCATTGTACTCAACAAGTCATGCCAGAAAAGGAGGCATGATGCAAGATATTCCAAAGGAAAGCAGGGGTTTATTTGCATAAAGTAAGCATTTAAAAACAGTAGTTGAAAGCTGTAGTAAAACGTTGAATTAATTGACCAATATTAAACCATCACTGTCCAACGCTATATCCACGTTGCGACAGGCCCAAACCATCCACCTGAACTAAACCAGTTCCAATAATTCCAGTTATTAAGAAAGTGAGACTAATCACGGTGAATCTGGTTGATCGCCCATAACCGCGGGCACGGCTATTCGAATAGTTCTACTCTGATCAGAGGTGTACATCTGTACCCACAAGACACAGCCTCAACATCATGTCAACCATGCGTCGCGATACTGGAAAGTACCCGAATAGAGACTGTGACAGGACCCTTCGCATAACCCCCTCTAACCAGCCGTACCACACCACAGGTTTCGCCCCCACCTTTATATCCAAGGTAGGCAGCCCCCTCTCGTGCCACGGTGAATCCGGCAGCCGATCAACGGGTATGTCCCCCGCCGACCCAACTCCATCACGCCCACCCTTTCTGGTACGTCAGCCAGAGACAGCTACACTACAAGTCCAGCCGTTGCCCACGCTGGCTTGTGGTACGCACGGTATTTCTTCCAGGGTTTCCCGCGAACCGGTCCTTAATTGCCATGGGTGCTTCCATCAAAACCATGCACCCACAGCCCACCATTAGCATATTTTAGTTAAATATTATTACCATGGTGGCTCCTAAACCAAAGTGTCACCATAGGGACTACATTAATTAATTATTCAAGGTGATCCCCTTTAGTGAGCTAGGTTAGCTAAGCATGGCTAAGCACTCCTAAAATCAGCGAACAATGAATTAATTACCCAAGCTATCAAAGATACAAGATAATCAATATAATTGGCTGAGCACCATAGGTATAATCCCACATGAAATGACATTGCGAAATAATGCAGTGTTTACGGAAAAATAAGACATTTGTAAATATAGGTACAATATGATCAATGTGAAGCATGACTTGCCTTGCTCCTGAGCTGAGGCTACCTCTGCGACGATCTCGAAATAAACGGGCGCGTCGGAGGTTTCGGAATCTACGCGACAAACAAAGCAAACAACAATACACGCTATAAGTCTACTGAAACAAAGCACAAAAGTATTTTTAATGGATTCTCTGCATTTTTATGAATTTAATGAAATTTGAATGGACTTAAACGGAGCTCGGATGAATTAGTTATGAATTTTTGAAGTTATCTGTGTTTTTACTAAAACAGAAAAATCCTTAATTGATTTATTGCGCAATTAATCCCAGGGCTGGCGTCAGCGGCGGCGGCGGCCGGTCCACCGTGGACTCGGTCCACGGGACCGTGGCGGCGGGGTGCACCACGTGGCGCACACGTGGCGCCGACGCGGCAGCCACGGGGCAGCCACGTGGGCGGCCACGTGGGACGGAGGGGGACGGCCGAGATCGGCCCGAGTGGCCGATCTAACGGCCCAGGGCGCACGGGCGGCAGGCGGCCGGGGCTGCACGGCCCCGAGCTCGCGCGGCTCGACCGTGGCGCGCGGCGGCCGAAGGTGGCGGCCGACGGCGCGACCGGTGGCCGGAGGCGGTGGCGCAAGGGTGGCGAAGAGCGGCGAAGGCGGCGCGCACGCGGGGAGGAGCGGCGCGGCCGGGAGAGGGAGAGGGAGAAGAGAGGGAAAAAGGGGAGGTGCTCACCGGGCTCGGCCGAAGGCGGAGAAGACGGCGGCGCGGGCAGCGCAGGAGCCGCGAGCCGGCGGCGCAAAAGGGCGGATGGGGTGTGGGAGAACGCGGCGAATGCGGCGGACGCGTCGACGCGGCTCGGGGACGGCGCAAGCGGTGGGGAGCGGCGGCCGGAGACGGCGGAGGCGGCGGCGCACGGGGTCGGTGGTGGCGTGGGCGCTAGGAGGCACGGGAGCGGCGGCGAAAATGGGGAAAAAGGGAGAGGAGGACGCGGGGTGGTTTTTGTAGGAGCGGGATGGGTGGACGTGGCCGGGAACGGCCCGAATTCCACGCCGGAGTGGGGGAGAGAGAGAAGAGAGAGAGAGGCGGCCGGGGAAAACGGATCCCGCCCTTCTCACGCGGCGGCTGCGGGCGGAGTGGATGCGGGAGGGGGGCGCCGTGGGCGCGCACGTGCGCGGGGCACGCGGGGCGCGGGGGAGTGGGCGGAGACGGCGGCCGGCAGTTGTGGGCGCGGGCGGCCGGAGGAAGGGGATGACCCCGACAGGTGGGGCCCACCTGTCGGTGGCCCGGACCGGGGGAGGCCGCACGGGGGAGGCGCTAGCGGGCCTCGGCCTGCGGCCGGCCCAAGAAGGGGAGAGGACGCAGGAGGGAGGGGACCGGCTGGGCCGGCCCAGCGGGAGGGGGAAGGGGCGCGCGGCGCGCGGCCGGACTGGGCCGACGGCCCGAAAGGAAGAAGAAGGGGAAAAAGAAAAAGAAAAAGAAAGGAAAAGGGATTTTCCTGGGATTAAACAAATTCCGAATTTGATTTTAATTGGTTTAAAATTATTTCCAGGGCTCTGAAAATTCCACTAAAAATCCTGTTAATGTATTTTGACATGGGGAACTCAAGAAAAATTCCACCTTGCCATTTCCACTTCTTTAATGCATTAATTAATTGGATTTTTCTCCAGATTAACTTAAACAATTTCTCCGATAAATTATTAAACTCGATTTTTACGATTTGGGAAAACTTCAGGGCGTGACACATACCTAGCAAGACAAAGGATGGGCTGAAGTCCCGTAAGGACCTCGTGAATATGCAGATAAGGAAAGAGCTTCACCCTGTAGATGAGGGTAACGAAAAAGTGTATCTTCCGCCAGCCTGCTACACCTTGACAAATGAGGAGAAAAAGGCAATGTGCAAATGCCTACGTGGGGTGAGAGTGCCTACTAGTTTCTCCTCAAACATTAAGCGACTGGTATCCATGAAGGATTTGTCATTTTCAGGCTACAATTCCCATGATTGCCATCTAATGCTCACAGTATTCCTCGCTATCGCCATCAGAGCAATGGAACCATTACACGTTAAGGTGGTCATCACAAAGCTGTGTTACTTCTTCAATGCAATCTCACAGAGAGTAATTGATCTTGACGAGTTAGGTCCTCTCCGCACTTTCGCTATAGAGACCGTGTGCCAGCTTGAGATGTGTTTCCCGCCGTCAGGAAAACAAAAGATTTTGGGAGTTGATGATGTCCAAGATGTTGAGGCATATAATCAGTACGAGAACATGACATTCTTCACGGACTTTACAAACAACATTAAGGTCGCGGAAGCAATGATTGGTGATTCCCCGAAGACATACATGAGGAACAAGGGAGTAGGGAAGAATGTCAAAGGTTAATCTACATATGTAATTATGGTGACTTAAGATGGATGATGAATTTTTGTACGGATGATTACTGACTCTTTTTGTAATTAGTTCTGTGGATATTTTTACATTTAGTTGTGGAAAGAAATAAATATTGAAATGGGCCAAAAGTTTTTCCTGGCGGTCGAGAACACTTCCGGCCGCCAGCGAAAAAGGTTTTCGCTAGCGGCGAGGTAAGCCGGCCGCCAGCGAAAATGGGTTTCGCTAGCGGGCCGCCTAATCCGGCTGCCAGCGAAAAAGGTTTTCGCTAGCGGCCAGGTAAGCCGGCCGCCAGCGAAAATGGGTTTCGCTAGCGGGCCGCCTAATCGGGCCGCCAGCGAAAAAGGTTTTCGCTAGCGGCCAGGTAAGCCGGCCGCTAGAGAAAATGGGTTTCGCTAGCGGGCTGCCTAATCCGGCCGCCAGCGAAAACCAGTCGGCCGCCAGCAAAAATGGTTTTCGCTATATATGGGCGCGCGGGAGTCTCAATTTTTCCTAAGTCCCGAAGGCGCGAAAACCCTAGAGCCACCGCCAGGCTGCCGAAATTTTCAGCCGCCGCCGCCAGCAAAAACCTAGCACCGCCGCCTCCTTTTCGCGCCAGGAGGCAGGAGCTCTCTAGCCGTCCCTCACCGCCGCCGCCTTCTCCTCACCGCCGCCCAGCCGCCTCCTCACTGCCGTCGTCGGCCGCCTCCTCACCGCTCCCGGCCGCCTCCTCACCGCCACCACTGGCCGCCTCCTCACCGCCGCCGCCTCCTCTTCTTCCTGCTCGCCGCCTCATCCAGGTACCCCTGTCGCCGCCTCCTCTTTTTTCGATGAATGGAATGGATGAATGAATGATGAAAGAATGATGGATGGATGAATGAATAAATGATGAATGAAAATTTTGGATGAATGGATGGATTGATTGTATGTATGTATAGATGAATGGATGAATGGATGGATGAATCGATGAATGGATGGATTGATTGTATGTATGTATAGTTTGTTATTTTGATTGGATTGAATGGATGGACCTTTTTTTTCTGTATTTTGCATTACTACACAGTATGTAAAATCTGATCATTTTACAGTTCATGGTCCAGATCTCCAAAGGGAGTAGTAGCATATAGAGCAAAGCATGTATGCAGGAGTATGCTCCAGTGTGTGTTTGTGTGTGCTGGAACAGCACTAGCTAGCTTAATTAGAGTGGTGGAATGAACATGATGCTTGGTGGTATATTGCACATTTGTACAAAGGAAAGGAATAAGGATGATGTGCTTGTACTGTGTAAATCGATCGAGCAAATTTGTGCTTGATGTCATATATACGACTATGAACAAGTGAAATGCTCATGTATCTGGGAGCTGGAATTGTCGCATTTCTTAAAAGAGCATTTCAAGATCTCCTGTTCTTTTGAAAGAAAAAAAACTGATTATGATAAATTTTTATTATGCATAGGACGAGGTTTAATTAATCCTTCATCGTATTACCTCTATTTTTAAATATATAGTGTTGTTGACTCTAATTCTTTTATATATATAGTGTTTTACGATGTTTGATCACTCATATAGCTAGTTTTATTATTAAAAATACTTTAAGCATGATTTCAATTTTTCATACTTGTACCAAATTTTAAGTAAGATAAATAATCAAACATCATGTTTAAAAGGCCAAGAATCTCGTATATTTAAAAATAGAAGGAGTATAGTCCATCCGGTAAAAAAAAATCTATTTTTGATTTTTTATTTGGGCCAAACTTTCAAAGTTCATGTAATTACAATGTAATATAATTTACTTGTTCGTAGTGTAGAAACAATGGTGTCAATAGATGATATTACTTGTTCGTAGTGTAATTCTCTAATTTATTAAGAGAATTTATTAGTCAATTTTCTATTTATCTTGGAATTAGTATGTATCTAGAATTATCTCTAGAATTAAAATTTTTTAGAACAGAAATTAAATTTTTTTAGAACAGAGATAGTATGGAATAGAAGCAAATACCATCAAATGAAGTCATTTAATTCCCCCCTCACTTATAGTAGTGATTTATTTTCCTTCTTAACTCTTTTAAGAAAGATGTAACGATTCCATTCCGCATCTAATATAAACTCACCTTAAAAGGATATCAATGGAAAAACCGACCGAAGCGCAACCCTCGGGTGCCAAGGGCAAGCAAACTCCACCAATGGTCGAGGAGGATATTTGCACACAAGTAGTCGCGGAGGAATCATCGCCGTCAAGATCCGGTGAGGAAGGGAGTGGATCATATCACTCGCGGAGTGACCCCCATCCTTCTCCTACAAGGAAGAAAAAGGGTGGGAGCGACAATGAAGAAGTCGACTCCGACTACATCCCCTGCGAACCGGTGGTACGTAACATATTATATATGATTAGTTCCGATCGTATTAAGTATATATATGGATTATAACCGATGTCACGTGAAATGCAAATATAGAAGAATGCTCCACGCCGATCTAAAAGGAAAGCCCAAGCCACACCCGAAGCGGAAGCCGAAGCTGGAGCTATCGTGTGCGTCTCAGCTTCAAGTAAACCCAAGAAAAGAAGGGGCGAGCGAGGGAAGAACATGTTGTTGAAAGAAGTCAGCGTGCTGACGCGGATCAGTGAGAAAGGGGAACCCCTATCACCCGAAGATTCATGTTCCAAGTATAGCAACCAATGCGGGGCGATAGTTAGGGATATCGTGGAGATCACATGGAAGGATTGGAAGAAAGTTCCTGACACTAGAAAGAACAGCTGTTGGACATCGCTGCAAAGCAGGTTTGAGTATCCACAAGGGACAGACGACGATGCAGTGAAGGTCTATGCACTCAAGACCATGGGCAAGCTGTGGCAGAACTGGAAAACAGACCTTAACAAGAAATATGTTCAGAAGGGACGCACGCCGTTTACGGAGTACGGAAAGATAACACCAGCCCAACGGGATGAGTTCATTGCCCTGAAGACATCGGCGGAGGAAAAGGAGAAGAGCCAGAGGATGTCTGAACTAGTAAGAAGGAATGAATATCCTCATCGTTTGGGATCGACCGGTTACCATCCAGCGGTTAAGAAATGGACAAAACAAGATGAAGAGATGGAAAAGGCTGGGAAACCGGTTCCTATGAAAAATCACAACCCACGAACCAGGAACTGGGTGCGTGCAAGAACACCGGCCTTCACCCCGGAGGGGGATGTAGTCTTCAAGGATCCAAAGCTCCAGGAGGTAGCTGTCAAGATGAAGAACATCATCACGCAGCAAGAGGCCGGGATGTTCGTGCCAGATAGAGACCGGGACGAGCTGACCTATGCGTTGGGCAACCCGGAGCACTCTGGCCGTGTCCGGGGAGTATCCTCAAAGACTAGCTGGAAGGATGGATTCAAAGAGGATGCTCATACCTACAAGAAGCGTGATCGCTATACGGAGGAGATAGAATCCCAGGCTTGGGCAGCAGCTCGTGAGGAATGCCATAGATATTGGAGCCAGAATATGATGCACGGTGGTGCCATTTCGCAGCCTGATCCGAGCTATCCAATGGACGATGTAATGGAGGATACTCCTTGCAAGCTCTTGATTCCGGTCGGCAGGGCAGGAAGGAAAATACAGGTTGCAACTGGGAGGTTCATACCGGGCCGCAGATTCCATTGCCAAGACATTCCGGATGACTATGCCAAGGTAGAGGTCCGGACGGTCAATGAGGCTCACCGGATGCACGAGATCGACATTCCAACACTCGAGGGGATTGTGTACCTTGGAGATGCCGTTGACCAGTTTGTACTGTGGCACAAGAATGATATTCAACTAGGGTCAACGGATGGAACGGATCATCCACCAAGGATACCGGTGTCACCGTCTCGTCCACCAAGGGACGAAGAACCGAGGGATCCTCCAGTTTCATCACCTCCGCAATCAGATCATCTAGTTGCATCACCTCCAAGATCAGAGCCTGCTGTTGCGTCACCTCCAATTGAAAAGGAGACAGAAGTACAATCAGGGCTTGAAAAGGATCAATCAGAAGTACAAGTTCAGGAAGTGCCTCCGGCACAGCAATCAGAGCGTGCACAATCAGGGCCTGAGCGGACAATGCCCGATGAACTAGACCCATCGCAACCACAGCCATCGCAACCGGAGGAACCTAAGGGTGCCGATGTGCCAGTGATGGTAAGGACACACAAGCACAAAGGAAAAAGTGAATCGAAGAAAAGATATATGATAACGGCATTCTGAGGAAGGGACAAAGATATCAAAGATGCCGATTTTGATGACAGAAAGTTAACAGGCCTCAAGCAAACTATGGAAGATTATCTCAATTATATCAACTGCCCGGATGTGCCGCATGAGTTTCAGAATGGCCAACCATTCATCCATGCCTGGCAACTAACAGAAGGACCGTGGCAACTAAGGAGGTGGCATGAATGGTACATCAGGGCAAGCACCATAAAAGGCCTTTCATCGTTCATAGTTGCCGTGCAGGAGAACATCTTCTGGAGCAGGCCATGCCTATTCCAAGTCCATTTCTCCGATATGCATGCCCTCTACCGTCGGAAGAGGCTCGACGCCAATTTGGTTGGCATCTGGTGTCTGTAAGTGCATGATTGGAACGTGTCAATAAATCATTGTACCTATGTGCGTACCTAATTTGACCTTACATTTTTTGAAGGATGAATTACGTGGAAGCCGAAGCAATGCGAAAGCCTGTCGGCTACCTAAACCCGTGCCGGATAAGCAAGCCGAACCACACCTACCTGCTAGACGAGAACAAGCTACCGGCACATGTTCAGGCGATGACGCGGCAAGAGAGGGATGCATATATAGAACAAAGGCATCAGGAAAAGATTCTCGATGTTGCTACTTATGTAGCTATAGCACTTGAATCTATGCAGGACAAGGAATGCGTTTACGCGCCATACGCTTTTAAGTAAGTTTTCATATCAACTACGAGTATATACATATAATCACGGCTGGACTAACCATTTCTTTTGCAGCGACCATTGGATAGTATTTCTTCTCTATCCAAAGTACAATGAAGTCGTCGTCTTGGATTCTCTTGATAAAGACAGCAATACATATCAAGAAATGCTCAGAATTATCGATTTGTAAGTTATATGTATGGACGTTTCTTATTCTTATATATTCTCATGACGTGTTGTTATCTTTGACGAATTTAAATTAATTATCTCTGCAAACAGTGCATATAAAAGGTATTACCAGCAAGGCGGACAACGGAAAAACTCCAGACAACGCATACTCATCCGCAATAAGTGGCCGGTAAGTAAATTTGGATGCCAAACAATACTACTTAATTTTTATAAATGCATGTGTTTTTCTATTTAATTAACTAATATACTTTATAATTGATGTTGAAAGTGTCATAAGCAACCGGTGGGAACCGTACTATGCGGATATTACACCTGCGAATACCTTAAGGTTAGTGGAAGATATTGCGCGAATTACGACGATGTAAGTACAAACCGTCAATACTCTTGTTAAGTTAATCGCTAACTTGCATTACTGTGAACAATTTCGTAATTTGTCATGATCTCGATGCAGCTTCCAAAAATTTCCAAGTCTGAAAGGGAGCTCGATGATAAATCCATTGAGAACATACAATGGGACATGTGCTACTTCATCCACCGTGAGTGCGCACATCAGCTTGGGAGGTTTTTCGACCACGATGGAGTTTTGGCCCTGCCGGAGAACGAATGTCTGTCTAACTGGAGCAGGAATATATATAGATAGGTTTCACGCGTATGTATATTCAACCACTTGTATATGTGGTGTCGGTCCAATTCTATCTATATAGGTGCTTAGATATTGTATATATATATATGTATATATTAATTTTCATATATTATTTCCGCGTGCATGTATATTAATCATCAATGGCGGCTGCATGAAAGAGAACATACTTTATCGATAGCTCGATTAGTTATATCATCCACGTGTGACTCTAAAATACATGAACAAAGGTAAGAAAAAAATAATATATAATATTTTTTTATAAATATTGCATCTTCGCAGGCGGGTCACGTGTCAAAAATAGGACGATGTCCTATTTTTACTGGCGGGCCACGTGTCTTTTCCCAGAAACTGATGGGTTTTTTTTCTAGCGGGCCACGTGTCCTAAAAAGAGTGTAAGCCGCCAGAGAAGAATATTTTCGCTGGCGGCTGTCTTAAACCAGCAGCCAGTGAAGATATGGCTTCGCTGGCGGCCGACGTAAATTAGCCGCCAGAGAAAATAGTTCTTCTCTGGCGGCCGACATAAAGCGACCGCTAGCGAAGATATTTTTTACTGGCAGTCTATAACCGCTAGCGAAGATCTTGATCTTCACTGGCCTTTGCTTTGTGGCGGCCCCAATTGCCGCCAGCGAAGACCCAAAATGGCCGCTACGAAAAACTGTTTTCGTAGTAGTGATTCATAGGTGGCCATATGCGTCAATTGAATTTTCAGAGGTGGATGTCCTAATCAACCGCCATTACTTCTGGCAGCAAACAGTGGTAGAGGTTTGTGTTAGGGCAGTATCTATATAACATTCAAAAGTTTTCTAGGAAAAAAAATTTCAGATGTAACTATAGTATAATTATATTGTAACTGACATGTAACTTATAACTGCTATATAAATGATATGTAATTGTCAGAAAAACTCATGAGTGCAAACGGCTATCACTCGAGCAGGTCGCAGGTTCAATCCTCACCGTCCACGTGTTAAAATCACATGATTTTTTCCCTCTCAACTAATAGCACGAATCTTGATGCATATCTAACGGTCAAAAAACTGAAAATTTTCTTCCCTATTATCTGTCAACAGTAATCAAGCAAAACCGTTGTGGTAATAAAACTTTCCAGCATATTTCATTGATGCTCTTTAAAATGCATTTCTTTGTTACATAACCTCAAACCACTTTTAGTCTCAAAGATGGAGAAGATCTATGACGTCAAGCTAGGTGGACCTAGCAAGCTAATAGTACAATTAGTTGACTTCCATAATACTACATATATTCTCTCCCGTTCTTACTCGAATAGAAAGGCCCACACACCCACTAGTCTTATACTCCATTAGTACTTGACACCCACCTTATTGACAGTTGATAGCCAGGCAGGCACCATGGCGTCCCCACGCGTCCACAAAACTGCAACTTAATTGCCAATGCAAATGTTGCTGGAGAGCTCGCGTGCGATCGAGCAGTGGTGAGGAAGCTAAGCTACCATCCAATATATGCATAGCTGTGATCGATGGCTTCGCCGTCGTCGTCATGATAACGGTTAATTACCTGCAGGGTCTACGTCATAAGTATTCCCCGTTTAGGATTTGGCATCTTCCTTTTTTTATTTTGTTTTGAGAAATAGGATTTTTCCTTCTTGTTCACGAACTACCAAACAATCTACGACCGTTTGCTCTGATCGATTTGAGTGTATCCGCAATTTGGTAAGGCCATCATTAACTCACAAGCACATTTGCAAGTAAAGCAAAGGCCGGCATTTCCATTATTAACAGCAAAAATTGCCAAAAAGAATTATTGTACGGATATGTAAATATACAAGTGTTTCACTGTTTTGCATATGTGCTGTGTTTAAGAAAACAAAATGCCACTAATTGATCCTTGCTGCTTACAGTGCTTGTTCTTGTTAGGAAAAGCTATTTCGCGCAGCTTCGTTTGGGGCGCACACTCGGCCAACAAGGCCCACGTCACGTACTCACGCGGGTTTTTTTTTTTTGGTTGTGTGAGGTGGAGCAGAGACCCGAACCGTTCCCCTCTCTCTCGGTCTCCTCCCATTCCATCGGCTTCGTTGGAATTAATAAATAGACATTAGCCCATTTGGAGATTTATTTTTTAAAAAAATCATAAAAGTCCTTCTTATGAGAAGACATGCATAAAATATTTACTATCATCTTGCCTATTTTAGAATAGAGAAATCTTCTTAAAAGGAAGAGTGCTCTCCTAGCCACTTCAAGTATGTGTGATGAAAAGAACTGGAGTAACACACGCGCACAGTCACTGGCTTCGCCAGGCCTGGCCAGGCACAGGTACGATAGCACATGTACGTGACATGTGCGTGAATGGTCCACCAAAATTGGTTTCTCATCCTTGCACAGACGCGGCTTTCTTCTGCAGTTTTGTTTTTCTACAAAATTAGATGTTTGTTTTTGGAAACACATCAAATAATTCGATGCGGCATGGAGTCCCGATAAGTTACGTGCAACTTATCTGATTCGGTTACGCGTTGCGGAGATCATGTAAGCGTCCTGATCACTCGTCCTGTTATCTCTATATAAACCGAGTCGTTGCCTCTTGGCAACACACGTGAAAACAATCTAGGGTTTGTCTCCTCCTCTGTACTGCATCATCGCTCATGGTCTACTCTATCCCGCTCGTCGGCGTGCACAGGCGGTAGAGAGAGTAGGTCTCCGGAACCTTCGTCTTCGACGTCCTGCATCGGGAGAATCGGGAGAAGACGGTAATAAGGTTTCTGGGAAGCGTTTTACGCGACTGCTTACTCGGCTCGTCTTTTTCTTCGGTCGAGTGTTGCACGTCATTGACAACGCTCAATACTGTGAGTTGTTTCTACAGTACGTGTTGCTCCCGTCAACCCGAACCACAGAGGAACCAGAACCTTCGGTACACATTCACCATGTTCCACATATGAACAACAATCTGTTCATGTTTTTATGTATAATTACATGTTTAGATCACATGATGTGACGTTGCTAGTTTATATATTCAATGTCACGAAATAAATTAAATTTACATGAGATAATATTTTCATCAGACTCATGTTCACTGTCTCGCAACCTTGTCGATGACCGGCCTTGATCCCGTCTAGATATCCGTCAGCAACCACCCTCTCCTTCTCCCACAGCTCCTCCCTATCCCGATGCCCTCAGTATCTTCGGCTATGTGGTGCCCCACCCTAGCCATGCAACTCTAATCTTGTGGTTGCGGTGGTGGCCGGTGATGGCCAGGAAGACGTTGACGGCGATGACTGCCAACGTCTAAATAATTCCATATATTCTGAATCACTTATTAATAGGAAAATGCCAAAAATAATTTCATACCTATTGGGCCGAAGGCCTATCAGGCCCATGCGCAAAGCTGCCTGCACACGCACGTAAGGCCTATCAAAGGAAAAAGTACACCAAAGGTCCCCCAACTTGACAGGCAGATACAAAATCGTCCTCCAACCGCAATACCAGGTACCGGACGTCCCTTAACTGTCAGAACCGGGTATTTTTCATCCCAAGGCAGGATTGGAGCCGGATTTGTCCGACGTGGCACGTTGACCGCGGTCTTCGGCGCTGAGTCAGCACGAGCACGGGTGGGTAGTTAGGGTAGTTAGGACTGAGTGTTCCCTCCTCTCAGTGTTCTCTCTTCTCAGTGCTTAGTCTTCTCTCTCCCGAACCCTAGATCGACTAAGGCGACCCGGGTGGCGACGGAGGGGGCGACGGGGGCGGCGGAGGGGGGCGGCTTAGGGGGCTGGCGACGACGTGACCGACGGAGGGGGCGGCGGAGGGTGGCGGTGGAGGGGGCGGCGGAGGGGGGGCGACGGAGGGGGCTGGCGACTTGGTGACCGGCTTGGAGCTCGGAGTCGCCACGAACAACATCGAGCTTGGCGGCGTACCACCTCGGCCGACCTCAAGTGGGAGTCGGCGCTCCGTGGGGCCGGCAGGTATTCCCTTTCTTCTCTATGGTTGCATGGTATCAGTGGGATGCGGGGAGAATAATATTTAACTTTGTTAGATTGCTTTTGGATCTGAGAATTGGTAGAAGTTGGGATTTATTTAGTTAGTGATGTACCTGATTAGGGATATTTTATTCTCACTTTTTTGGGAAAAGTAGGGATTTGGACTTGATATGCCAGATTGAATAACCCTAAGTCATTCTTTTATGTTGTTCTGCATGAAGGGGATGGACTGTTGGACACTCTTGTAGTTAGGTTTCATATGAAGGGGGTATTCCTTTTAGATGGGACCGAGAAAAAATATTGTGGTGGATCTGAGGCCCTATCCTATATTGGTAGAGACAAGGTATCTTTGCCCGAGTTATTTGGACACCTACGTGATCATTGTAGTGTGTGTCTGGGACCTTGTTGCACTGGTTGTTTCCTGGTAGAGATTTGCAAACAGGTCTTCGTGCTCTTTCGAATGACCAGGCTTGCAAGCTCATGTGTGATTGTACTGGAGAATTGGAAGTTGCTGATGTCTATGTGGAAGAACCAGAAATTGTTGATTTATGTGATGGGTCAGCTGATGACAGTGATTACGAGGCAGACATGGAACTAGAAGTGGACAGTGAAGAGGAGTGTGCAAACATGGATGTTGAAGTTGCTGGTGAGGCTGCTGGTAGTGGGTGCAAGGGTAAAGCAGTTGAAGTTGATGTTGGTGGTAGTGGATCTAAGGGCAGAATAGTTAAGAAAGTTGCTGAGGCTGGTTGTAGTGGATCTAAGGGCAAAGCTGTTGAAGATAAGATGATTGTGCTTTACCATGATGAAAAAGCACCCATTGCAAGCCAGCCACCCTCTGAAAGTGAAGATGACAGTGATTACATTCCTGGGGATGATGCCCAGTCAGATGATGAGGAGGAGGCTATAGAGATAGAGAAACACTATAAGGAGGTTAAGAGAAAGGTCAAGGCAGGGCAGCTAGATGATCTTGATGATTTTTTCTTGCAAACTCAGAGGGTAGAACCAAGTATGGCAGGTGGTGTTGAAGAAGGATTTGAGACCCCATATGCAGACAGTGATGAAGATGACTCTGTGGATGAAATGGGCAGTGATGGGGAGGTGAGAAGTACAAAAAGTAAGCACCCAAGGTACAAGAAGAAGTTAGGTGTCCCTACATTTGAATTGGGGATGAAGTTTGACTGCAAGAAACAATTCAAGAAAGCCATCACCAGATATGCTCTTGCTGAGAAGAAAGTCATCAACTTTATTAAGGATGATGGCAAGAGGGTTAGGGCAAAGTGTGATTGGGCTAGTTGTCCTTGGGTATGTCTTCTTTCAAAGAATTCAAGGTCAAACAACTGGCAGATTGTAACATTTGATAGCATGCATGCTTGCCCACCTAGGAGGGACAACAGAATGGTTACATCTGTAATCATTGCTGAGAAATATGGGAATTTCATCTCAGCCAACCCTTCTTGGCCCCTAGCCCATATGAAAGCAACAGTACAAGAGGAAATGTTTGCAGAAGTATCCTTTGCTAAGTTGAAGAGAGCAAAGTGGCTTGTCATGAAGAAGAAGATGGATGCAACTGTAGGGCAGTATCAAAAGCTCTACAATTATCAACTTGAGCTGCTTAGGAGCAACCCTGGTAGCACAGTGGTTGTTAACAAGGAGATTGGAATGGATCCCCCAGTGTTCAAGAGAATATACATTTGCCTAGCTGCATGTAAGAAAGGGTTTTCAAGTGGATGCAGGAGGGTAATTGGACTAGATGGTTGCTTTTTCAAGGGAGCAACTAATGGGGAGCTGTTGTGTGCCATAGGGAGGGATGGTAATAATCAGATGTATCCTATTGCATGGGCTGTGGTAGCCAAGGAGAATAATGAGGAATGGGATTGGTTTATGGACCTGATTTGCAGTGACCTCAAAGTTGGCACAGGAGATGGTTGGGTCTTCATTTCAGACCAACAGAAGGTTATGTGTTTACTTATTTTCAGTTTGAAACATTGTGCTTTTCAGACCTAAGTACATGTTGTTGACCTGTATGTCTTCTTCAATTACAGGGTATCATTAATGCTGTCCAGAAATGGGCACCTGAGGCTGAACACAAGAACTGTGCTAGGCATATATATGCCAATTGGAAAAACTACTTTCCTGACAAGCAACTGCAGAAGAAATTTTGGAAGTGTGCAAAAGCTCCTTGCAGGATGTTATTCAATCTAACAAGGGCTAAGCTTGCTCAGCTCACACCAGCTAGAGCACAGGCTATCCTCAACACACATCCTGAGCATTGGAGCAAAGCATGGCTGAGGTTAGGTTCTAACTGTGATTCAGTGGACAATAATATGTGCGAATCTTTCAACAAATGGATACTAGAATCTAGGTTCTATCCTATCATCACAATGCTAGAGACAATTAGGAGAAAAGTCATGGTTAGGATTAGTGATCAGAAAGCCAATGGTACTAGATGGACAACTGCTGTGTGCCCAGGAATACTTAAAAAACTTAATGTGTACATCAATGAATCAGCATTTTGTCATGGCATTTGTACTAGAGATGACAGCTTTGAGGTTAAGCACCATGATCATAGGTTCACAGTCAACCTAGAAAAAAAGGAATGCTCCTGTAAATACTGGCAACTCTCAGGATTGCCATGCCCTCATGCTATTTCATGCATCCACTTTAGAACTAACAAGCTGGATTACTACATTGCTCCCTGTTACTTTGTGGAAGCTTTCAAAAAGACCTATGTCCATTGCCTTCAGCCATTAGAGGGTATGAGTTCTTGGCCTGAGGATGATAGGCAGCCACTCAATGCTCCTGGTTATATAAAAATGCCAGGCAGGCCTAGGACTGAAAGGAGAAGAGAAATGCATGAACCTCCCAAGCCAACCAAATTGTCAAAGTTTGGAACAGTTATAAGATGCACAAGGTGCAAGCAGATTGGCCACAACAAGTCCAGTTGTGCCAAGCACAATTCTGCTGGGTCAGTCCTAGGTGGTTCTCAACCAGTGCCATCTCCAAGTCAGCACATGGTGCTGTCTAACATAGGAGGGAGTTCTGCTAACAGTAGGAAGAGGAAGGCTGCCTCACAAAGTACTACAAGTGTTACCCAACAATCCAGGGCCAAGAAATCAAACACCAATGTAAGACTGTCCTGATTCCCTTTGATTCACTTTTAACTAGTGAATGCCACTTGCTCAGTTTCAACTAGTGCTAATTTACTTTTCCTTTCAAATTATTGTACTGCATGCATAGGTGGAGACCCAGGGGCTTGTTAGGGTTAATGCCACTGCTAAGGTGTGTACTGATCAAGGTGGTTCTGCAAGTGTTAATCTACAAGCAATAGTGCCATATTCCAAGAGCTCTTCAAGTGCATCTGTAAGACTCACATCTGGCAAAGCATCAGTGTGTGTCTCAGCTCAAGAACCTGCACAGAACAAGGCAAAGAGGAAATCTGGTGGGGCTCTGATTCTTATGCCCCCATGGGAAAGTGATAAACTGTGAACATGTAATGTTAGATCTAATCCTGTAATGGAAGTCCTTATTGTATGATGTAATGGCAGACCAATTAGGCCTCTATTCCAGTTAGCTTGCTGTCATGCCAGACATTATGGTCATGCTTGCTATCCTTCCATCTAGATGTGATGTAATGTCATACTATCTCTTTTGTGCATGTCAGACTATCACTTATGTGTGGCATAATTATGGAGAACAATATTTCCTCTATTCCAACTATATGTGCTGAATGATCCAATCTTTTGAGCTTGTGTGCAATTTACCTCTACCATCTGTCAAACTCATGTCAAAAATTACAACTTTTTATGCATTTAATCGAGTAGCTCTTGTTTGCAATTTTCAAGTCTAGCATAACAACTTCTGAAATGTTCATACATATTTTCCAAACATACACCATTCATTCAGAAAAGTCATACCGGATGATTCATACAACCACCAGGATACATGAAGTTCATTCCATACATCAGCTTCCTAATACATACCTAACACATGGTTCATACAGCTCCAGCAATCTCAAGTCTTGCCAAACAACAGTACAAGCAACACAACCACACAAGACAGAACACCTATTACAAGCTTTTGGTTCATGGCCTTCAACCTTCTAATTTCCTCATTCTTCACAGCAATCACATTCCTTACATCTTCTACTTCTTTCCTCTGTTGTTCTCCATGCGCCCTACTCTGTGCAACCACCTCTTCCAGCCATTCATTCTTCCTCCTCAACAAGGTCACAACGTCACGCAAATCATTCAACAACTCCTTGATGAAATTGCTCGTCGGCTCGTCGTACCAATCCCAGAAATCACACCCCCCCTTCTTGCAAGAACAAACTACCCTTTCAACCCCGACGAATGGCCATTGTTCTAAAAACCCCCAAAAATCACAAAATCCATCACTTACCCGAGCTTTTTGACACTTATAATACCGCCGCCCAGGGTTGTCGTCGCTCCACGAGATCCATCGCGCCGCCTTTGCTGGGGGACGACAACGGCACATCACCGCGGGTTGGTACTCCAAAGGACCAACCCGATAAGGAACGGGTGAGGCCTTCTTCTGACGGGAGGATGACGACGAGCCGTCACTCATCGAGCTCGCCATCACCGTCGCGCCACTTGCCAGATCTTGCCCGCCGCCGCGCGCCGCTTCCTAGATCGTGCCCGCCGCCACACCGCTTGCTTGTTCCTGCTCTAGGGTTTCGCTGGAACCGCGCCAAATTGATGTGTCTTTATGTCCTAACTACCCACCCGTGCTCGTGCTGACTCAGCGCCGAAGACCGCAGTCAACGTGCCACGTCGGACAAATCCGGCTCCAATCCTGCCTTGGAATGAAAAATACCCGGTTCTGACAGTTAAGGGACGTCTGGTACCTGGTATTGCGGTTGGAGGACGATTTTGTATCTGCCTGTCAAGTTGGGGGACCTTTGGTGTACTTTTTCCGCCTATCAAAATAAGAAAAAAAAGTCTATTGTGATTTCCTCAACTATTGTCCAAATCTGATTCATATCTCCTAGCTGTTAAACCAGGTAGAAATGCTCCTTATCTGTTAAAATCAGGTCTATCGGTATTCCTTGATTGTTTTAAGAGTGATTTCATCCTATGTAACCTCTATGTGGCACATTAACCTAGTGTTTATCCTACGCGATGGCTATGTGACGATTACGTGCAATCACAAATAGAAAAAATACAAAACCTCAATAGGACTTACATGTCATTGGCAATTTCATAAAAAATAATCAAATAGCTCACATGTTTGCCATAGTGTGGGGCCCACATGTCATCATCTCTCCTCCCTCTTCCCCATCCTCCTAACTAAAGACCAAGGTCAGGACGACGTCCTACGAGCTTTGCTACTTGATGGGCTCGTTGACCTCAACGGTCATCTTATGGCTTGAGGTGGTAGCAGTGACCATCTAAGTAGACCAACGACGATTCTAATGAAAGGCGCGGAGTCCACTAGCACGAGGGGACGCGAGGGAGGGAGGACACAAACGAATCCCTTGCCATGGGGTGAATGAATGGGAGGCCCTTTCCATAGTGGAGCTCAAGGCGGTCCTTCTTCTTCGAGCAGAAGGAACTAACACCTCCAAATCTAGGAGGTGACCCAATGGCCTATAGTTCCAAGCGAGAGGGCTGGGCCAAACGAGTGTCGCCGCTCACCACTACAGCTGGCGAGCTCGATGAGAGCTCGTACATGGGGCACCGACACCATGGTTGTGGGCTAGTGAGGCAGTAGGAGATGGTCAGCAACTCATCCTTCACTGTGTGTGGCTGCAAGCCCGCAACTCCTGCTTTGGCTTCGGCGCCGCCATTGCTCATCAGTGTCCATGGCTATGAGTTTGTGTGTGGGGGAGGGGGATGGAGTCTGGAAAATGCGCTCGTAGGAGAAGGGAATCATCCTCACCTCCGAGTTGCTTGCTCCACTCAGGTCACTGCCTCTTGAACCCCTGTTGCTAGGGGTGCTCATACTAGCCACCTCCCGCCATCTAGTCCGGGCTTCACCGTGAACCTCGCTGCCACCAACCGCTAGACTTTGCCTTGACCCACTTTGTCGCTGGCGACACCTCTCCTCCTCCCTATGTCGCAAGCGTCTCCTTCAAGCACCGTACCACGGCGAATTAGGACTTGCTCGCCACCACCAGGGCACCCTTCTTCTGCAGCCATAGAAGCTTCTACGGCGATAGCTCCTTGGTGGGCACCCGCATGAGAGAGAGGGTACTCACTTACATATGGGTCCTACATCTACATTTTAATTTCTTTGATGAATGGGCTATCATATAGCTGCCACGTTAGCCGAACCCACCCTCAAAATAACTGAGAGAGTTATTTTGCACTGATTTTAATATTTCAGGGAGACAATTATATCATGTTTCGTGGTTTAGGGATGCGAACCAAATTCGACCAATAGTTCAAGGCGTCACATGGGATAAAACTAAATCAACAAGCATCCTGTCAGCTGAAACCACAGTCAATACTACCAAGTGACTTAATTTTCACTAGTTTTAAATATTAAAGAATGTGTCGTATCGATTTTATGTTTAAGGAAGACGAATTAATACTCGACTTATAAATTAATTTATGGACGTTTTCCTTGCAGGAACAACCCCGACCCACCCAACAAGGCCGATCAGGTACTCCCGTGGGCCGTAGCACGACGCGCACCCTCGACGTTCACGGTCACGTCATCCATCCCGTGCAGGCCATGCCGCAGGTGCCCCACGCGGCAGTGACGAGGAGGAACGCACCGCACACGCCAGGTAGTCCGGTGGGCCCACCCTACCCCGCCGCACACCGGACAGGGAGAGGCTACCTCTCCATCCATACGCGTGGCCCCTGCTTACGTCAACGAACGGCCCAGATCTCCCCGCACCGGCACACGCCGCCGCATCGGCGTGACGAGTTGTTGGTGAAAGCGCCGCCCGCGCGTCTCGGCTCGGATATAAATGCCGCAGCCGACGCCGTGTTTATTTTGTTTATTTTTTGTTAGCGATCGATCAATCGATCGAGCGAGCGAGCCAACTGTTGCCGAACGCCCACTGGCCGGCGGCGGGTGATGGGCAGCGTGGCGATGGACTCCGACTACGGCGTGCCGCGCGAGCTGTCGGCGCTGCAGAAGGCCCGCGCGCTCTACTGCCCCGACCTCCCGCCCTGCCTCCAGGTAATCTGATTTTCCCATGGCCGTCGCCGCGAGCCCGCGACATTGGCTCGATCACCATACGGTTCCCGTCGGCCGGCCTCCTTCTCTCCTCTCCGGCCGGCCAGATCGATCCAGTCGACGGAGGAGGCACCAGTGCAGCACTAGGTTGCTAACCTAACTATGGTATAGTGCGGTTTCGAGCAATTTCCGCCTAGCGCTTTCGGATGGATGGATGGGTGGGGGTGGGGTAGGATGGGGTTAGGTATACCAGTAATGCGTCAATGCCGATGCCGATGCCACCATCTCTGTCCATCACTTCGGGAGGAGGAAGGTGTGGGATCTCGTCTCTGGGATTCCCTGGCCAAGCCTGCGACACAGGGCACACTGGGGATAATTGGAGCAAAATTCGGCATGTCCTTTAATTTTTCCCCTCTCGGCCGTTGCGTTGTCATCCTCCGCCACGTAGGTGGCTGGCAGGGAATCGCGACGAGGCGAAGCAAAAGCGACGGCACATTCAGCTAATCACCAATTCTGTTGGTCTTATCTTATTGGGCTATTATTAGCTTTGCATTTGGCGCTGCACTGTGGCAACGGATAAGCGCAATCTGTGAGAGTGGAGATGTGGTGCATGGTTAGAATGGTCGAGCGGGTCGTGTTCTTCATTGACATAATTAACTTGATGATGATTGGCCTGTTTATTGTCTTGTCTGTCTGGGGGACAACAGGGCACCACGGTGAGGGTGGAGTACGGCGACGCGGCTATCGCGGCCGACGTGGCGGGCGCTCATGTCATCAGCCATGCCTTCCCGCACACCTACGGCCAGCCGCTGGTGCATTTCCTCAGGAAGACTGCTGCTGTGCCGGATGCTACCGTCATAACAGAGCACCCTGTTGTCAGGTATACTCAACTCCTCTGTTCAGTGTGGTCCTGGTAGTTGTGCAGTTGAGCAATGATTTTATTATGGTCTAAAATTGAATAAAAGCATACTTATCGAAGTTTGAAGAATAAATGTGCGTCTAACAAACTCTCTTTTTAAGCATAAATAATGAAGCAAGACTGCAAGTTGTGATTATTTGGAAAGTGTTTTCATCAGGGGTTCCTTATATGATACCTAAATAGTTCTGATTTTCTTTTAAAAAATGACAAGATAAATTAATAATATGAGTTATATCAATCCACAAATACGTAAGTTTGAATTTAACTTATACAAGTTGTAACAAAAAACAAATATACGTATGAATTCACATTAACTAGTTTTAGTTTAATTTGTTTTTTTGCTCTAACTTATAAAAGTCAAATTTGATCTTGCATATTTGTGAAATGATATGTATCATATTAATTTATCTTGTTTTTTTTTATTTTTACTATTTAAGTAGCATGCATGAAACGAGAGGATGACCTTTCGAGGGATGAAAATCCATCTTCGCGACTATTTTTCTTTATTTTTTTTAGGACTCTGTTACTCTGGTTTTGCTCACAAAGTCGTGCCATTAGTCTTCTCAGCAAAAAAAATCGGCCCATGTTGTACCATGTAGCAAACAAAGGTGGTACTTATTTGTGCCATAACACGTTCATGTAAACACAGTTCTACATGTTCCGGGCTTCCAATATTACTATATTTTTAAATTTTTTGCTGATTATTTAAGATGTATTCTTCCTTTACTAATTATTGAGTTAGCCATTCATGAATAGGAAAAATTGCCTATATGAGATGCACAGTACTGTGTAATCATGTCATGTCTGCATATTTCTCCTGCTATATTTTGGAGCAGTAACCTTGACTCTTACAAGTCTGTACAGCTTTAATTTAAAATCTGTGAATGATGCAGGGTTGGTGTTGTCTTCAGTGGGAGGCAGTCCCCAGGTGGGCACAATGTTATATGGGGACTCCATGATGCTATAAAGGCTCACAACCCAAACAGCAAGCTTATTGGTTTCCTTGGTCAGTACATATGTTTATTCGTGAAACTAATATGACTTAATTCAATTAATAATTTTATCTTCTCTTGTTTCTTTCTTTTTTTATTGTGATAATCATTGTGCAAACAACTCATATCTGTAAAGTAAATACAATGACCAATGTAGGCATCTATACTTTATAAGTAGTTCGGCAGTTATTGAACATTTCTAACTATATTATACTTCAATCTGATTATTGTCTAGAAAACAAATATGATTTTAGGATCAATAATCAGCACTGAGCTTAGTATGTACTAAATCCTCAAAATGTCCGCCCATATGCATACATGTTCAAAATTGACATCCATGGTAGATTAGCTAAAACAGAGTGAACTTGTATATATATACTTTATTACTAATTTATTGTTTTTGTATGGTAACAGGGGGAACTGATGGATTGTTTGCACAGAAAACTTTGGAAATCTCCGACGAGGTTCTTTCCTCTTATAAAAATCAAGGTGGCTATGATTTGCTTGGACGGACAAGGGACCAAATCAGAACAACTGAACAAGTGAATGCTGCAATGACTGCTTGCCAGGCCTTGAAGTTGGATTCTCTTGTAATAATTGGAGGTAGTATCCCTTATGCCAATATGCTGAATTTTACCTATCTTATTCATTTGAATAACCTGATAATATCTTTTTCTGTTCTTAAGGTGTTACATCCAACACGGATGCTGCTCAGCTTGCTGAGACTTTTGCTGAGTCGAAGTGTTCAACAAAGGTTAGCAGATATTAGGTCTTTTGTCTATATATTAGCTAGTTTCTTGACTCTAGATTCCTTAAGTTGCACTGCATACTGTGTTAACAAGCATTTTCCCTATGCCACACAAATAACCTGACACATGTATTTCCTCAACAGGTAGTTGGTGTTCCTGTAACTCTGAATGGGGACCTTAAGAACCAGTTTGTTGAGACAACTGTTGGTTTTGATACCATATGTAAGGTATATATATTTGCAAAGATCAAAGAGTTTAATGATATGCTAGCATTTTGTGTTATATCATTTCATTGCGATTTGTGATGGTTACTTGAACTCTTTCCTTTTCTATAGGTGAACTCACAGCTCATAAGCAATGTCTGCACTGATGCTCTTTCTGCTGAGAAGGTAAATCACAACAGATTGTCAGATGCCATATCAACAATTTAACATGATTTCTCGGTTGTGTATAAATTCTTGATGAAATAGGAAAATTGCTGTAAATTTTTTTATTTTCCTTGTCACTTCTAAATACTACTAAGTATTAACCCGGTAACCCCCAAACATATGGCATATCAAAATGAAGTATAATGCATAAAAAATGAAACTATAAATACCTATTGGTTCTTTTTAGATAATAGAAATAAACCTACAACCCTGTATTGATAAAAAAGGTTTCCAAAGGTGAACTGCAACTAATCCTGATCCACAGTTTATCAACTGATCAGGATTAGTTGCAGTTCACCTTTGGAAACCTTTTTTATCCAACTTGGTCCATCTTTGGAAATCTACTATCTGAGCTTCATACATCCCTTACAAGTAGTATCCAAATTGCAAAGTTCCTCTATATTATATTTTATGCCATTAGAGATTTGCTGCATATCCTTATGACCTTTTACAGTTACACAATTCACTTACACAGTATCAATTGCTTGTATTTCTCAAACCTTCATTTCTTTACCTTTGGCAGTATTACTACTTTGTTCGGCTGATGGGGCGGAAAGCATCTCATGTGGCATTGGAATGTGCTCTTCAATCGCATCCAAATATGGTTAGACATCCTTCTTTTCTTTTGTGTTCACCTAGTTGATCGAAATTACTGAATTTTATCATATAATCTGGCTTGAATCATTTTCAGGTTATACTAGGTGAGGAGGTTGCTGCATCAAAACTTACAATTTTTGACATCACGAAGCAGATATGTGATGCAGTCCAGGCAAGGGCTGAAAAAGGTAGGAATTAGCTATCTTATAGACTTCTAGTGCCAAGTTTCCAGTTCATACCATCTTGTACACATAAATATCATTCATTTCCCTCATTCCTGGTGGTCATATTGTCCTGTGCAGACAAATATCATGGTGTTGTACTTATTCCTGAGGGCCTTGTTGAAAGTATCCCTGAATTATATGCTTTGCTTCAGGTCAGCATCAGCTGCTGCTGCACTGGTTTTGTAAATTGAAGGTTTCCTGTGCTGAGCTAATATTTCCAGGAAATTCATGGGCTACATGATAAAGGTGTTTCTGTTGAGAACATATCTTCTCATCTTTCGCCTTGGGCTTCTGCACTGTTTGAATTTTTACCTCCATTTATTAGGAAACAGGTATATATTTTATTTTTGTAAAATATTCAGAAAATCATAATTTACAGAAGTTGTGTTGCTTAAACCTGTTCTTTCTGTCATGCAGCTACTTCTTCATCCTGAATCCGATGACTCCGCTCAACTTTCTCAGGCATGGTAGCACGTCATATGTGATTTATTTTGGTTCTTTTATTGTATTACTGTTCTGACAGCAATATTATATGCTTGTTTTTGCAGATTGAGACTGAGAAACTTCTAGCCAAATTAGTTGAAGCAGAAATGAACAAACGTCTGGTAAGCATGCTGGGGACACCCTAAAAATATGTACGGGTTTTATTTTTGCTTGCTCTTTAAGCACTAAGCTTTATCAAATCACATACATTTTGGCTTGTATTGCAGAAGGAAGGCACTTACAATGGAAAGAAGTTCAATGCAATTTGTCACTTTTTTGGCTACCAAGCCAGAGGTGCCCTACCCTCAAAGTTCGACTGTGATTATGCCTATGTAAGTTTTTGCTCACTTCACTAGTTCACTATTGATGCATCATGTTGTTCTTGCTGTCTATTGACCTTTAATTATTTCACTGTTTGGTTCCAGGTTCTCGGGCATGTATGCTATCACATCTTAGCTGCTGGCTTGAATGGCTACATGGCTACTGTGACAAATCTTAAGAGTCCTGTGAACAAATGGAAATGCGGTGCTGCTCCTATTACTGTGAGCATAGGCTTACTTTTGTGCTATTAAATAAAATAGTTTCTTTGAAATTTGTAAACTGAAGACCTTTTCATGAGTTCAAGTCAGTTATAAAAAAAGACTTATCTCTACATTTCCTCATGAACAGTCCATGATGACCGTAAAGCGATGGTCACGTGGCCCAGCTGCCAGTCAAATTGGGAAGCCTGCTGTTCACATGGCGAGTGTCGACCTAAAAGGAAAACCATATGAGTATGTATTATATATAGTCTGGTATTTATATGCAGTTGATTAACCTATCTGTATTTGAGAATTATCATTTTAATGAAAGTATACATGTATTCTTGATGAAATCATATGAGAATTATTTACTAATGGAAATGTATAATATGCTTAGGACACCTAGCCAATTTTATTCTGCATTTGCCGCTGGTCTTACTAACCAAAGAAATTTTCTTTTGCTGCTCTCCAGGTTGTTGAGACAAAACTCTTCCAGCTTCTTGATGGAAGACATCTACAGAAACCCTGGTCCACTGCAATTTGATGGACCGGGTGGAGAAACAAAGCCGATTTCGTTATGCGTCGAAGATCGAGACTACATGGGGAGGATCAAACAATTGCAGGAGTATTTGGAGAAGGTGCTGTTAATTACTTTGTGGGCTTTTGCTATCAAAACCACCCAGGTTAACTGTTATCAGTATTTTTATCTCTTATTATTGTTTCCTTTGCATGCTATGCAGGTCAAAAGTATTGTGAAGCCTGGGTGTTCACAGGACGTTCTGAAAGCAGCGTTAAGCGCCATGGCCTCTGTGACGGAGATGCTGACCATCATGTCTTCTCCCTCTTTCAGGGGCCAAGCAACCATCTGAGAGCCAGTGAAGCCTGTCATATCCTGGTATCTCTCTGTTTTGAGTGTCTTGTTTTTGGACCTCTGAATTTGAGTGTGATAAGAGTGTACTGAGGATGAGTTCTGGAACAGCAATAATTGCTCAAACAGGTCACTGCATTTCAAGTGGTTTGTGTTCGGTTGTATTAGATTTGAGCTTACCGTTTTCTTTGGCGGCACATCTAATTCCGCTGGGAATCATAGCTATCTTGCTTGCACAGGATGTGAGCTAAGAGCTTGAATTTCGCAGTGATTCATAGCTATCTTTTCTGCAGCAGGATGTTTTTCATTTTACTCAAAAGCTCTCCTGGTGCTTGTGAAATAACCTGCCGAGTGCGGATTAAAAAAGGGGAAGAAACAGTCATGTATATCAAACTGAGCCCAATGATAGTGTAACTAATCCTTAATCTAGAGCTTATGTTAATTCATCAAAAAGATGAATATAAAGCTTTGCTATTTGGCACTATTGCTTCGATCACTCGGTTGCCATATGTTGTTCATACGTTTTTCACTAAGCAAGATGTGCCCAAGGGTCGGTTCATGCTCACAAGCAATTTTGTTGAGGATGCTCTAAGGCTGTGTTTGTTTGGAACTGTTGAGATCTTCTGGTTGAGATCTTCTTCTTGCGCACGTAAAATAAAACCATTATGATTAATTAAGTATAGTTAAAAAATAAAAATGGATTAATATGATTTCAAGCAACTTTTGTATAGATTTTTTTCAATAAACACGTTGTTTAGCAACTCATTAAGTGTGCGCGTAAACTAGGGAGTAGAAATTGAAAAGGAGAAAAAAAGAACGCACCCTAAGACATTGGTGTTGTAGGATTTTTTTTTTCTTGATGGGTCGGTGCACATATATTTAAGTGTTTGATTATAGGGATTTATTAAATATTTTAAGGAATAAACATGGCAAGTAGTTTAGAAAAAGTGCTCCAAGCAATACGGTGGAAGACAGGTTTTTTAGAAATTATATTTTTAAAAATGTGAAGTCGTGGAAGCAAATAATCCATGACAATGATTGAGTATAAAAGCTGGAAAGACACGTGCATAACATTTTTCTTCCTATAACTAAGGAGACTTTGGAAATTGTATCCCATGATCTAAAAAAATCACGGTTTTACGTCGAATTATATTTTGAAATACATATCATCCGAGCATGTTTATTTTACGGGCCGATTAAAAAAAGGATATATGTTAATTTTTTACTGTACACTAGTTTTGCCTAAACACAGGTCTTTGAAGCATGCCCTAAAGTGACAAGGATGAGGTATAAGGCAGTTCAAGTTGAACTCCGGCAATAAAAAGATGAACAAAACTATAATTAACCCTTTAAAAAATAGGTTAATTGGATCCATGCCATTGCAAATTTATTGATTTAAAAAAATGCTATTACTATTTGTGATATTTGCTAGATGCCATTAAAATTTTGCAAAATTAGAACTGTATTATTGCCGTCACATTTTTCATCTTCTTCTTTTCTTTTCTTCTTCTCCTCGTCAGCAATGCAACTGCACGTGGCCGGTGCAGCTGCGGTGTCGGTGTTCATGGATAAGGGCATCATCGGCTCCAGTGGGGATGGAAGGGGGTCGACGACGACGAGCTCCTCCCGACGCCTTGCTCGCTCTTGCTCTACCGCCATCCGCTCAAGCTCATCGCTCTGCCACCACCCACCCCGAGCTCCACCCAATAGCTCTGCCCGTCCCCGACGTCGAAGAGGATGGGGCTCGCCAAATCTAGGTCGACGCCCTCCCCATTACCACAAGCTCCATCCGTCCTCGTCGCATCATCGTCTTCTCGTGGCTTCTAGCTACCATCGGCATCGTCGAGTGGTAAGTGCCGAGGAGGACGCCAGCGCACCAGTTCCTCAAGGTTGGCCTGCGACCGCTCACCATACCAGCTTTGACCCCATCATCCCTAGCCTCCTGTTCTTCGGTGCCTCCTATACTCGCATCCTCGACCGCTCTGAGGCCTTCTAGGCATGGTCGATCAACACGACGATGGATGCTCGCCGGCCGCCTCCTTTGTATCGGCAGGGATGGCGGACAGCAGCCTTCGCCAAAGCTCGCTGGCCGGATTTCTCGCAGTCGATCCCTCTGATGGGGGAGAAGAAGAAAGAAAAGAAGGAAGAACATGGAAAACATGACAATAATGGCACAGTTTCAATTTTGCCAAATTTAAGTGGCATCCAACCGATATCACGAATAGTAATGATATTTTTTCAAATTGGCAAAATTGTAATAGCATGGATCTAATTAACGCTAAATAAAATAGAAAAAAGTACATCAAAAGTCTCTCATCTTATCACCGAATTACAAAATCATTCTTAAACCGTAAAACCAGAAACAACATATCCCCCAATTTACAAAACTAATACAAACAAGGTCCCTCGGCGGTATTGTCCCTCGTTTTGACTGACGTGGCGCCTACGTGACTCTTTTAACTAGGTCTTCGTCTCATGTGATATTGTTATGGCGCTTATGTGGTAATTTGATCCAAAAAAAATTAAAAACCTCCTCAGCCGCGGAGGAGCACGGAGACGGCCCATGCGACCATCCCTTGCACCTTCATGGGGGCGTTCTTGAGGATCTTGGCGAAGACGGTGCAGATGCTGGCGAGGACCATGAGCTCGACGCACTCCGAGTCGCGGCCGAGGAGGCCGATGGGGAGCGCGGCGGTCTCCTGGCCCTCGGAGGAGCCCTCCTTGATGAGGCGGAGCAGCGGGGGACGCCGTCCTCCTCGATGATGAGCATGCCGTATCGGTCGTTGTCGCGGGCGAAAGAGACGATGCTGGCGGCGGCGTCGACGCGGGCGTCCAGGTTGCCGGTGTAGAGGACGGCGATCTTCTCCCAGATGAGGAAGAGGATGGGCTCGTTCTGGGCGATGGGGGCAGGCCGATGCGGTCATTGAGGTCGTCGGCGTTGGCGTAGTTGGAGACGCGAAGGATCCAGGAGAGGTCGCCGAGGGAGTTGTCAAGCTGGTTGGAGGTTTTGTTGAAGGATCCCGAGGGGATGATGGTGAAGACGCGGTGGATGAGGCCATGGCCACAGCAGCGGTCGAGGAGGGCGGCGGCCTTGTCGAGCGCCTTGCCGGTGTCGTCGAGGATGCGGCGGGCGGGGCGCTCGTAGAGGTCGGCGCGGGCGACCTGGCGGAGGCGGCGACGACGAGGATGGGGCCGACGTGCAGCCAGAGCAGCGCGGCGAGGGTGAGCAGCAAGACGGCGCGCTGAAGCGAGAGCGTGAGGCCGGAGGCGAGGCCGAAGAGGACGCTGTGGTCGGTGATGTTGGTGAGGCGATGTCGAGCGGGCCGAGGCAGCCGAGGCAGAGCACGAACACCATCGCCCGCAGGTAGACGACGCAGTTGAGCGCCGTGATTGGCGCCGCCATCCCCCGCAACTCTCGTAGCTCCGACGTCACCGACGGCTGGTCCTCCCCGTCCTCATCCACCGTGCCGCCCTTGCCGCCGATGTGCAGCGCCCTGGCGCCGAAGGCGGACTCGGACTCGGAGCCCCGGCCTACTCCCGTGCCACCAACGCCCTCCTGCACACCACCGCCGGTTCGAAGCCCTAGAGGCGAGGAGGCCGGTGGCGAGCGCGCGAAGAGGGAGGAGGCAGGGAGGCCGTCGAGGGGGGCGGGGACGCCGGCGAGCTCACCCGCTCCCCTGGGCCGAGCTGCTTCCTGTCAGCGGTGAGGAGCTTCCGGTGGGCGACCTCCTCCCCTGGGCTGACGCCGGTGAGGGTGAGCAGCACGGCCGGGACGCGACCGTTACGGCGCTCCCACGCTGCCGCGCGAGGGCCGGCCGTCTCCCTCTTCTGCCCTTCCTCCCTGCCTGACGCAAGAAAGAGAAGAAGAAGAGAAGGAAGAAGGGATCTAACCTGTGGACCCCATCTTTTTTATTATTTTATTATTTATTTTTATGATGAAGATCTAGTAAAGAAACCAGGGATCATATCAATCAAAACCGGGAACATTACTTAAAAAAGCCACGTAGAGACCATGTCAATTAAAACTGAGAATAATACCACCGGAAGATCTCGTTTGCACTGGTTTTGAATATTAGAGGATGAATTTTATCTGGTTTTCGGTTTAGGTGGATATCCGGTGTACTTTTTTCCAATAAAATATTAGAATTAGAATTGTTTCCATAGTACAGGATCCACTGGGCTTTACGGGCCTCGTGTCAGATTCTCACGTGAAGTAGGATGGGCTTATTTTGGGCCCTTAATGTTCTCTCTCTCTCTCCATTCTCCCCCGAGCCCTTTAAACCCCGCAAAACCCTAGATACAGATTTCGCCACCGCCGACTCCCCCAACCGAGAGGGCAGCCAGCCATGTCGTCGTCGGCGTCGCGCGCCGCCAGGCTCCTCCGCCGCACATCGTCAGCCCTGTCCCGCCGCTGCGCCCACTCCTCCGCCGCCGCACCGTCCCGCTCGCCCGTTCCGCTCCCACGTTTCCTCGCCGCCGCCGCAGCCGCCGCCGCCGCCTCGCCGTCTTCTGGGATCNCCCCCGCCCGCCGCTTCCTCGCGTCGAACTCCCCGGCGTCGTCGTCGCCGCCCTCCAAGGCCTCCGCCGACGAGAAACTGGTGCGGGTCATCGACTCCGAGATCGAGTGCCTTGTCCAGTCGGAGGGCGCCGCCTCCGCGAAGGTCTGCCGGTTTCCCTTTTATTATTGCTTGGTTTATTCCTGTTCTATTTATCGTTGAATTATCTTCAGTCTTTCTGCGAATTAAAAGGTTCTGCTTGTTTTATTGGAGAGGATTGGCCGATTTGGTAGGGCAAGATTATACTTAATTCGGAGCCGATTTATGTTCTTATCTGTAGTTAGTTCGGTGCCTATTAAGTAGCCTTGTATAATCACTTTTTCCTGCTTAAACATGGAGAGGTAGATTCACGTTGGCACCTGCCACCAGTAAGCAGCTAATTCCCAAAATTTATCCACCCTGTGCCTCGACAAGAATGCCATTTCCAAGATTGAGAAAATATATAATATTCATCATAGAAGTGGTACAAATAAAAAAACAGTAATGTGGTTATGTTGTAAATAAAATAAAATGGAATTTTGATAGTTATTAGATAACCACATTATCACACTCTTTAGTCCTGTCCGTAGTGAAGTAGCCTTATATCATCAAATTATTTGCTGCTTAACCATGGAAAGTGTGATTTAGGTTGGCACCTGCCTTGCCAATAACAAGCTTATCCTGAATATTATTCAACCTGTTCCTTTATTTGCCACCATGAATGTGATTTCCAAGATTTGAGGAAACATATGTTTCTGTATAGCAGTGGTACAAAGGAACAAAACAGTGATGTGGTTGTGTCGTAAAAACAAATAAAATGGAATTATGAATATATGGTTACCTCATTTTTTCAGGAAACCTACCTGGTTATATATCATCCAACAAAGATCTTTTCTGTAATCTAGCTCGAGTTATATTGTTCACATTTTTAACTTTAGCATGTCAAGAACATGTTTTGCATTTCATATATTGGAAATAGCCATCATCTGATTTATGTGCAAGTCCATTTGAAATATGAGCTAAACTTTACAAACAGTTGAAATATCTGTTTTATCATGAAGTATTATTACACATGATCAGCAGCGTGACTTAACCTCACGAATGTGATGATGTGCAGGTGATATCATAGATTGTAGTGCTTGAGATTTTACAGTTTATACCTTGACATATAGTTAATCTGCTGTGGTTGGATTATTTCTTGTCCTTTTGATTGACATACGTTGTGTTGTGTGTGTGTGTTTTTTTTCATCTTTTGAACAGCAAATTGATCTACCAGAAGACTTCCCTTTTGAGATAATCGACAACCCTGGTGACCAATCCATAACACTCAAAAGAGAAATTGCAGGAGAGACTATTAAAGCTACTGTCTACACAAATTTTGATACACAAGATTTGAATGAGGATGGCAGTGATGATGAGAACAATGAGGAATCTTTTAAGCCAGCAATCCAGATGGTTGTCACTGTTGAGAAACCAGAAGCCTCCATCTTGGAATTTGAATGCCACTTCAGTGATGATGAACTGGCAATTGAAAGTATGAGGATGCTGGATCAAAATAATAGTGATGCGGAGAATTTGTATGTGGGCCCGACATTTCAGTAAGTTCAATCATATCTATTTCCCTGTTTTTTCAATTTCAAGCATACTAACAGGGTCCAAACAATAGGTGGAAGCTGCTCAGATAATTAAGTAAACGATTTCCTCATGAACCCTTTTCCGCCAACTTCTTTTCCTTTTCCCCAGAATGGCTTAACCTTGTTGTTCCTTCTGGTGTTCTTATTAGCATTTGTGGGCTAACCATTGTGGGTACTCTGTTATGTTGTATGTTTTGTTGATTCAGGTAGCTCAATAGTTGTTTTGTTTACAGTTTTCCCTAACCTTGAGTTCCTCATTATGTGCTACAGGGATCTTGATGAGAGCTTGCAGAAGGCCTTGCACCGGTATCTCGAAGTGAGGGGAATCAAGCACTCACTGCATGACTGGCTGTGCGAGTATATGATGAGCAAGGATGAGAAGGAGTATCTGGTTTGGTTGAAGAGCATGAAAGAATTCGTTGGGAATTGAGTGCCGGTGCGTAATGTTTGTCCCTCATAATTATCCAAAGTTACATGCATAGCAAGTCACATTTGGTGAAAGACCATAGTGGTTTTATTTGTCATAAATCCTTGCTGTTTACTCAGCATTGATTGCCTACTAGCTAGCCGTTTATTAATCCCTTTGAACTTTAGATGACTGTGTGATTATTCTGCTCTTGTGCATGTAGTTTTTTAAGTACTTGCTGTCAAAGTGTGACCATAATTTCAACGTGCGAATTGTCTCCACACCTTCTCCAGAAATTAATCATTTATGTTTTGTGTATTCGTGCACGCATTGTGCGTTCACAGTGGATATTATAGCATCGGCACAAATTTTGAGATCTGAAATAGCAATTCCGTTTTGTTATGCTTAATCTACTTGGCGGTCGCTGTTGCTTCGATTAATATCATTTTAATATCAGAATGAAAGACGAGTTATCGGATAAAGACTGAATCTTTTGCTTAACTGTCAGCCGTACCCAATCGGGTAGTTGTTTTTTTGTGTGCATTAGCTTTGCTTGCTGATACAATTAAGTCGTTGAGAAGGATAATGATTCAATTAAGTCGTAGAGAAGGTAATAAGATGCGGAGGACCTACACCACGCGTTGACCAATGCAAAGAGTGCCGGCGTATTGGCCGGGATCAGGATCAATGTGTGCGTGGTGCAAAATATTTTAGGTGAAATCACCGTCAAACAAACTTGCCGTGGTCGCATTGTATTTGTCTATGGAGAGTTGGAGACAACTCGTCTCGCTGTTTTCAGATAGATAATTCATGCTCTCGCGGATGATACACAGAGGACACAGTATAATAATTTCTGTAAACAAAACTACTGCCTTCTTCGCTAAATATTTATTAGAAACAAACCCAATAATTAATACTTCTGTCTTAAAATATAACAAATGTTAACCTTCAACATTCAAAATATAATAATTTTTAGTGTTTAAAATTTGTCTCAAATATAGCAGCATTGCACATGTAAATGGTGAATTTTGGCCCCAAAGTACCTTGTTCTAACTTATCCGGGTCTAATCTCACCCCATCCCAACCAAACTTTTTTACTCCTCTTCTTAATGTCCGTATCGAAGTTAAAACTTATTATAAGGTGAAAGAATTAGTTGTCACGTCAAACTTACGGCTGCTCCAAATCACGCGTAGTCCACCCTTAACTCTATTTAATAATCCCAAGTTCCCAACATTAACTTGTGAATCTTTCCGAGGGTATGTTAGAGAAATAAAAAAAATCAGTTCCTCTCATATTTGACTCACACGGTCAAATCATTTTCTTTGGAGAGGACACCGTAATCTTATTTAGAACCCAAGAATTTTGCTCCCATATGGTTCTCAAACAAGCATCACCGTTGCCTGGAATATTTCGACTCTGACTATTATTAATTTTTGAATAATTAAACTACGATAAACAAAATTTAATGCTTATATCTTGTATGTAAAGCACATTGACAATGTAACATCTTTTAAATTTCTTTACAGAAAAGACAAGAAAACTCTTAAGTATAGTATTATCGGGTGGTTATGAGTTGTGTGCACATATTTAATATCATATTGTTTATTTTATTTAGTAAGGATGGAACCAACTTATAAAGGTTTGTCCCTCTAACCATATTATTCCCGGATTAACCTTTTTATACGAAGCGATGACGAAAGTGTAAGTAAAATGGTATATGTAAGTGAGTCGTCTGTTTGATGGGCTGTGCTATACGGTTCTGGATGTCGAGCTGTTACAAATGGTATGAGAGCATATGACAACATATGGTGGACGAAGGGTCAGTGTACGAGCGTATGACGGACGTGCGCTAAGAGGGGCGTACTCCTGAACATTTGCCTATATACCTATGTGACCGTCGGGTCCTTTGAGAAGGATGTATGTGACATACAACCCAATTAGGACTTAGCCTGTGTGACCCATGAGAAATGTATGCATATAATTAGTATTATATTGTTAGTTTACTAAGGATGAAATCAACTTATAAGAACTTGTCCCTTCAACCATATCACTTCTGAGTTAATCCTTTTATATGAAGCTAAAACGAAAGTATAAGTGGGGTGATATGTGTAAGTGGACTCGCTCGTCGAATAGGCTAAGCTATGCAGTTACAGAGGTCGGGCTGTTAAAAAACGAAGGGAATGTGTTTAAACTACTAAAAAATATATTATTGTGTTTTTTTATCAAAACTATGAATTTACTGTGACTTTAGCTAGTTACTCCCTTTAACGGAGGGAGTGCGTTTAAACTACTAAAAAAATATACTACTTTTTTTTTATCAAAACTATGAATTTACTGTGACTAGCTAGTTACTCCCTCTACCATGAATATAAGCTCCCTCTATGCAGGAATATAAGCATTCACATATTGTTTTGATTTGAAGATTAAGAATGAGAAGAAAAGGCTTTGGTGTCTTTTATTGTTGAAAGTGAAAAGGTGGTTGAGGATAAGATGAAAAAAATTTAAATAAGAAGTGATTGATGGTATAAGTAGTACTCTACATATACTTATTGATGATTTCAAATGGTTGGAATATTGATATTTATGGATGGATGGAATATTTAAAAAACTACACCAATGTTGATGATTTTATTATGGAACTACAATTTTATTTATTCGTTAGATAGGTCTAGGCTTGTATTACAATTTTCATAAAAAAGGGGCTAAAGTTGTATTTACTGATAAATCGTTTGCCTTTTTCATGTAACGTCTCATTAATGTTGCATCCACGTGATAGTTTTGAACAAATAATTGCAGTTTTATAACATTTACTAAAGATATGCATGTACTAACATTATTTTTCGTTATAGTAGTCAATCTCCAACTTATAAACCATGCATTCGAAAATGTGGCGTGTCCTTATTTCTTATATGAACAAATATTATTCCAACCAGGGTTTATCTTTTTTCAAGTAACAAAAATGCCCATGTGTTGCAACGGATGAAGATAAACTTTTGATCGGTCATCTCCTCGCACGTTACAACAAGAAAACTAAAATTATGACAAATACCAGATGATTAGGTTTTAATTTTTAATATCAATAGTACCCTTCAATTTTGAAGATGATTGAAGATGTTTCAATGTGAACAGAGAATTTGGTGGTGCAAGAGTAGCGGTTCGAATTAGGGTCTGTTCGGTTACTTCTTTGGTGATAACGAAATAAATGAAGTGACAGATTTGAGCTTGTGGCACTGAGGTTGATGCGGTCCAAACGGTCATTTGGTTCATTGATTTTTTTTGTAAATGCAAATAAACGCAATAATGCATTCTAGCTTGGGATTTAATTGTTTCTATATGGAAAAAAACATTGTCCAATATTACAAGCCTAAATAGCCCTATTATACAATCATAGATGGAGTAATAATCAAAACTGATAACCAACATTTGTCTTTCCATAGTGAATCTAAACATTATTATTGGTGTAAAATGGTCAGTAGTTGAGTTATTCACAATGTAAATTCAATTATGCTATAAATTATATGAGCCAGAAAATTAATTGTTCTTAGTCGCTTATGTCAAATTGGTAAATGCACATATAGAGTTGATAAACCTATAAACTAGATGTATTCAATCGAATAAATAGATCCGCACCTAATAGCAGCAATTAAGGGGTAGTATAAAATACACAAACAAACTGGGTGGTGGACAAATAAAGGGTTCCAAATTTATTTCAAAATATATATCAGCTTTTTCACCTGCCACCTCGTCTCTATCAACCATATATGTAGTTCTAGAGACTTAATTTGATCCCTCATCTTAACTTAACGGTGATTAAGGGGAGTGGTTATGATTGTTTGAGATAAAAAAATATGTGAAGAAATTAAATGAGAGGGATGGGGATACGAGAATTGAGCTATGCTAATGATGGTGATGCACTGAGGCAACATGTGTACATTCATCTCATGTAGCTCTCTCAATGGCTTGGCAAGCACAACAAGTTCGTAGATGAGCAACAAATCAACGAAGCCATCGTCACGAGGAGCAACCGTATTGACCGGCAAGCACCCACATTGAGGCATCAAGACACCTCAATCTAACGAGATCGCTTCCAAGCATCTCAATTCATCACAACTCCTACACATCGGGTGTGTCTGATTCTCGGCTAGAAAGAGTGGGGCTAGTAGGAGTCTGGCAAAAGTCTGACGAAGAAGAACATGCATGGAGGTGGTGCATGGCGGGGATATACCGATGCGCTAAGGGATCAAGCTGGATTGCACAAAATCACTGCCTTACTGGCGTCACCTTTCAGATGACAGGATGAGGTGGTGGGGTATACAACAGGGAGAGATGGTGCTCCAGTTCTTCGACTCTGCATGCGATCGTTAAGCGCCCCCGTTGACTGGTCGTTGTCCTCGTCCTTTGATATGGGGACACATGGCTAGTTGGTGGCGGTGACAGGAGTCTCATGGAGGCGAGGAGAAGTGTCGGGAGAGAGGCACTGCCGCCGTTGCAGTGCAACACGATAGTTGGCAGGTTGGTAACGTATAGAACGTCTCTCAACGTGCAGTGGCGATTACCCTTCTCAGGTCGCTTTGTAGGGTCGCATCGCACGAGACAAACTAAATCGAAAACAAAGCAAGTTCGTAGGCGGATGCGAATGCACGCTTGAATCGGATGCATATGCGGCGCGCGATGGTGCAAAAGCTAAAGCAAACGCGAACGACAAGGGCGGAGGGCAAGCTGGGGAGTCGGACGAGGATGTATTAAGAAATCACATGGTTTCCTTCACATTGCCTGATCTGAGCGCGACTCGGATGACGGACCAAGAAGAGGTGAATACAAAATCTTTATTTTTTATAATAAATAAAGAAAAGGTATAGATTTTCAGGATCGGTATATCAGGTGGGACGACAAAAACACTACGAATCTTTTAAGTAGGTAAAGATAAAGAAGTGAAAAACACTTCTCCATGGGTTTACCGAAAACCAATTAGAAACCTAAACTAGCTAATGTTGGTTAGCTTTCACAAACTGATAAGATCAAGGATAATAGTGGGATATAAGTCAACAATAAAGTTATATGTGAAAAAGAGAGAAAGAAAAGTGAGGAGTGTTGGTTCTCATTAGCTCTACACATCTATACTCTATATCTGTGCCTAATTAAAAAAATACGCATCTATACTCTATATCTATACCTAATTAAAAAATACGTAAAGCTTTCGTAGCTTTTTTCTTCCGTCATCTTCTCTCAAGAAAAGTGAGGAGTGTTGGTTCTCATTAGCTCTACACATCTATACTCTATATCTGTGCCTAATTAAAAAATACGCATCTATACTCTATATCTATACCTAATTAAAAAATACGTAAAGCTTTCGTAGCTTTTTTCTTCCGTCATCTTCTCTCAGCCGGCCCCACTCCCTTTTTCTCTCCTTCTCGAGCCTTCGTCTCTCTTCCTCTTGGATTTTTTCTCTTTTTTTACGAGGATTCTGTATTTTTTATGAGTCCAATCCATTGCAAGCGTGCTACGCCCTCCCGAGCCTCCATCTCTCCTCTTGGATCTTTTTTGTATTTTTTTGAGTCCGATCCACTACACGTGTGCCTCAAGCCGTCCCCGGACCGAACCCTAGCTTCGCCGCCATGTCGATCTGCCTCCCCGTACATTCCTTTGATTACAAAAATCGATTCCCCACTCCTCTCTCATCATTTTTCCCATGACCTCCCCTTTCAATTCGGCTTTAATTTGCCGGATTTAATCTTCGTTTAATGGTCGCCAATGATGGTTAGTCGACGAACTTCCCCGGGCCTTTTTATCCTGAGTTTTGTGGATTCGCGTCGATTATGGGGGAAACGGAAAGAGGCGATTGAACAGATCAAAAGCCCTCAACCAATTTTTGGAGATCGAGAAATATTCGGTCAGATTTGATCGGGAGGATCGGCTCCGGCATCGTGCCATCGTACGGGCACAATACTGTCGTAAGGAGGTTGAAGACACTACCGAAACGTATGGGTCTGGCTTGGCAACGAGAGGAGGCAGTCGCGGCTGTGCTAGTTGGGCCTACGATTTCACCTGTGTATAGCGATCCTAATAATTCAATTTATTGTTCAGCTGCTAATAGTTGTGGTATCATTGAAAAAAAACCTTTTATTCGTTGTAACGCATGGGTATTTTTTTAGTGTTTTGAAATATTTACGGTTAAATTTACAGTGGGATGAGAGAAAAAATAAAACCAACTATAATATTAACTTTAACGTTGGCCAATATTAAATTGGCTCTAACTTTCAATAAAACGATCGGTTCGAACCCTGCCGACTCGTGACGAATTGGTAACACTGGTTACCTGAGGTTGGCTGGCCTACTCGTAGATAACTGCGATTCCGAGTCCCGGTGAGTCGTCCTCGTCACAGCTGCAGACGACAACCTCTGCCGCGGACAGCCACGTCGAGGCCACGCGCAGCCTCGCCTCGCCACGACGACACGGATCACTTCGCCCATAAAACTTGACGCCCGCGCCCGCGTCGCGCCGATCCGCACCACACCGCGCATCCCGACGCCAGCGAACGGCATCAGATCGGACGCCGCGCCGCCGCGAGCGAAACGCCATCAAACTTGACGCAACAGCCCATCGCCCGATCCATCCACGCCGCCTGCCTCCGCGGGAAGAAGCGCCCGCCCGCCCGCTGCTCCTCCTGCTGCCGCCGGCGCGCCGCCGACTGTTCGTCCGTCCGTCCCGGCTTCCCCCGGCGGCATGGGCGCGAACGGCAACGACGCGGTGGCGGCGGCGGCGGAGAGGCCCATGGGGGCGGCGAGGGTCGTCGCGGAGGGCGGGCCAACGGTGTTCCGCGGCGCGGACTACTCGCTGCCCCGCACGACGGTGGCGCTCGCGCTGTGGCTGGGCGGCATCCACTTCAACGTCCTCCTCGTCCTCGCCTCGCTCTTCCTCTTCCCCCTCCGCGTCGCCGCCATGTCCGTCCCCTCTCTCCCTCCCTCCCCTCTCTGCCTTTTACTCGATTCGTTAAAAAGTCGCCGCCTTTTTTTCTTTCACCCCTCGTGCGAATCCTCATCGCCATCATCCGCGTTTTCTTTGGTGCAGGGTTGTGGCGTTCCAGCTCCTCTTCATGCTCATTCCCCTCAACGACAAGGACAAATGGGGCCGCAAGATCGCCAGGAACGTTGTCTTCTTCCTCTCCAAAAGTTGAAATTTTCTCATCTTTTCTTGGATGCTGGACTGACCGAGAGCATATGCCGTGCTGCAGGTTCATATGCAGGTACGCGATGGGCTACTTCCCGATTAGTCTGCATGTCGAGGACTACAAGTGCTTCGATCCCAACAGGGCATATGGTGAGTCCCAAATTTGATGATTCTATTTGTGGATGCTAATATCATCATCGATTCCTTGAGTTAGTTAGTTATGGCTCTAGCTGTCCATCTCATACGTAGCCTTTTTGTTGACGATGATGTCAAAAGGGGAAAGAGAGGGGAGGAACAGATAGGAGGTGATCTGTTATGCAGTTTGTGGTGTGCTGATGTTGGTGTACTGTATCTGCAGTGTTCGGGTTTGAGCCACATTCCGTGCTGCCCATCGGAGTCGCGGCGCTCGCCGATCTTGTCGGGTTCATGCCTCTGCCCAAAATTAAGGTCCTCGCGAGCAGCGCGGTAAGGCCCTGGAATTGCCAGGAAGCAGAATGCAACATGTTAATTGAATTCACCACTCTGTTTGGTGGCCACTGTGTTCCTGATAAGGTTGTGGTGCGTTCTTGAAGGTGTTCTACACACCGTTTCTAAGGCAAATATGGACATGGTTAGGACTAATTCCTGCAACTAGGAAGAATTTTCAGTCATATCTTGGAGCTGGTTATAGCTGTATCATAGTGCCTGGAGGTGTACAAGAGATTCTTCATATGGATCATGATTCAGAGGTTTGCCTTTGCATTCGTTCTGTCGATGGTTTCTTTTTCTTATATTATTGATAAACAGGGAACACAGTACATTCTGTTGAAATATATATCTGCTATAGTTCATAATCTATTTTTTTTAAGGCAAATCATGTACAGAATTACGAAGGTTCATTGTCTTTGTCTTTGACAGGTTGCCTTCTTGAAATCAAGGAAAGGGTTTGTCAAGATATCTATGCAGTCTGGCTGCCCTTTAGTTCCTGTTTTCTGCTTCGGACAGGTAGATGCATTAGTATGGTCCATTATTTTGGATCTGTTATTTCTTTGTGTAGTTTACAGAAGAAACAAGGAAATTTAGTTATGCTAGTCTTGAAACTCCAGATGCAATGAAATAACATTACTGCTTTTTTACAAGTTCATATATAGTATTATTACATCATTGATTCCCTATCAGTAAATGCATATGTGGAAGTTCCTATTTCTGATTATCAAACTTCTTGCTAGAGCTACGCGTACAAGTGGTGGAGACCGAAGGGCAAATTGTTTGTGAAAATTGCTAGAGCAATTAAATTTACTCCCATTGTCTTTTGGGGAAGATACGGGTAAACTATCTTGTTTCCTGTTTGACCTGATAAGTTCCATATCTACATATGTGTTCACCTTTTGTTATATTATCTTACGTTAATAGTTCTACTTGGCCTACTGGCGTATCTGAATGCAGGACACCAATCCCTTTCCCAACGCCCATGCATGTAGTTGTTGGCAGACCCATTGAGGTCGAGAAAATTTCTCAGCCTACCATTGATGAGGTGAAAAATGCCTTCTGATCTGAAGTGTTCTGTAGATCTGTTGGAAAATAATTAGGGAAAAAACTAGGGTGCAAGGCCATATGAGAATCTCTGTTCATTCTACATCATCTACCACATGAGCTTTCTGTTCTATAAATAAAATTAATTAGTTTGGAGTATTGGTTTAGCACAATAGTATTAATTAGTTTTTAACTGCTAAAAAGGCAAATATTCAAATTAGCTAAGCATGTTTGTTATTATTATTATTATTTGATTGAAAGCATGTTTGTTATTTTGGACAGATAAATGAAGTCCATGAACAATTCATTGTGGCCTTGCAAGATCTTTTCGAGAAATACAAGCTAGAAACTGGATATCCTGGCCTCCATCTAAGAGTCCTATGATATAATCCCAGCACTAATCTCTGGTTAGGCTTCAGGAATAACATGGCTCTACTCTAGGAGTAACCAGTAAATCAAGTGGCACTTCGCAGTCCGGTCGCAGTGTGGTCATCATCAGAATCTGCAGTCTGTAGCTAAGGCATGTGGTTCGTACAGCACCTCTGATGTAAAAATTATCACTGCAGGCAGCTCATAAAGCCTTATAAAAGATGACCTCATAAAATTTTACTTCTTTGTTTCGAACTTTCTATGAGTGAATGCATGTGTAAATATACATTGTGAATATCAAAATGCAACATTAGATTGGAGGATCGTGAGATGGATGCAGAAAGAAAAATGCAGCCTTTAATCTTCGTAATAAGATCGCATTTCATACCTGGAACCATGGTTTTTTCTTGTGGGGACTGCGTGCGATGAGATAATACCTTCGTTCTCAAATCTTCATATCTTAAATCATATCATATGTTTTAATAGATTAAAAAATATCATAATTTAAAATGGTAAACTTTTATTAATAATGATAGGATAGAAAAAAAAAGTAAATAGGCTATTTGATCAATGTGTTATACATGAAGCGATTAACAACGATAGGATTAAACCATCACTTTCAAACTTTGATTAACAATGATAGAATAAAATAAATAAATAGGCTATTTGGTCCGATAAAACCTGAGCTTCGCTTAATGCGCTCAGGATCTGGCCGTCTTGATCTTTCGGTGAATTGATGATAACTACGATTTAAGAAACGTTGACGACTCGACTACAACCGTACAAGATGTCGTTTTGTTGCGTCTTAGCGATTGATACATCTCTCCGTGAGTTGTTGATCTTGCCGTGAAGATCAACCTTATTCCTGCAAGCAAATCGAAGAAAAAGCAAGAACAAGATAAAAATAATCTAAATTACAAATAGGAATTGAATACAAATGATAAGTTGAGGTTCCGTAATGAGAAAAAACGACAATCTAACCGATCACGGCTCTATCCAGAAAAGTAGCAGTATTTAAACTTTAATCTAAAGAAAACCCGAGACACTCTGAAGGGGTACCCAGCTATTTAAGAAGGTAGAAGGACGACTAAGGGAGTCCCTAGGTCGTGCTCCATCAGGTTGGGGTGCACCCCACATGGGTCTCACTTGGGCCGGGGTCTCAGATAAAATTACAAGTTTATAGGCTCATTATAGGTAATGCAACATATTGTTTCTATGATTACGACTGATTGAGATGAAATTTGGAGATGAGGCTGAATCCGTTGGAAAGAGGACTCCGAGAGCTTTCCATCAATCACTCACACGCCAAAAAGGAGCTCGTATGCACATTTGGCGGCCGTTGGCCGAATTGGATTCCAGAACTTGTATGGCTTGATCTTGATGTCTATCAATTCAGTTATGATGTAAGCAACGATTGTATCAATAAGAGCCATGGTCACGTCATGATCAATGTGTTATACATGAAGAGAATAGAGATTCCAACATAATACTATCACTTTATATGGCCAGTGCCACTGTTGCGGGCTTGCAGCCACCTTCTTGCGCATATATGAATTTATTTTGACAATATACTAGCGCGGATTTGTATAAACATTTTTAAATTTTCATTCTAATAATTGTAAGTCAATTAATAATTGAAAGTTAATTAAACTTTACTATGTAAAAAATATTATATTTTGGTTGAGATTTGAGAAGGTGAAGAAAAAAGAAAATCCAAACTAGTGATGTAAATTGGATATGCAATGTAATTTTTAAAGATTAAATTCATAATATCTGTAAGATTGCTATGTGATGACATATTGACATCGTGAAAAAAACTCACCTAGCACATGCTTAGCCAAGTTGATATACCAAAATATTAAATTGTCAGCCAAGTTGATATATCAAAATATTAAATTGTCAAGTTCTTGTTCTATACTGAACATATCCACTTGTCAAATTGTTACACTCAGATGTTCAATTCTCAAGTTCTTACACTATATCACATCTACATATCAAGTTATTGTACCGTGGATGCAATTCATAGAAAAAATAATATACTGCATCTAATGGATAATAGAGCATATTTGTATATTTTTTCTATACATATATGTTTTGCCAGTTTAGAAATACACAAGAATATTTTGCCTTAATTATCTTGTAAAAGCAATGTAACATCTTTTTCCCTTTTTATTAGACTTAACAATCACATAACTTACACGTTCACAAAATTAACTAGCAAAATGTCTAATCTATAATCCAGTATTGCTAAGATTTTATAAGAAAAATAACTAGCAAAATGATTTTCACATGCTCAGTTCAAGATTGACCACCGTGGATGGGGCTTGCCGCTTGCTTATGCTCACTTTAACACATTCGCAGTTGGCTGCATTAGTGGGGCTAATACGCCAAAACCTTAGATAATTACATAGTTTACTGATTAGGAGGGATAGGGAATAAGCAAAGTTGGGGGTGGCGGGCGTCACTGACACTGATTTATTTTAAAATTGTACAGATATAGTTTTATATAGATATAGTGGTAATAAATATATAATGGTAAAAGCTAATAACGAGACGTGTATTGAACGCCGTTGATGTTCAAAACGGATTTTATAGGAATCGGGCTAATTCTTATGAAAAAACCTGTAAAATTACCACATTCAAAAGGAACTATAAGTCAATGTTGGATCCGATAAACAAGGGGCTATAAGTCAACGTCGAGTCTAATAAATACAAGAAGACACGTTATAAACTCACCAAGAAGCCTTAGGGCAGTAGCAGTGCGCCCCCCGTCTCACCAAGAAGCCCAGTCTCCACGTAAGCAAAAAGCAAATGAATCTCCCATCTCTCCGGTGCATGCGTAGCTTTGGGTGGATCCATAACCAATTTTTTTCCCACATCGGGCCCACCACAAAAATCACTTTCCCCGAGCAAATCGCACCCATCACCCGTGCCGCCGCTCCTTCTCCAACCTCCACACTGCGCCGCTTCAAATCGATCCGACGCTGCTGCTTCCTGTCCTCCTCCTCCCAGTGGCGCAAAGTGAGGCGGGACGGCGCCGACGAGATCCCAGAGGAGGTAGAGGCGATGATGGGTGAGATCGAGGCGGTTGGCTAGCTCCCGGCGACATGGATCAAGGCGGGACTTGGCCGACGAGCTCCCGAAGGGGGTGCAGATCGGGATGGGTGAGGTCGAGGTTGTCGTCGCCGTCGTTTGCCGGTCTTCCTGGTACGCTTGCCGCTCACCTCCTGCTTACCTCCATGGCTCCGCCACCACCGCTGGGCTCCTGCTTGAGCTCCCCGCGAAGGGGGTCGTGAGGGAAGGGGCGAGGCCACGACATCCACAATGCGGCTGCGTCGTTCTCCCCCACACCACGTGCCCTCAAGTTGTCAGAAAGTTGCAAAAGAACAAGTGTCCAAACTAGGCTCCGCGGACTTCGTTTGGTCACGCGCGACACTAGCTGGCCACGAATCTCCGACGTGTCGAGGGTTGGCCGAACGACACGTCGGAGTACTGTGAATAGCCTAATGAGTAGCTTAAAGAACGTGTGTTCAGTAGTCTAGCATACCAAAATAAGGTACAAGTTGAATACATAATTGACATGACACATCAGGTCATATAACAATTTAATATACTCCCTTATCCCATAAAGACACTTTAAAATTTGTCTTACGGACGACTTAGTTTTAAATAGTTACGACCAATCAGGAAAGCATTAAATTAAATTAATGTACAATCCGATGAAATGCACTATGACGAGCCATAAATTAGTGTTCAATCGGATAAAATGTGACGAGCCACAAACTATTGTTCAATCGGATGAAATGTAGACTCCAAAAGGAGTAAGGAAGGCCAAATCGGCAGTATATATATTTTCATAGGTCGGGTTGAAATAAATTTCAGCCAATCCAATGGATTGGGTCACAATTCAGCCCTAAACACGTCATGATCACTCAGGTTAGTCCACCTAGACGCTACAAGACCTGAGTAACACATCTGTACGTATTGCGAACAAGTCGAAGGCGTCGAACAGAAAGAAAAATGAAACAAATCGCTGTTTAAAACAAACGAACATGAATTTTCTTTTTAACAAAGGATTTTAGAGGAATTGGTTTTGTCAAATACACATAAAATTTCAGTATTCAAAAGGAGCCACAAGTCAACGTTGCTCGAGCCTAATAAATAAAGAAGCCACATATACTGAGTAAGCCAAGATGACAGAAGAAGACCACTCAAATGCTATTAAGATTGAGAAAAAAAAAATAACAAAACACATATCATCGATAGATAGAAAGCTGTAGAGATTGGTTGTGCAACCAAGTGCACACAACCAAGAACCACACGTCAACCACATAAACTTAGCACCAAACCAGCCATGCATAGAATGGTTGGTTACCGTTGGACTAACGACAACACCACAAAGCAAAGTCTCCAAAAACTACAGCTCTAAGAAGGTTGACACCATATGCGCCACCATCGCCCGTCTAGTGGGTCTAAACATAGTTTTCATCTAAGAGGGAGAAGATGGGTACCTTGACAATACCCCCAAGGGGCTACCATGGTCGAACACGTATACGTTGCTGGCCTAGTGAATCATTGACTAGACTTTCGCATGGAATCCCCTGCACATCTCTATCGCCCATCATCTTAGATGCCACCATTCAAACTTTGGCAGCACATGGCTTCCGCCGCACTAGATCGATACCTCTTCTGCCAGCCCATTTTCAGTCCTGACACCGGCAAGACCTCAGTTGCATCCTGCTGCCACTCTCCTGCACACTAGCCCAAGTCTCCTCCAACCGTCCGCCCAACCTTCTCACCAAATCTGACCAAGAAGAACCTGCAAACTAGGCAGTGAGCCTTTCCCTACAGACCAGCCACCACCTCTACCTTGCCTATAGAGCTCCCCACAAAGGAAGAAAGGAGCTCCACATAGAGAGAGGTTGCCCGACCAGCATCAAGCGAGATGACCTCCCTGCTAATCCCTTGTGCGATATCTCCGGCCTCATTCCGCCCCACTGTCTACTAGTCTCCTCGCCGATCCGGCCATGGAGGAGCTCCACAGGGATGCAGGCTACCCGGCCGACTACTAGGGAGACAGACGGCCTGCCATCAAGCTTCCAAGCTAACATTGCTCCCAACTGCCTCCTAGATGCCAAGGGAGCTGTTGGGATATGCATAGGCTATGATAGCATAAATCAAAATTTTTCTATTACATAAACCAGGAACCATGCAAGTATGAGATCGTAGATCGTTATCACTCAACGCGCTATGCAGCGGAAGTAGGTGCTAAGAAACCGAAGGAACATCGGCGATGTAGCGCGCGTCGATGTAGAGGAAGTAGTAGATCGCAGCAGCCCGACCTTCTCCTCCTCGTGCGTACGCCCCGCCGTGCTCTCACACTGATCAGCACCATAGACCAGCGGCGCCTCTACCGGTATCCACACATCCAGGAATGGAACACGTCGCACGGACGTGCTAGCGCCTATGCACGGCTAGGGTTTTGCTCGGAAGGAGAGTGACGGCTAGGGTTTCTCTCAACCAGCCTCATCACCTGAAGAATATATATAGGATCCATAATTGAGCCTCCGAGGCCCATAGGAGTACTACTCGAATCTCTATCTGAATTGAGCATATATTTGATCTTCATCTAATCCCTTTATTCCGGCCCATTAAGTGTGTGACCCTGTAGATTCATGTACACTCGGCTGTAACCCGAAAACTCCTTTTCAGTCCACGTGTCAATAGCAGCCCCTAGCAGAACATATTGACCCACCGGGCATATATAAAGATTATATCGGCTAAACCTTTAGTGTATACTTGTATGAACCCCTTTGTCTCACGATATCGATTAAGCTCAAGACTAGATATGTGTCATCCTTTAATAGCTCAATCATTCACTCGATCCTGTAATAGATTATTTAACCTGCGATTGACTCCTCAATCACTTTTTCATAAGCATGCACTTTCATAATCTATAATATCGAAAGGCCCAAAGATATCTCTCCGAAGGAGGGACAAATCCCATATTGATTATTCATATCCCATTACATGTTTCATAGCATGCCTAAAGACTATTTTTATAACTACCCAGTTACAGAGTAGTGTTTGGCAGTCCCTTAAGCAAACTACTACACATGTTGGGAATCATGATAATCTTAGGTTTAAGGATTTTATACCAACACTAATATGAGACCACTGATGACACATTACATATAGCTCTTGCAGTGTCTCATGTTTGGCCTATCCGACAACATGTTCCTCAACATGTGTTCACATTATTAATTTGATATCTCCATACCATGATCCATGAGACATGATCATCAATCAATGAATGTGCTGATCATTGAATCATATTTGTTCCGTATATGATATTTGATCAGAGATCCTTTAGAAATAGTAACATACAACATAAATACAATATAAATAGTCTCATGAACGAATCACATATTCATTAATCAATAATAAGGTATCTATTTTAAAAAAACAACGTATAATAAAAATAACAACAATCTCTATCTCTATAATTATCTGCAGACATATTATCAACAGGAGCACCACCTAACAGTCTCGCCCCCGCCACCTCACCGGTGCCACTCCGTCGATCGAAGGCCTCTCGCGGATCAGCGCTGACACCACCGTGCCACTGCCTCGCGCGCCCACCGGTTGCTTGTCGCGGGTCAGCATCGGAGCCACCACGCCGCTACACCTCGCAGGTCAGCTCTGGCACCACCGCACCGTCACCTCGGTGCCCACCAGCAGCTTCTGATCGGATATGCTCCTATGGCCTTCCTGGCCACGACTCCCTAGCCACTACACCGCTGCCGACCACCCTGGAAGTCGCCAGCTCCGTCTCATGCCAGACTTCACCACAATTTCCCTACTCCGACTTAACAAAGTGCTACGGCTCAAAGAAAAACGGATGACTTGTGCTTCCGATCAAAAGCGAGAATTTTTTTTTGGTATTGCTATATTTATGGCGACATAATTTTACTTTGATTACAGTCAAATTTTTGGTGTACAAGATTAGCGTTGAGATCTGGTACGATTGCCTGTCTTTGCTTCCTCATTACTTAGGCTTATACAGTTTAAATTTACAATGTAAATTTTAGGACTTATAGCGTAAATTAATATATATAATTTTGGGACTTAAATATGTAATTTTGGAACTAACATATGTAATTTTGAGACGTACAGTATAAATACATTAAATATGTAATTTTGATATTTACAATGTAAATACATACTGACTATTTTTTATAAAAAATATGACAACATATATATATACATACTCCCCTTTTTTGCTATCTTTTGGCACCAGCGTGTTTCATGTGCTATAGATCAGACTTTCTCTTTCACATATATTGGGAACGTACCTAATTACAACTTAATGTTCCCTTAAAAAATAGCTTAAAGTACTATACAAATTTACCAGGCACCTGCACAAAGATAAACAAGACAAGAGGCGATTTTAGTAAATCTGAGTAGGCATACAAAGCAAAGTCTAAGGTAGTGCAAGGAGACATACAAATTTACATTTGAACAAGGAAAAATTCTATCAAGGTAGAATCCTTAATCCCTAACAAACAAATTGGCGGTATAGTCTCTGCTTTTGCAGTTACTATGCGTTCTATAGTAATTACTATTTTCACAATAAACTTCAAACGGAAAAACAAAACTCTCACAACATACCTTTCTACTCATGTATACTTCAGCACCGTTGCTATCGTTCTGAATACAGCAGAACTGTATCTTCTTGATTGATGAGTAATACTTGTTAGCTGCTTAATTCTTCCCACGAAACCAATATTAGGATGATAGGATCATAATTAAAAGAAGAAACATTGCTCATCGCTGAATTACTGCAACGGCTACGGAGCTGTCCAAGATCAACAAGAACAGACTTGTCATATGCTGCGGCATAGTATAGACCACGGGCCCCTAATACCGATCTCCACCATGGGAAAAACTCCTCGTGTATTTTGGATGTATTTTGGATTCCATCCTCCAAGTACTTTCTTTCTCACAACCTGTGGCATAGTTCAATGAAGATTAGGCATGTCGTGGAACACAAAAACATTCAAATTTCTCATAGAAGATGTGATGCTTAAGCTACTCATGGTATTGTTTTGTGGTTACATTTGAGTGGTATTCATAGAAGAGTAATAGTTGATTATCGTGCTTAAGCAACATGATAAAGCAGATGAACCAGTATAAGTTGCATGGCAGGAACAAAGTGAAACATCGTTTTGCTGTTGCCTCTAAAGATTATATATTATGTCACAATTTCCTCTACCAAAATTTCTCACAAGTATGTGAATAACAGATATATCGATTTTGTTTGCCACTAAAAGATGAAGAGATCATGCTAGTTGGATAATGATGGTGTGCCAGGTCGATGTTTCAAGTCCCACAATTGGATGTTACATGGCAATCTACACTGTTTACCTGTGTTATTCTAACAATTATGCAAAACGACTGTAATGAAGAGCTAATTATTTGCACGCTTTTCCTTTAGTTTTTATTCTATTTCTCTCTTCTCTTTGGTCAAGAGCATATCAAGTGTAAAAAAAAATAACATAAAATAGAAATGTTCTAAATAAAAATAACAGGCATCTACAAGCCTAGCAACTTTATTTATTACAATCCAACTCCAATATGACTAATCGTAGTATCATACTGAATTCCATCTACTGGTTGAGCGCCAGGCAACTAAGCATGAGTAGAGCAGCCTAGTCAAAGGCATCACTATGGAAAACTAACAAAAAGCGAACATAGAAACACATTGGTAACATTATAACATAGACACTCATGGTTCATAAATAATGTTTTGAATAGACTAATAGTACTCCATGGAGGTTTTATGTCTTCTAATACTCCCTCTGGTCGGTTGCAGAAACATGTTTTGGACATTGACATGGTATCAAAATGCATCTTTCACCACTAATTTCTATTGCAAATTTGCAATTAAGTTACAAATGTTGATAGAAATTATAGTATCATGGTATACTGAAGAGACAAACATGCACATTATTTTCATGTATCAAATCTAAATATTAAAAACATATTGATATTCAAAGTTTCAAAAGTTTGATGAGATATATGTCCAAAACGACACGCTTTGGCAACTGGAGAGTGGTAACTAGGAGCAGGGGCGGACCCAGACTAAACTTTTTGGGGGGGGCACATGTAAATATTATCCTAACTCAATATCAATTAAAAAAACATACAACAACAAAAAAAAAGTACATGTCAAATAAACTAACCTTGTAGCCTATGCATAAAATATAACATAATGGATTGCAAAGGATAATGTATGTTCCGAATAACGTTATTATCTGTAAAAAGAGAATATAAAATAATTAGGACAAGCTGCTAATTAATTAAAATTGATAAAAAACATAAAAAAAAGAGATAGTTTACCAATATTACACTTCATTATTCCCACGACGCTCTTTCATCTTATGAAAACGATCAACGATAACCTCATTACTAATTGCATCTAACAATTCCTTTTCCACAAAGCAAACGAGACTATTACTCAAATGCGAATCACCAATCTTGTTACGCAAAGCATTTTTCACAAACTTCATAGCTGAGAAACACCTCTCAACAGTCGCAGTAGCTACAGGCAAAGTAAGCGCTAGCTTCAAAAGACGATATACCAAAGGATAAGAGAGGTATTTTCTTATAGCAACCATCAATTTAGCTAGATCACACATATTTTCCAAGCTTGCAAACCATTTATCATGTACTACATTATCTATGTAGAGGCCAAGTTCATGCTCAAGGGTCACCATATCGTTGTCATTAAAATCATTTGGATAGAACTCTGCAAACTTCATCAACTTTTCCTTGTCAAAAGTACGAAACAAATCACTAGGCCCCAAAGCAGACATATTTGTGAGCAATTTGGAATTCACATCATTAAATCTATTATTGAACTCTTCACCTAAGAGATCCAAAACAGCAAAGAAGCAATCAATCCGATAATGGTGCTCATTGGTAATACCTGTCTTTTGCCTAGGTTTTTTGGAATTTATGTAATCTTTCTCCATATCCAATACTGAGATATCATATTTCCCACAAAATAAATATACCTCATTCAAAAGAGAATGCCACCCTTCATCAGTTCTAAGCTTTTCCAACTCCCGTTTAGTTGATGCCACATCTGAAATTGCATTCAAAATATCTCTATCTTTCCTTTGTAATGTTTTTGAAAGCCCATTTGTTAAAGCTAAAATAAGCATCATCATATATAAAAAGAATGCAAAATCAAAGCATTGAAAATATTTTAGAAGCCCATTGGCTTGACGCCTTTTGTAAATATCAGTGCCATCTTCCTCAACATATTCTAGTACCTTAAGTACCGAAGCAAACATCTTTGACAAACTCACCAAAGTTTTATAATGAGAGTTCCATCGAGTGTCACCTGGCCTTTGAAGAAAAAGTTCTTGATTTAGCCCAGTTCCTGTAGCAATCTCACCCCGTCCAATTGCTTTCCTCACTTCTTCTTGGTGATACTCTCGAAGTTTATCCTTTCTCTTGCAAGAAGAACCAACTACATTCAACAAAACCGATACCATATCGAAGAAATCACCAACATCAAATATTTTCTTTGTTAGAGCCACCACAACCAAGTTAAGTTTATGAGCAAAACAATGCACATAATACGCTGAATTGTTCTCTCTCATAATCTTCGCTTGCAAACCATTAAATTCACCTGACATATTACTAGCCCCATCATAACCTTGGCCTCTAACTTGTTGTAAACTCAAACCAAGTTGTGCAAGCAAAAAATCAACACAAGACTTGAGATAAGAAGCTGTTGTCTCTTCCACATGAACAACACCAACAAAATTCTCTTTTAACACCCCAAACTTATTAACATAACGTAGAACCACAGCCATCTGTTCTTTATCAGAAACATATCGGCACTCATCAACCAATAAACTAAACACATCATTGCCAATTTCTTCCTTTATACTACCCAATATTTCTCTAGCAAAGCACTCAGTAATATCCTTTTGAATTTTTGGAGAAAAACAGTTATTATTACTAGGAGCATTTTTGAATGCTTTCGCAATAACATCATTCTGTTTAATAGTATACTCCATTAATTGCAGAAAATTACCTTTATTGTCAGACTCCTTTGATTCATCATGACCACGAAAAGCCTGTCCCTGATGCAACAAGTACTGGCATACATCAATTGTTGCATTTAACCTGATAAGATGCTCAGTTTTCTGAATTTGGCTTTGTTTATTCAAAGCTGCAGAGATTGACTGATCTTGCCTCATTAGATCCTCACAGTTCTTAAGTGCCCTATTATGGAAACTATTGCGATCACCAACATGAGTAACCAACCTCTCTGTTTTGTTCCAAGAGTTGAACCCTTCTATTACAAATGCATCATGTCCGTGCTGAGTATCTTTAATGGTGTCCCTAAATAAATAGCAACACAAACAATAGGCTTTGTCTTCCTTATCGCTATACTCTAGCCAATTACCATACTTATCATACCAATCTGGATTGAACCGCCTCTTCTTACTCCCAATTTGCTTAGACGGAAACACCAAATCACGAGGTTGATATGGTCCCCATAGCAAGTACTTTCTCCTTATTTCTTCTTGTTGATTAGGATGGTAATCTACCATTCTTTTCCTTTTACTTGGATCCCTAGGAAGCTTTTCCAAATCAATTAGTTGAGGTATTGATGCATTTGCACTTGAGCTCTCTACATTGCTATATGATTTTCTCTTCAAAAATCTATCCATTATCTTCTTCTAACAAAAATAAAAGAAATAAGATAACCTAAATTAGTAATTACAATTTAACTAAATTAGTCTTTAGGTATTTAGTTAATTAGTTATTTACCTCAGCAGCAGCAGGAGGGGCTTCTTGCCTTCTTCGGTTCTTCCTCGGTTCCTCCTGCTTGCTGGCTTGCTGCTTCTTCCTTCTTCCTCCGGAGCGGGGAGGAGCGGCCGGGGCGGCGACGCGAGGAGGAGGGGCCGCTGGGCCGGGGCGGCACTGTGCGACGCGGGCAGGCGGCGGCGGAGCCGCGAGCGCGAGGAGGCGAGGAGCGGTCGCCGGCAGAGGCGGCGGAGCGGGGAGGAGCGGTCGGGGCGGGCGGGCGGTGGCGCGGGGAGGAAGGGCCGGAGCGGCCAGGGCGGCGGCGCGGCCGCGCGGGGAGGAGCCGAGGAGGGGCCGAGGCGGCCGGGGCGGCATCGTGCGACGCGGTGGCGGCGCCGCGAGGAGGCGAGGAGCAGCCGGGGGCCCGGGGCGGCGCCGCGGCGGAGCGGGGAGGACCGGAGCCGGAGGAGGCGAGGAGCGACCGGCCGGCCGTGGTGGGGGCAGTGAGCCGGCGGCGCACGCGCGTTCCAGTCTTCCAGATCTGGAGCCCTGGAGGAGAGGAATGAAGGATGGAGTTGGGAATCACTGATTCACTGGGGGCCTATCCGAAAATTTATTGGGGGCCCAAAATTTTTTCTGTACAAGGTATACTGGGGGCCCAAAATTTGACTGGGGGCAAGTGCCCCCACAGCCCACTGTATGGGTCCGCCCCTGATTGTCTGTGGTCTCCTCGAGAATACCTTTGTGCAGACTGCTCTGGTGGATTTCTATGTAAAGAACAGGGACATGGATTGTGCTGTGAAGGTATTTGACGAGATGCTGGTGAAGGACCCGATACCGATGAACTGCTTTATCACTGGGTATTCCAAGTCTGGTGATGTGGACAAGGCGAGAAGGCTATTTGATGGCATGGCAAGAAGGACATCTGCATCATGGAATTCGATGATTGCTTGTTATGCACATGGTGGGGAATACCAGGAAGCTTTGAGGCTGTTCCATAGGATGTTGAGTGAGGCTGCAAGGCCAAATGCAATCACTACTGCGATGATGTTTTCCATTTGTGCCAAGACTGGTGATCTTGAAACAGGAAAATGGGCAAGGTCTTTGATTGCAGAGGAGGATTTGCAGAACATGATAGTGCACACTGCCTTGATGGAAGTGTATGTTAAGTGTTGGGCTATTGATGAGGCATGCCGTGAGTTTGATCGGATGCAGCAGAGAGATGTTGTGGCATGGAGCACTATAATCGCTGGTTATATGCAGAATGGGAGACCACATGAGTCTCTGGAGCTGTTTGAGAGGATGAAGGCAACCAGTTGCAAGCCAAATGAAGTGACTCTTGTTGGTGTACTTTCTTCCTGTGCTCAGTTGGGTTCTGATGAATTAGGAGGGCAGATTGGTAGCTATGTCGAGAGCCAGAGCCTCCCACTTACCAGTTACCTCGGATCCTCATTAATCGACATGTACACAAAGTGTGGGCACGTTGGCAGAGCTCGCAATGTCTTCAATCGGATGGAACACAAGGTTGTCATAACCTGGAACTCCATGATGAGAGGCCTAGCACTGAATGGCTTCGCACAAGACGTGATCACCTTGTACAAGGAGATGCTGGAGGATGGTATCCAGCCCAATGAGATCACGCCCGTCGCACTGTTAACAGCGTGCACCCATGCTGCCAGCATGGTAGATCATGGTATGGCCTTTTTCAAAGAGATGAAGACAATACACTGTATTTCCCTCGAGTGGAGCACTGCGCGTGCATAGTGGACCTCCTCTGCAAATCTGGAACGCTGCGGCAAGCTTACAGGTTCATCTGTGAGATGGAGGTCGAGCCAAACGCGGTGATCTGGAGCACGCTGCTGAGCGCCTGCAGGGTTCACGCCGACGTCGAGCTGGCCAAGCTCGCTGCAAGCAAGCTTCTGGTCTTGAGCCAGAAAGCTCCATCTATGTCCTGCTGTCTAACATCTACGTGGATGCCGGCCTCTGGGCCGATGTGAGGGAAATCAGGGATCTGATGAGGAGCAAGAATGTGCAGAAGCCGTCTGCTTGCAGTTTGATAGAGCTGTACGATGAAGTGCACAAGTTCCTGGTGCAGGATACGTACCATCCAAAATCAGCTGAGATTTATACCGTCGTTGACGGCATGGGGTTGCATCTGGACAACATTGATTCTGACACCGATTTATTTGTTTCACATCACTATTGAACATGCTAACATCCAATTGCAGCAGGACGGGTCCTTTCACTGCAGATTGCAGATTGTACTTTGCACAAGTTGCTGAATCCAGGTATAAGTTTTATGCCTGTGAAGTGTGAAGTTGTGAACTGATGCATCCATCTATCGAGTACTAGAGTTGGCGATGTTCAAAACTGGGCCTTCTCTCCTCTCCTACGTCTCTGGTTTCACCATCTTCCTCGATGGTGAGCCCAAGGTAAGTCTTGAGGCCCCCACATTATGGGTACAGATCGGTTTGCCCTCTCTGGCTCTCTCAATTTACCTAGGCGAAGTGATATCTCACTTGATGGATTGCTCTCCTTGGTTGGTTAGGATTCTTTGCTGAAGCCCGTCACGAAGGTGATGATCGGCGTTGCAGCTATGACGGCTGTTGCTGCAGTGTTACTGAAGGAGGCGAAGATGCCCGAGTGGCTTAAGACATCCAGGCTTGGCAATCTGAACTTCCCACCATGGGTGCTGGCTTGCATGATCATTGTGTTCATGAGGCTCCGGAAGAGAACCAAGGATGCGATGAAAAATTTTGGCTGGTCTTCATGAGGTACCAAAAGGTTTACCTTTTCCCCAGATTTGTGATCAAACAGTTTCCAATTTGATTTTAATCTCTTGCGAGTATAGCATGATGCACAAACGGTTACTACCAAACTAGTGCTGTTCTATATGTGAAGTATAATGAATGAAACTTGTAGGTAGATAGGTTGTGACATGGTTATTCTAGAATGTTAAGTGCGCTTTAATGTTTCTTGTACACTATAACAGTGTAGTTTATTAATCGTTGACTCGTCGTATCATGGCAGTATTGTTTTTTCTATTCTACAAAGCAAAGAGGCAAAAATACCCAGTACTCCTGAGTTTTGATTATTAAACAGAATGAACTATCCGCTCCTAGTCAGGGGCGGACCCATACAGTGGGCTGTGGGGGCACTTGCCCCCAGTCAAATTTTGGGCCCCCAGTATACCTTGTACAGAAAAAATTTTGGGCCCCCAGTAAATTTTCGGATAGGCCCCCAGTGAATCAGTGATTCCCAACTCCATCCTTCATTCCTCTCCTCCAGGGCTCCAGATCTGGAAGACTGGAACGCGCGTGCGCCGCCGGCTCACTGCCCCCACCACGGCCGGCCGGTCGCTCCTCGCCTCCTCCGGCTCCAGTCCTCCCCGCTCCGCCGCGGCGCCGCCCCGGGCCCCCGGCTGCTCCTCGCCTCCTCGCGCGCCGCCACCGCGTCGCACGATGCCGCCCCGGCCGCCTCGGCCCCTCCTCGGCTCCTCCCCGCGCGGCCGCGCCGCCGCCCTGGCCGCTCCGGCCCTTCCTCCCCGCGCCACCGCCCGCCCGCCCCGACCGCCTCCTCCCCGCTCCGCCGCCTCTGCCGGCGACCGCTCCTCGCCTCCTCGCGCTCGCGCGTCCGCCGCCGCCTGCCCGCGTCGCACAGTGCCGCCCCGGCCCAGCGGCCCCTCCTCCTCGCGTCGCCGCCCCGGCCGCTCCTCCCCGCTCCGGAGGAAGAAGGAAGAAGCAGCAAGCCAGCAAGCAGGAGGAACCGAGGAAGAACCGAAGAAGGCAAGAAGCCCCTCCTGCTGCTGCTGAGGTAAATAACTAATTAACTAAATACCTAAAGACTAATTTAGTTAAATTGTAATTACTAATTTAGGTTATCTTATTTCTTTTATTTTTGTTAGAAGAAGATAATGGATAGATTTTTGAAGAGAAAATCATATAGCAATGTAGAGAGCTCAAGTGCAAATGCATCAATACCTCAACTAATTGATTTGGAAAAGCTTCCTAGGGATCCAAGTAAAAGGAAAAGAATGGTAGATTACCATCCTAATCAACAAGAAGAAATAAGGAGAAAGTACTTGCTATGGGGACCATATCAACCTCGTGATTTGGTGTTTCCGTCTAAGCAAATTGGGAGTAAGAAGAGGCGGTTCAATCCAGATTGGTATGATAAGTATGGTAATTGGCTAGAGTATAGCGATAAGGAAGACAAAGCCTATTGTTTGTGTTGCTATTTATTTAGGGACACCATTAAAGATACTCAGCACGGACATGATGCATTTGTAATAGAAGGGTTCAACTCTTGGAACAAAACAGAGAGGTTGGTTACTCATGTTGGTGATCGCAATAGTTTCCATAATAGGGCACTTAAGAACTGTGAGGATCTAATGAGGCAAGATCAGTCAATCTCTGCAGCTTTGAATAAACAAAGCCAAATTCAGAAAACTGAGCATCTTATCAGGTTAAATGCAACAATTGATGTATGCCAGTACTTGTTGCATCAGGGACAGGCTTTTCGTGGTCATGATGAATCAAAGGAGTCTGACAATAAAGGTAATTTTCTGCAATTAATGGAGTATACTATTAAACAGAATGATGTTATTGCGAAAGCATTCAAAAATGCTCCTAGTAATAATAACTGTTTTTCTCCAAAAATTCAAAAGGATATTACTGAGTGCTTTGCTAGAGAAATATTGGGTAGTATAAAGGAAGAAATTGGCAATGATGTGTTTAGTTTATTGGTTGATGAGTGCCGATATGTTTCTGATAAAGAACAGATGGCTGTGGTTCTACGTTATGTTAATAAGTTTGGGGTGTTAAAAGAGAATTTTGTTGGTGTTGTTCATGTGGAAGAGACAACAGCTTCTTATCTCAAGTCTTGTGTTGATTTTTTGCTTGCACAACTTGGTTTGAGTTTACAACAAGTTAGAGGCCAAGGTTATGATGGGGCTAGTAATATGTCAGGTGAATTTAATGGTTTGCAAGCGAAGATTATGAGAGAGAACAATTCAGCGTATTATGTGCATTGTTTTGCTCATAAACTTAACTTGGTTGTGGTGGCTCTAACAAAGAAAATATTTGATGTTGGTGATTTCTTCGATATGGTATCGGTTTTGTTGAATGTAGTTGGTTCTTCTTGCAAGAGAAAGGATAAACTTCGAGAGTATCACCAAGAAGAAGTGAGGAAAGCAATTGGACGGGGTGAGATTGCTACAGGAACTGGGCTAAATCAAGAACTTTTTCTTCAAAGGCCAGGTGACACTCGATGGAACTCTCATTATAAAACTTTGGTGAGTTTGTCAAAGATGTTTGCTTCGGTACTTAAGGTACTAGAATATGTTGAGGAAGATGGCACTGATATTTACAAAAGGCGTCAAGCCAATGGGCTTCTAAAATATTTTCAATGCTTTGATTTTGCATTCTTTTTATATATGATGATGCTTATTTTAGCTTTAACAAATGGGCTTTCAAAAACATTACAAAGGAAAGATAGAGATATTTTGAATGCAATTTCAGATGTGGCATCAACTAAACGGGAGTTGGAAAAGCTTAGAACTGATGAAGGGTGGCATTCTCTTTTGAATGAGGTATATTTATTTTGTGGGAAATATGATATCTCAGTATTGGATATGGAGAAAGATTACATAAATTCCAAAAAACCTAGGCAAAAGACAGGTATTACCAATGAGCACCATTATCGGATTGATTGCTTCTTTGCTGTTTTGGATCTCTTAGGTGAAGAGTTCAATAATAGATTTAATGATGTGAATTCCAAATTGCTCACAAATATGTCTGCTTTGGGGCCTAGTGATTTGTTTCGTACTTTTGACAAGGAAAAGTTGATGAAGTTTGCAGAGTTCTATCCAAATGATTTTAATGACAACGATATGGTGACCCTTGAGCATGAACTTGGCCTCTACATAGATAATGTAGTACATGATAAATGGTTTGCAAGCTTGGAAAATATGTGTGATCTAGCTAAATTGATGGTTGCTATAAGAAAATACCTCTCTTATCCTTTGGTATATCGTCTTTTGAAGCTAGCGCTTACTTTGCCTGTAGCTACTGCGACTGTTGAGAGGTGTTTCTCAGCTATGAAGTTTGTGAAAAATGCTTTGCGTAACAAGATTGGTGATTCGCATTTGAGTAATAGTCTCGTTTGCTTTGTGGAAAAGGAATTGTTAGATGCAATTAGTAATGAGGTTATCGTTGATCGTTTTCATAAGATGAAAGAGCGTCGTGGGAATAATGAAGTGTAATATTGGTAAACTATCTCTTTTTTTATGTTTTTTATCAATTTTAATTAATTAGCAGCTTGTCCTAATTATTTTATATTCTCTTTTTACAGATAATAACGTTATTCGGAACATACATTATCCTTTGCAATCCATTATGTTATATTTTATGCATAGGCTACAAGGTTAGTTTATTTGACATGTACTTTTTTTTGTTGTTGTATGTTTTTTTAATTGATATTGAGTTAGGATAATATTTACATGTGCCCCCCCAAAAAGTTTAGTCTGGGTCCGCCCCTGCAGACAATGGCATGACAGTGCACCTGCTTTCCCTGGCGTGATGCGGCCAAGAGAGCGCACGACTTCACAACGAGCAGCACACAGCCAGGCGGAACGTCGTAGCCCCTGTGGTGAAGCGACCAGTAGGCATCGAGAAGTTCCCGGTGCGAGGAGAGCCTGGAGAGAGCAGAGATGAGCGTAGCACAGAGGGCAGGTGCCAGGTGCGGCACAGCGTCGAACAGGTGGCATGCGGCGTGGGAGGTGGGCACGTTAGGGAGGAGGTCATGGAGTGGCCGGGTCTTGAGTTGACCGGTGAAATGCCGTGGCAGGTGGTGGTAGGGGAGGCATGGCGGCGCCTCCATTGGTGGCAGCCAGTGGGATGCGGAGGGAGGTTTTCGATAGGATGCACAGCGGCAGGAGTGGGCTGGGCAGTGCATGCGTTTGAACGCCTCGAGGTGGCGTGGCGGCAGCAGCAAGGCATGTTGCGGGCTCTGCCGTGGTGCCAAAGTGTGGCCCGACTCACAACTGACAGGCCGGACGCCAACCACCAGCGGCGCCCGCAGAACGTCCTCCTCTGATTCTGGCAGTGCAGTAAAATCTAGTATCTTTATCAAACAAAGAATTTGAGGTAGGGCACAAACAATGATATAATTGCATTCAATATATTACCAGTGAAGCATGTTTTAGTCACGTGTGATTTTTTTTTCTTTAAGAAATGACAGGAACTCTTCCTTTGCCTTATGTCATGGTCACAACTGAATCCATGAAAACATAGTGCACAAAGAATGGGCATCAAAAGTCGGAACTATTAGTTGAATAGCTTAGATTATTCAATAATGCATGGAGCAAAGAGAGCTTTCGGCCTTGCCCAAAACCATTCTGCCCCATGGATTGTGTAGCTCCTCCAGCGGTCCATGCTCATCACTCATTCACTCAACAAAATTTCTATGTTGACAGAACGGGTCATTCTAGAGTACAACACATATGCTTCTGTCTTTTCCAATAGACATAACTTGTTTCAAAACTGAAAATTTCAAGAATTTCGGAATTGAACTATCTAATGTGTGTTTCATATTTCTAATTGAGATGAAATAAGAGAAGATACTCCTTGTCCACTCTCTATGAATTTATTATGATCAGGGTTTAGATTTCTAAATGGAGTTTCAGATTGCAAACCATGCACGAGATTCAATATTGGTAAACTAAAATACTCCGAACAGATTGCTAAGCTAGCAGCCGCTTAATTTTTAGGTTTGATATATATTCACATATGCCAGTTTCCAGCTATGTTCAAGTAAAGATGTACATAGTTTCATTTGGGTATATTCTATCGAGGCCTTATTAACAAATTGAAAATGGAACCTAAAATTAATATATTCTATCGAGGCCTTATTAACAAATTGAAAATGGAACCTAAAATTAATCCAGCATACTACTAGGCCAGTTAATGTAACTGCATACTGATAAGATGGTTTTAGTGGTTGTCCTGTGATCACAAACGACTATAGATAACAGGTTATTGTTAAGCCAAGGGTACGGTATAAAGAAACTCATCAACAACCACTTATGATGTTGAGAGAATTAACCAAGAAACAATGCAATTGTAGGACTCCAAATGCATATTTGTTCTACATTTAAAATTCTATATTTGTTCTACAACCTAAACTGATAGAAGAGTAGAAGTACCTGCTAAGTCATTTCATTTCTATATTTGCAGCAGTGCTCCACCTGCATGTTTAGTGACAAACAAAGAGGGGCAGAGTGAGATACCCTTTAACAATTTAGGTAAGGAATTTAGCAATTTTAACATGCTTTTGAAGGGCAGTGACAACAACATTAAGGACATGGATAACCAGCCAATATAAAATTGTATTTTTAAATGTGGTGCAGTATCAAATTTACAAAAAAAACGAATAATGAGAAGGAAACAATACTTCCAGTACTGATGACACTACAAAAATGAGGTTCTTCTAGCTGGTAGGTCAATTCAGTCCTGTCTTCCAAGACTTACACCACTGAATTGTACTCCCTCCATCTCAAATTACTTGTCATTCCAGTATACAAATTTTTGTATCGAAATACTTATCGTTCTCATGACATGTATGTTCACCTTGTATTCGATGAAATGCAACAGTTAGATACATGATAGAAGCAAGTGTCTTGCTGATATAAGAAGCAACTTGGGAGAAGGAGGAGGAGGATCAATAGTGAAGGATCTGGAACAAGCACAACATTTTGTTCATTGAAATTAGTTACTGCAGAAAGCTTTTACAGCCGAGCGAAATTTTCTAAAACCAACCAACCATTGATCCTAGCAACACAATTCAAGAATCACATTTAACAACTCTTCCATCTGGTTCTATGTATCTATGGAGAATAAACACTAGTTGTCGATGCATAATGTAAATCTTGGCTTGCAGCAGTAAGCAGCATGAAGGTAACTATAACTAATACATCAACGGTGGCATCGTATAACTAGTAAGGTGAATTGAGGGTTGAGAACAATTTGATTTGCGAGTGCATCGAAGCGGCGATGGCAGCTCATGTAGGGGCAGCTCAGATAATGGTAATGTTCTTGGTAATCACCAAGAACTGCAGCTCAAGCTTCCCTCTTCTCCAATCAATTGCAGCATCCGACGGCCGCCGCCGCCGTAGCAGAGTAAACCCAAACCTAGCTCATGGGAGAGGAGAGGAGAGGAGAGGGGAAGAGGATGAACCTACCGGAGAGAAGGTGGCCACCGGAGGGCACAGCCGGAGGAGAGAGCATTCCGTCGCCGTCGTCCTCGAGTGGCGCCGCCGCTGCAGCCGCCTCAAGAGCGTCGCCTCCTGCGCGCTGCGCTGGTCAATCCATCCCGGGCTTAACCGAATGTGTGCCGGGGTTCAATCCAATCCACGGGAATTGGGCCGCAAACAACAGCCCAAGATTGACATGGTCACATGGAGGAGGAAACCATGGAGCCACTGCTCGTCGTCCAACTCGGCGGAGATGGAGAGGACGGAGGCACAGCGGCGGTGGAGGTGAAGAGGCCGCTGCATCTCTCCGGGCCTCTGGTGGCCAACTTCCTCCTGCGCAACTCGTGGTCCAGCTAGCCACGTGGCATTAGCTCATATTTAAGGCCCTGCGGAGTTGTTCTCCTCGAGGGTTTGTAATTTCATCTTGCACGTTGTCAACGTCCTAGTCAAGGGGTCCATCCTTTAGAGGCGGAGTCACGCCCCGACTACCCGAGCTATCGATAAAAACTCTATTAAATTTTTATGTTGTTGAATAAATTGATAATAAAATTTGTATTACAAATACTAGTTATAGTTATAATAAAATTTGCTCAGGATAAAAATCTTTTTGGCTCTATCATTATTCTTGACCAGTTTGCTTCAATTTGAAGATAAGGCATCGTGTTATATAGTTAGCTGGCCAACGTCTTTTCAGGAAGGACCCAAACATGTGATCTTTCAGAAAGGTCCACATGCCTTCTCAGTGTCCTGACCATTGAACTACAGTAGAACCAAAACACTATGGAACTCAAAGTTGCTCGGTACAATAATTTGGCCCGTTCGTGGGTATGTGGAACTAGTCAGTTGGTTGTCAAGGATATAACATGGGACTTTGTGATAAGCAAGTTCCGTGGTATAGGTTCCCCGGGAACTAGCACGTGTTCTGCTCTAAGGATATTGCAGTTTGGACCAAGTGAGTCACTCTTTCTCGCAGGTGGTCCCAACGCAGTATCCTGTGGTGGTTTTTTCCGTTAGCGGTTGCACAAGAGTTGGGCTCGAATGACTCAAGGCAAACTCATGATTGTAAACAGTGTTTGATTCTCCCAACGGAGAATGCGAGATAAGCAAAGTAGGTTATAAAAGCCTAAGGACAACTCTTGGTAGAGGACTTTGGGGATAACAGTTTCCAGAAGGAAAAACTCTGTACAGTTTGAGAGCTAGCCTCTCTATCAGAATAGTGAAAACACAGGAGTGGAGCTATTATCCAGCAGGAGGCCCGAACCTGCATACGTCTTTGTGTGTTGTTCTTGTTTTTCCGACCAGCTTCGAGCATGTCGAGATGCATCAGAACCCCTCTACGATCCCGATCCATGGTTTCTTACAACCGCAGGAGTTCATCCCTTCGACAATGGTGCACCAGGTAAGGGTTTTTTTGTGTTTTATGAGTTTTGATCCACTTTTGAGTTGGTTCGCTAGTTGATTGAATGGTGGACAATCAGGATGGTGAGTGATTGGATCTCCGAGGTGATTAGCTGGAGTCTTAGGGCTCTGGTTGTGCCTTTGCTGGTGCTCATGGAGAACTAGGGGTGTTCCTGAAGTCAGACCAGAAGGCCCGGAAGATGATACTGCGACAGATAGGCATAGGGCTTCGAGTGGTTAGGACATCTTCGAATTGGCAGCCAGCAACGACGCCACCGAAGTCCCCGAAGAGATGATAGCTGGTCACCTAGTGATAGGGGCAAAAGAGCTGAAGAGGCAAGTGATTACTTTTTGAGATCGAGGTCACCGTGTGATCATGAGTGTCGTAGACACCGAGCCTCCGGTCCAGTTGTTACCACCTGGTTTGGCACTAGCTGTCATGCCTTTACATTGACACTTCGTCAGATGCAGTGGATGGAGAAGTTTCGTCCTACACTGACCGAGAAGTATGATGGGACCACTAACCCCGAGGAGTTCCTCCAAATTAGAATACCATGCTGGGGGCTACAAGTGGAACAAAAAAGGTGATGGCGAACTTTTTCCCTACTACCTTGTCCGGGTCTGCTCGATCCCGGCTCATGAATCTTCCTTGAGGTTTTGTGGGTTCATGGGAAGATCTGTGTACATAGTTCGTGTCAAATTTCCGGAGTTGGTATGCTCGTCTAGGAGTGGATAATCATTTGTATCAGATTCGGTAGCACAAAGATGAGTTGCTACACGATTTCATTAGGCGTTTCTGAAAGGACCTCGATGTCACTTAGAGGGCAGTGAATAGGCGCTATTACCAAATTTAAACAAGATAAGAGGAAGCAAATTGGATATTCCAATAAAGCATCGGATATTCTGATAGCAAGGCACAAAATAAGCTTTGATGAATGGAAACTAGGAACAACAACAACAACTTTAAGCTACAACAAGACAAGCATTAGCAATTTGAATAATAGCACAAAGCACAAGATTATAACACAAAATATGCAAGTATTCCAAGTAATATGGAGAGGGATGTGGAATTACCGAGATGGAGACACGGAGATTTATTTACCGAAGTTCACAAAGAGGTTCCTACGTCTCCGTTGAGGAGTTCACAAAGAGCTGGGTTCTTTCAACTCTATTCCTCACGAGGTTGCACAAATGCACTCCTTCTTCCACTAAGGGTGTCGGTGACATGGGACCGGGGGTGTCATGACTAGAGGCTTGGGTAGCCGCGGTCCTCCACGTGTCCCGACCCCCTCGGGGGGGGGTCGGGCCCGGGGGTGACGTGGCCACCCCTTCCTCTGTCTCCCCGAGGGGTCGGGCCGCTCCCGTTTCGGCCCCGAGGGCTGGGGCGCCCCGACCCCCTGTGATTTTGGCGCCACGTGTGCGGGTTAGGTGAGCACAGCAGGGCTCACCTAACCGCATTTATAGCGGATCAGGCGAGCGCACCACGCCGCATTTAATGCGGCGCAGCGCACGCTTATCCGGTCCGTGACCGGTCGCGGTGTGTGACCGGTCACAGACCGGTCAGATCGCGGGTTAGGTGGCGACAGGCGGCCGATGGCACGCCTCGCCCCGTCCCGTCGGAATGATGAGAGCCTCCTGGCTCTCGTCCCTAGCCGGAGCCGGCGTGCTAACTCCTGGAGTTGGTATGTCAGTCCCGGTCAGATCCAATCCAGATTTCAGCGCAGGCGTGGCAAGGAAGTCGCCGGCCATTGAATGAAGGTTGAAACGGGCGTCCACCGGGAGAGCTGGCGAGCGGGGCAGAAGGCGTGCACCATGCTTGTCAGAAGTCACTTCCGGCTGTAGACTAGCCCTGATTGTAAAAAGAATGTTTCTTTTCTTAGGCAGCTGGAGGCCCATGTGGTGACCCCTGATCAGATAAAAGGAGGCCCAGGCCTAGGAAAGAAGAGAGGACTCCGGCGAATACGTTGGAGAGAAAGATTTCCCTTTGTATTGTTGGAGACCCTCAGATCCACCAGAACACAGGAGTAGGGTGTTACGCTTCTCAGCGGCCCGAACCTGTCTACGTCGCCCGCGTCTTGCGCGTTTCCTCTCTCGCTGACATTCTTTAGATCGAGGGCGAAGAACCTCACTTAGCGCCCCCGGCCGAACCGGCAAAGGGGGGCCCGCGCGGTCTCCCGGTGAGGAGTTTCACGCTCCGTCATCTGGCGCGCCAGGTAGGGGGCGCGTGTGTCTTTCTAAGCCCTCATCATCTTTCGTGTGTGCCAAGTTTCGCTCGCTCAGCCCCATGGCCGAGCGGGCAGTGGCGCACAGCCTCTCTCCGAGCGCTAGCGGTGACGACAGGGAGCAGAACCCGCGCCGTCGGGCTCGCACCCCGCCGTCCCCCTCTCGCCGAAGTCTTGGGCGAGGGAAGGCGCTCGAGGAGGTCGAAGGATCCGCGACCTCGCCGCTCGCGGGTGACGGGGGAGGACGGCGAGACGGGACGCGTCGCCGCCTCGTCTACGGCGATGGCGGCACGCCCCAGGGCGCGCTCCAGGCCGCGGGCGCGCTCCTGCGTCACCCGCCCGTCGTCCCCGATCCAGAGACTCCAGCCCGACGTTGGCTGGATGACGTGGCCGACTTGGTCATGACGGCGCAGCAGCGCCTAGGCGCCGGCGGGCGGTCCTCCGCCGCCGGGGCCTCTGGCGCTGCCGCCGCCGGCTCCATGTCGTCGAGGCGGAGGGCGCGGCGAACGACGGCCGTTACACGCCGCTCGTCCGCCGTTCCCTCGTCAACGCCTCCGACCCAAGAAGATGTGCGTGGGGGGCCGGATGCCCGGCTCGATATCGAGCGCCGGCGCGACGCTCGTCGCGCCGCCCACGCAACGGAGGGCGCTTCCTCGTCCGGAGCGCCACTTCGGTCCGGTCACGGGGGCCGGCCCCCCGTGTCCCCGGTCGGCGGTGCCGGCTGTCGAGCCTTTGTGGCGAGCCTTCGGAACGTCCGTTGGCCCCCAAGGTTCCGGCCCACCATCACCGAAAAATACGACGGAAGCGTCAACCCCGCCGAGTTTCTCCAGATCTACACGACCGGGATCGAGGCCGCGGGGGGTGACGACAGGGTCATGGCGAATTTCTTCCCCATGGCCCTGAAGGGTCAGGCGCGGGGTTGGCTAATGAACTTGCCACCTGCGTCGGTCCACTCTTGGGAGGATTTGTGCCAGCAGTTCACCACGAACTTTCAGGGCACGTATCCGCGCCCAGGCGAAGAGGCGGACTTGCACGCGGTACAGCGAAGGGACGATGAGTCTCTTCGCTCGTACATTCAGCGGTTCTGTCAAGTCCGCAACACCATACCATGCATCCCCGCACACGCGGTGATCTACGCGTTCAGGGGGGGCGTGCGGCACAACCGCATGCTCGAGAAGATCGCCTCCAAGGAGCCCCAGACCACCGCGCAGCTTTTTGAGCTCGCGGACCGTGTGGCCCGCAAGGAGGAGGCCTGGACCTGGAACTCCTCCGGTTCTGGCGTGGCAGCTCCGGCCGCCCCCGGGTCCGCCGCTCGGTCAGGGCGACGGGACAGGAGGAGGAAGAAGAGGTCGGCCCGTTCCGACGACGAGGGTCATGTCCTCGCCGTCGAGGGCGCTTCGCGGGCCCCCCGAAAGGGGAGGCCTGCGGGCGACAAAAAGAAGGAGGCCGGCGTTCCCAGCAAGGAGCGTCCGACCGGCAAGTGGTGCACCGTGCACAACACCTCCCTCCACGACCTCGCGGACTGCCGCGCGGTCAAAAGTTTGGCCGAGCGGACGAGGAAGTGGGAGGAGGAGAAGAGGCAGGAGCGCCGTGAGGGCAGGGCCCCGGCGGCTCCCGCCGGCAACCGGCGAGGTGAGGCCAAGCAGAAGGCCCCCGCCGAGGACATCGACGATGGCGACGATGACCTGGGGTTTCAGGAGCCTGAGGCCACCGTCGCCACCGTCGATGGGGGAGCGTGTGCTCACGCTTCTCGCCGGAGCCTCAAGGCCATGAAGCGTGAGCTTCTGGCCGCGGCCCCTACCCATGAGGCGACGCGGCGGGCGCGGTGGTCGGAGGTTGCCCTCACCTTCGACCAGACCGACCACCCGCCGTGCGTTGCCCGGGGAGGACAGATCGCGATGGTGGTTTCCCCCACCGTTTGCAACGTGAAGTTGGGGCGTGTCCTCGTGGACGGGGGTGCAGCCCTCAACATCCTTTCCCCCGCAGCCTTTGATGCCATCAAGGCCCCGGGGATGGTGCTCCGACCGTCCCAGCCGATCATCGGCGTGACGCCGGGGCACACCTGGCCGCTGGGTCATATCGACCTCCCGGTCACCTTCGGTGGTTCCGCCAACTTCCGCACGGAGCGGGTGGACTTCGATGTGGCGGACCTCAGTCTGCCCTACAACGCGGTCCTGGGGAGGCCCGCGTTGGTGAAGTTCATGGCGGCGGTCCACTACGCCTATCTCCAGATGAAGATGCCGGGCCCCGGTGGCCCCATCACCGTCCATGGCGACCTCAAGGTCGCGCTTGCTTGTATGGAGCAGCGCGCGGACCACCTCGCCGCGGCATCCAAGCCCGCGGACGGCGACGAGAGGCCCAGCACCTCCGTCCCGCCCGCCCCAAGGCAGCGGATGGTCACGAGCGACGAGGTCCCGGTCAAGGAGGTTGCCCTGGGCGACGGCCCGTCCGAGACCACCCGGATCGGTGGTCTTTTGGACGACAAATAGGAAGACGCGCTCGTCTCCTTCCTGCGGGCAAACGCCGACGTCTTCGCCTGGAGACCGGCGGACATGCCCGGGGTCCCCAGGGAGGTGATTGAGCATCGTCTCGCCGTGCGGCCGGGCGCAAGGCCGGTCCGGCAGAAAGTGCGGCGGCAGGCCCCGGAACGTCAAGCCTTCATCCGCGAGGAGGTGGCGCGACTTCTGGAGGCCGGATTCATCCGTGAGGTCATCCATCCGGAGTGGCTGGCGAACCCGGTCGTCGTCCCCAAGGCGAACGGCAAGCTTCGGATGTGCATCGACTACACCGACCTCAACAAGGCATGTCCTAAGGACCCTTACCCCCTGCCACGCATAGATCAGATTGTCGACTCCACCGCGGGGTGCGACCTTTTGTGTTTTCTAGATGCATACTCTGGTTATCATCAGATTCGCATGGCTAGGGAGGATGAGGAGAAAACTGCATTCATTACCCCCATAGGAACCTATTGTTATACGACAATGCCTTTCGGGTTAAAGAATGCAGGTCCTACTTTTCAGCGTACTACTCGAATTTCCTTGGGTAGCCAGATAGGACGCAATGTTGAGGCCTATGTTGATGACTTGGTTGTGAAGACACGCAACCAAGAGACCTTGCTCTCGGATTTAGCGGAAACTTTCGAAAGTCTCCGCTCCGCCCGCATAAAGCTGAACCCCGATAAGTGCGTGTTCGGCGTGCCTGCGGGCAAACTTCTCGGGTTCTTGATCTCTGCCCGAGGCATCGAGGCCAACCCCGAGAAGATACGAGCTATAGAGCGGATGCGCCCCCCCAGCAAGCTTAGGGACGTGCAGTGCGTCACCGGCTGCATGGCCGCCCTAAGTCGGTTCATATCGAGGCTGGGAGAGAAGGCGCTACCCCTATTTAAGCTCCTCAAGCGCTCCGGGCCGTTTACCTGGACGGAGGAGGCTGAGCGCGCCTTCACTCAGTTGAAGGCGTACCTCAGTTCTCCCCCAGTCCTGGTCGCCCCGGAGCCAGATGAGCCGTTGCTACTCTACCTGGCGGCAACCCCGCAGGTGGTCAGCGCGGCGTTGGTCGTGGAGCGTGACGAGGACAACCCTCACTCCGCGCCCCCCCACCCTGTGTCGGCTCGACCCGGGAGAGAGCAGGGAGGAGAGGCCCCCGAGCCGAACGGCGGCCTAAGGCCCCCGACGGCCGGAGCTGGCCCTCCGCCTGCTTGTCTGACGGTGCCAGGCGCCCCCGACCCCCAGGATGGCCCCGGGGCCACTGCGGGAAGGCCGCGCCTGTCGCCCTCTGACCCCGAGGTCGTCGGCACAGAAGCCGAGTGCGCCCCGCACGGCCTCTCGGACGAAGAGCGCCCTGGAGACGCGGCCCCTGGCAAAGAGGATAGGCCCCGCCGAAAGGTGCAGCGGCCCGTCTACTTCGTTAGCGAGGCCCTCCGGGACGCCAAGACCCGATACCCTCAGGCCCAGAAGATGCTTTACGCTATTCTGATGGCTTCGAGGAAGTTGCGCCATTATTTCCAGGCGCATCGGGTCACGGTGGTTACGTCTTACCCCCTCGGCCAAATCTTGCATAACCGAGAGGGTACTGGACGGGTGGTGAGATGGGCAATCGAACTCTCTGAATTCGATTTGCGCTTTGAACCACGCCACGCGATCAAGAGCCAGGCCCTCGCCGACTTTGTCGCGGAGTGGACCCCAGCTCCCGAGCCCGTCTCCGCCCCCGAGGCCAGCCCGGGCCCCTCGCAGCTGCCTCACACCGCCTACTGGGTGATGCAGTTCGACGGCTCCCTGTCTCTTCAGGGCGCCGGTGCGGGGGTCACTTTGACCTCGCCGAGCGGAGACGTCCTCAGATACCTGGTCCGCCTCGACTTTCGGGCGACCAACAATATGGCGGAGTACGAGGGACTCCTTGCGGGACTCAGAGTGGCGGCTGGACTGGGGATCCGCCGCCTCCTGGTGTTAGGCGACTCCCAGTTGGTCGTTAACCAGGTCCGTAAGGAGTACCAGTGCTCCGACCCGCAGATGGACGCCTACGTCCGCCAGGTGCGGCGTATGGAGCGCCATTTCGACGGGATAGAGCTTCGGCACGTGCCCAGGCGGGATAACGCGGTCGCCGACGAACTCTCAAGGCTCGCTTCCTCGCGAGCCCAGACCCCACCGGGCGCCTTTGAAGAAAGGCTTGCCCAGCCGTCGGCGCGACCCGACCCCCTAGGGGAGACGGACGCGCCTGAACGGCCCCCGAGGCCCGTCGGAGTCCAGGCCTCGGGACCCGAGGGGAGCGCTCCCAGCTCCCCTAGATTGATTGCTTGGATCACTGAGATCCAGGCGTATCTCGCAGATAAGACTCTACCCGAGGACCGCGAAGGGAGTGAACGCGTCCGTCGCATCTCCAAGCGCTACGTGCTGGTGGAAGGGACCCTCTATCGGCGCGGGGCTAACGGAGTCCTCCTGAAGTGCATTCCTCGGGAACAAGGCGTCGAGCTTCTCGCCGATGTCCATGAAGGCGAGTGCGGAGCCCACTCCGCCTCGCGCACCTTGGTTGGCAAGGCCTTTCGCCAGGGTTTCTATTGGCCGACGGCTCTCACCGATGCGGTCGACCTGGTCCGGCGGTGCAGGGCGTGCCAGTTCCACGCCAAGCAAACGCATCAGCCGGCCCAGGCCCTGCAGACCATACCTCTTTCGTGGCCATTTGCTGTCTGGGGGCTCGATATCCTGGGACCGTTCAGGCGGGCCCCGGGCGGGTTCGAGTATCTGTATGTCGCTGTCGACAAGTTCACTAAGTGGCCCGAGGCTTATCCGGTCATCAAGATCGATAAGCACTCCGCCCTTAAGTTCATCAGGGGCATCACTGCTCGGTTCGGGGTACCTAACCGTATCATTACGGATAACGGCACCCAGTTCACTAGTGAGCTCTTCGGCGACTACTGCGAGGACATGGGTATCAAACTCTGCTTCGCCTCACCCGCCCACCCCAGAAGCAACGGCCAGGTGGAGCGCGCCAACGCGGAAATCCTCAAGGGCCTCAAAACCAAGACCTTCAACGTCCTCAAGAAGCACGGCGATTCGTGGATCGAGGAGCTGCCAGCGGTGCTCTGGGCGAACCGAACCACGCCAAGCCGAGCAACCGGGGAAACGCCTTTCTTCCTCGTCTACGGCGCGGAGGCGGTCCTCCCATCTGAGCTCACCCTGAGGTCCCCTCGGGCCACCATGTATTGCGAGGCTGATCAAGATCAGCTTCGCCGAGACGACCTCGACTATCTGGAAGAGCGAAGGCGGCGCGCGGCCCTTCGAGCCGCGCGCTACCAGCAGAGCCTGCGGCGCTACCATCAGCGCCACGTCCGGGCCCGATCACTCTGCGTCGACGACCTCGTCCTACGCCGCGTCCAAACGCGTGCTGGACTGAGCAAGCTCTCACCAATGTGGGAGGGTCCGTATCGAGTGATCGGCGTCCCCCGGCCGGGCTCGGTTCGGTTGGCCACGGGCGACGGCACAGAGCTGCCTAACCCGTGGAACATCGAGCATCTTCGTCGCTTCTACCCCTAATGGGGGTCGGGTGTCATGTCTCGGGCTCGGGCCAACCCCGCACCCCCCCCGGGCGTGCAGGGTTGGCCGGGGGCTACCACATGCACATACTTATCTTTTTTCTCTTCCGTATTTCAATAAAAGCACTTTCGATTTCCAGAGGACCGTGTCTGTGCCGTCGCTTCCTTTTGAAGAATCTCGGCTTGAGTTAGTACGCTCGTGCTCGGCCCTGCCCTCGGTGGCCCGGGCCGGCTAAAACCGCCAAACGGGGCCCAGAACCGAGCCGTGCCCCGGGGCGTGGTGAACTCCGGGGGGGAATCGGCAAAGGCCCACAATCGGGTCCTCCTAACCCTCGGTCACCGCGCTCCCGGCCTGGCCAGTCTCGACACGCGGATCTCCCCAGGCACTAGCCCCGACCCGCGCCGTTTGAGGCTGGGACCTGGGCACGAGCCCTTGCTCAAGCCAAGACTCAGAAGGACCGCGGCACAGACCATCCTCGTCTTATACGCACAACAAACATAACTGACATAGAAATTTCCTCTTTATTTGATTGCAGATTAAACCAGTCTATACAAGAAGGGGGCTTGAAGGCCTCGGAAGAAGAAGGTAAAATTTAAGATCGGCGGGGGCTTGGGGGCTCACTCCGACGCACCCGGGCCGCCGGCCTCGCCGTCGCTGTCGTCCGCACCGTCGTCGCCGTCCTCCTCCTCGGAGTCGAGGGCGAACGCGAGCCGAGGGGCCGTACCCTCGAAGCTGTGGACGATGTGGTCGGCGGCGTCCCGGACCTGCGCGCGCGCGCCGTCCTCGGTTCCGGGAGGGAACTCTTCCAGCGCTGCCCACGGGGAGAAGTCAGGGTCCCTGGCCTGGTAGCTCGCCAGTACGAGCTCCACCGCCCCCCGGGCGAGGTCCCTCGAGGATGACTTGATCGTCTCCTCGAGCTCCTCGGGGAGCCGTTCGAGGACCCCGGCCATCTCCGAGAGGCGCTGGGCGAGGCCCCCCTGGTTGGCGGCGTACTTCGCGTACCGCCCGCCCCAGAGGCCCGCCTGCCGCCCGGCGCGGTCTAGACGCGAGACGGCGTCCCGAAGCATGCCGGGCCCCACCTCGCACGCCAGGCGGAGGGCCTCGACCTCCCCGGCGGACGAGTCCAGCGCGCCCTGCAGCTCGGCGACGGTGTGTTCGGCGGCTGCGAGGCGGGCGGCTAGGTCGTCGTGGCCCGCGGCCGCCCCGCCGCTGTGCGCTCTCGCGTCCAGCTCCTTCGCCCGCGCCTCGAGCTCAGCGGCCCGCTGGTCCAGCGCGGCCCTCTCGGCGCGGGCGCCTTCCAGATTGCGGCGCGCCTGCTCCTCCCGCGCCGCCTCGCGGAGGAACAGGCTGTCCGCCAGCCGCTGCGCCGCGGCCTCGGCCTCCTCGAGAGCTCGCCCCCGCTCGGCGAGCGCATCCTCGCGGAGGCGGAGTGCGGACTCCTCCTCGGCGGAGGCGGCCTCGTGCGCCGCCAGTGTTGCCTCCCGGGTGGCGACGGCGGCCTCGCGGTCCGCTAGGGCGCCCTCCTTCGCGTCCAGGGCGCGGGCGCGCTCCTCCAGCGCCGCGACGCGAGCCTCAAGGGCCTCTTCCCGCTGACGGGACGCCGCCTCGTTCTCCGCCGCCCGCCGCTCCCGGGCAGCGGCGGCGTCGAGGACTCCCCGGGCGGCGTCGAGCTTCTCCTCTAGCTCCGCCGCCCGGGTCCCGTATTGGAGGCGGAGGTCGTCCCGCGCCTCGTCGAGCACGGCGGTGGCGATGAGGGCGGTCTCCCGCTCCTCCTCTACCTCCCTGGCGATCTCCGCCAGGTCCCTACGACGGGCCTCGAGCTGTTTGGCGTGCTGGCGGTAGGCCTTGCGGCCCGTCTCCACCATGGCCTCCACCGAGCGCCGCCCCTCCTCGACGCGCGCCCACGCCGCGTCGAGCTCCGCCCGCTCCGCCTGCAGGGCCTCCATCTGGGCACTTAGCCCGTCCAGCACCGTGCTGTTCGCGGTGGCCAGGGCCTGCAGGAGGGGCTCCGCGCTCAGCGGGGTAGCGGAAGGCAAAGGGGAGAGCCGCCTCGGTGTGGGTGCCGCGCGGCTCGGCCCGCCGATCGGCGTGCTGGCCTCGGGGGCGCCCCCCGAAGCTGGCTCGTCCCGCGCGTCGCCCGGGGCGTCAGGCCCGGGCGGCGCGCCCGCGGCCTCGTTGTGGGTGGCCTCGGGGGTCGTCATGGTCTCGGGCGGAGTCGGGTCGGGGGCTTGGCAGGCTGCCCGGCGTGCACCCGCCGCCTCTGCCTCCCGGGCGGACTCCTCGGCCCGGCGGAGTCTGGCCTCCTCCCGAGCGGCCTCCTCGGCCTGGCGAACCCGGGCGGCCTCCCGGGCAGCCTCCTCGGCTTCCCGGAGGCGGTCCGCGGCTTCCCGTCGGTCAGCCTCTCGCCTCCGGGCCTCCGCGGTCACCGTCTCCTCGGCCTCGGACCGGCCGGACTTGGAATGGCGTGGGGGGCGTGACGGGATCTCGCTGAGGCAGAAGAAAAACCAAAGACAAAAAGAAGCGGGTGAGTAAAAACTCGCCTTGGGGAGTAGATACGGCCGCAGTGGGCGTGGGAACGAACCTGCGGGGAGGTCGGCTGAACGACCACCTCGGGGGCGAGATGAGGCTCCCCCGGCATGGCTCGCTCTCCCCCATCTTGCGGAGCCGTTTCTTCCTTCGCTCCCCCTCGGGCTGCGGCGCCGGCACGGCACCCTCTGGGCGCCTGCTGCTGGCACGCACCGCCCCGCCCCCTCGGGGAGGAGATGGGGGAGGAGTACCTCCCTGCTTCCTCTTCCCCCTGGCGTCGGCGGGGCGGCTGCCCCCCGGGCCCCCGTCGCGGGGCCCAGAAGCACGACCCCCTCCCGGGGTAGATTGTTCCCCCCTGCGGCTCCCGCCCGCGCCATCGTGGCCTCGGGGGGCCCGTTCCCCCGACGCCCCGACCACCTGCATGATGGCCAGGATGTTGGCGCGCTCTGGGTCGCAGCAGAGGGGGAGGACCCCTTGGGGGATGAGGGATGCCTCCACGGAGCTGAGATTCAGCACCCGTTGGACCACCATCCTGAAGTCCTCGGGGTCCCAGTCCCATTTTCGCCCCAGGTGGGTCCTCACGTGGTCCTCGGGCCCGGTGTACTCCCAGGCGCCTCGGGCGCGCCGCTGGAGCGGCGCGATCCGGCGACGAAGGTAGTCGCCGAACACCATGGCCCCCGTGAGCCCTTGGGATCGCAGACCCGCCAGGCGGTCAAGAACGGCGTCGTAGCCGTCCCCCAGATCCACCGCCGCCCGCCAGCTGGAGGCCTGCGCCGGGGGCTGGCTCGGGAGTCGGAGGCGCGCTTCGTCGGCGAGGGGGGTGTAGAACCAGTCGCTCTTCCAGTCGTCCCACTTCTTGCGGAGGACGCAGGGAATGTAGCGGTTCAGCACCTGCCCCCGCGGCTGGAAGTAGCAGCCACCGACTGCCGTCGGCGGCGACACCGGCTGCACGGTGAAGAACCACCGGAACAGCCGGAGAGATGGGCGCACCCCGATAAACATCTCGCACAGGTGTGCGAAGATGGCCAACGTCATTATCGCGTTGGGGGTGAGGTGCGCCATCTGGAGATCATAAAACTCCAGAATATCCATGAAGAAGGTAGAGAATGGCGGGACCAGCCCCGCCATTGCGAAAGAGAGGAAGAAGACGGACCGCCCCGGGTAGTCTGGCGCCGGGCGTCCCTCGCCCAGCGTGACCACCACCCGGCCGGTGGCAGATTCCGGCATGAATCGGCGCGGCAGCCCGGCCTGCCTCTCGCTTGTAATGCGGGAAGGCGGCAGCACGCTACCGTCGAGCGGTGCGGAGCCCCGTGCCATGGCGCCGGCGGAGGAGGAGCTTGAGAGTGAGCGCGTGTGGCAAGAGTAGGGCACAGGAAACGAAGAGCTAGGGCACGAGTGGCGAAGGCAAAGGGAAAAATGGAGAGAGGAAGGAAACGAATCCCTTCCTCGGCGTCTTTATACCCTTGCCAACGCTATGCCCGGCTCCTCGCTTCCCGCGCCCACTACCTCGCCCCCTCGTTTCTCGCTCCCACGCCTCCACTAACCCCACTCGCCCGTTTGCGGCACACGCGGCAGACGTGCGGACGTGGTGGTTGAAATGGGGCAGATAATGCGCGCATTAACTGCGCTCGCCGACCGTGAAAAACGCCATCATCATATCCCCAGGCGAAACGAACCGGCACGTCCCGATTCCCGCGCTGCTCGAGTAATGCAGCGGTCTTGAAGAGGCCGCTCATTATCGTCGGTCGGTTTTCTCTTGCCGATGCGCGCGATTCGCGACCGTTGGGTTCCTGTCCGCCTGTAGGGACCGGCCCCATCCGTCACCGGGCCTAAGGAGTGGCGTCACGCCCGAGCGCTTCCCTCGAGGGGGGCGGTCGCCCTGGCATAACGCCGGGGGCTACTGTCGGTGACATGGGACCGGGGGTGTCATGACTAGAGGCTTGGGTAGCCGCGGTCCTCCACGTGTCCCGACCCCCTCGGGGGGGTCGGGCCCGAGGGTGACGTGGCCACCCCTTCCTCTGTCTCCCCGAGGGGTCGGGCCGCTCCCGTTTCGGCCCCGAGGGCTGGGGCGCCCCGACCCCCTGTGATTTTGGCGCCACGTGTGCGGGTTAGGTGAGCACAGCAGGGCTCACCTAACCGCATTTATAGCGGATCAGGCGAGCGCACCACGCCGCATTTAATGCGGCGCAGCGCACGCTTATCCGGTCCGTGACCGGTCGCGGTGTGTGACCGGTCACAGACCGGTCAGATCGCGGGTTAGGTGGCGACAGGCGGCCGATGGCACGCCTCGCCCCGTCCCGTCGGAATGATGAGAGCCTCCTGGCTCTCGTCCCTAGCCGGAGCCGGCGTGCTAACTCCTGGAGTTGGTATGTCAGTCCCGGTCAGATCCAATCCAGATTTCAGCGCAGGCGTGGCAAGGAAGTCGCCGGCCATTGAATGAAGGTTGAAACGGGCGTCCACCGGGAGAGCTGGCGAGCGGGGCAGAAGGCGTGCACCATGCTTGTCAGAAGTCACTTCCGGCTGTAGACTAGCCCTGATTGTAAAAAGAATGTTTCTTTTCTTAGGCAGCTTGAGGCCCATGTGGTGACCCCTGATCAGATAAAAGGAGGCCTAGGCCTAGGAAAGAGAGGGGGGGGACTCCGGCGAATACGTTGGAGAGAAAGATTTCCCTTTGTATTGTTGGAGACCCTCAGATCCACCAGAACACAGGAGTAGGGTGTTACGCTTCTCAGCGGCCCGAACCTGTCTACGTCGCCCGCGTCTTGTGCGTTTCCTCTCTCGCTGACATTCCTCAGATCGAGGGCGAAGAACCTCACTTAGCGCCCCCGGCCGAACCGGCAAAGGGGGGCCCGCGCGGTCTCCCGGTGAGGAGTTTCACGCTCCGTCAAAGGGTATCTCTTTTCTTGCGGTGGTGTGATCCGGCCTTCACAAAATCTTCCCGCGACACACCACAATCCTTGGGTGCTCACGAGTGACTCCTAGCCGTCTAGAAGACCTCAATGTCGAAGTGCAAGAAATGCTCACTCAAATCCACACACCCAAAAGCCAAATCACAAAGATTGAAGGAGGATTTGAGAGGGAGAAAGAGAGCTCAAGATTCGAATCACTTAGCACAAGCTCCAAACCCACAAAGCCACAAAGATTGGAAATGAAGGGCTAAACTTAGAAAGGGTTTGGGTTGGGGTTTAAATAGATCCATAAATATGACCATTGGGATGGGGAAAATCTTTCAACACATGTCGGATAGTCCGATTTTATCGCTCCCCCAAGACAAATGAGAATGAGAGATAGAGAGTGAAGTTTGGTAAAATTTCGGACTCTCTGAGACATTGGATAGTTTGATTTAACGTCGAATAGTATGATGTGTTTAAGAATAGGTTTCTCATCCTCAATCAGAGACCAAAGTTCGATGAAATTTTGGATTCTCTAGATCATCGGATAGTCTGATGTATTTCGGATATAACTATGTTGTTCAAGTAAAAAGGCAAGTTTGATTTCGATGATCTTGGACTCTATGGAAAGCTTGTTTCGAGGGCTATGAAATCCAGCATAAAACATGGTCCAAAAACTTAAAGAGCATTGAAAGACTTGCAAAGGAACCCGGTGTAAGTGTTGTGACTTGTGAATCAACCCAGAGTTCAAATTTTGGCTTATGTTTTTCAACTCACACAAAGATAAATCATTTTGAGCACTTGAGACATAACTAAGCAAACATATTTGCATCCCTTTTAATAGTACAACATTCCTATACTCAATTCAGACTTTACTAAAAATGCCAAGTTCAGTAAAAGGCCAAGAAAAGGATGCTTAACTTTATTACACCTTTGCCTTGTGCTCAGCCTCGTGGACTAAGCTTGACTACAAACATCATTCACTTTAGTCAACACTTGATTCAACACACGATGTCCGCTCACTTACATTTCTTCAAGCCACTTGATGCCTTTCAACTTATGACGTCCACCCAATGTCTTTTATATATCACTCTTGATGTGGATCAACACATGATTTGCATCATCTGGCTCTTCGTCTTGAGACTTGGGTGACTTGAATTCACTTGAGCATCAACACCGTTTTTATTTCTTGGATCTATTTCTTTTATTCAACTCAATGAAATTGTTAGTCCAAATCATCCGGTTGTAAACCTTCACTTGTTGACCAACCGATTGCATATAAAAAGATATGAATATTAACCGACACCACAAATGTCATATGCTCACAAGTATGCACAAATGTATGATCTCATTTAAATGTAATTGATTAACTTGGATCATACACATACATAACAAGATATATGATATACTTCCCTTAAATATATGTATACAAAATATTTTGAGTGATGCAAGTGTATGCATAGAGATGGCAACGGGTACCCATAACCCGAGACCCGATGGGTTTTTATTCTATTAGGAGCTAAATGTGTTTCAAGTGTTGTACCCGCGGGTCTCTTATCGGGCAAAATCGTCACCCATCAGGTGGGCTGGGTCGTGGAACGTTTTCCACCCACCCGAACCCATTAACCCGTGGGTGAAAAATACCCATATGGCTCAGGCGCTCAGGCTCAGCCCAGTGGTAATGTGTAGGCGTGCAGCCCAATTGGCCAACAGCCCAAGGCCCAACAACAAACCTAACCCTAGGTATAAAAACTTTCCCCACCCAGCCGCCGTCGCCCACACCACCGTGCCGCGTGCCACCTGCGGCGTCGGCCGCCCACATCACCGCGCCGCGTGCCACCTACGGCGTCGGCCACCCGTGCGCCACCCCTGCGCTCGCCGCGCGCCACCTGCGGCGTCGGCCGCCCATGCGCCGCGTGCCACCTGTAGCGTCGGCCGGCCATGCGTCGCCCCTGCGCTCGCCGGGCGCCACCTGCGCCGGCGCACCGCCCGGCGGTCTCCCGCTCCACGCCGCCATCTATGCCAGCTCACGCGGACACTCCCCCTCTCGCCTTCCCCACCGCGCTCTCCCGCGTGGGCCGCGCCCCCTACGGCCGTGCGCTCGCCGCGCCCCACGCCCCCGCACACCCGCTCCCCTCCCCCCCACCACAGGCCAGCCCGCGCCACCTTCGTCGCCGCACGCAGCATGGCGGCTGTTTTCGGCTCCGGCAATGACGACGACCGGTGATCTTCTTTCCTCATTATTAACTGTTGCTGCTATATCTTATTGTCAGGCTCTACTGCTCTAGCATCTACTGAACCCCCATTGTCTGAAGGGACGCCATCTCCACTGACCATCCACCACCAGATCCAGTGGATAAGCAAGACAACGCCGTCAAAGGAGTTTCACCGGCAACTCCTTCCACCGAAGTAGTAGAACCCCTTTCCGGCGGCGACGTCTCTGATCCGAAGGCAACGGCAAAGCCAAGTGCCTCTTTGGCTAACGCTGTTGGTGCAGGTTCAAAGCGTCGGCCCCCCAAGGCTAAGACCATTGCGGCTGCGACTGTCAAGAGCAGAAAGCCTCCAATTTCTCCTACTTCAACTGCTGCAGCTACAGGAGACCGCAACATCCCATTTACTTTGAGGTAAGCAACACAAGAACTGAGATCTTAATTTAAATTTTGCATTGGCATGGTTGTGATGTATTTATGTGAATATGTTATGTGTAATCAATAGAAGAACTCAGATATGCATTTATGTGAATATGCGAGACCGTGAATGCTTTTCTTGCCTGTAACTAATGTGTTGTAGTATTCATGTAGCCAAATCAATGAATTTGGGACTGAGATGAAGTGATTGCATTTTTCTTACATATGTTTGACATATCGAAAGATGGTTGATTAGACATGTGTAATTTGAGACTGAGATGCTACTCATTGCATTCTTTTTACATATGTTTGACATATTGATTAGACATGTGTAATTTGGGACTGAGATTGTACTCATTGCATTTTTTTACATACGTTTGACATATCAATGGATGGTTGACTAGACGTGTAATTTGTTTGATGTAGATTAAAAAAGATGTCCGTAGCCAGTGGGAGTGGAAGTAGCTGCCAACGTCAAACTCCATTATCTCAAGCATCGCAACCAGAATCAGAGTCTCTTCTACTCTCTACATCTCCACAACTTGAGTCTGTGAATGACTCGGAACCTATTGAAGTTGATGATGATGAAGATGATTGAAGAAGAAGAAGAAGGAGAAGAAGAAGATGTTGATGTGGGTTCAAAGAGAAAGCTCACCTCAGCTGTTTGGAAAGAGTTCAAGAGAGTGAAGTACATGGGCACAGTGAAAGCGAAATGTATGCATTGCTCCAAGAAGCTATCTGGAGCCACAAAGAACGGGACTAAACACCTTCATGACCATTTGAAGATCTGTGTGCAAAAGAAGATCAAGCTGAAGGGAAAGACTTTGACACAATCTGCTTTAAGGTTTTTCTCAGCAGATTGTAACAATCTTACAGTGGAGAACTAGACATTTGATCAAGACATAGCTAGAAGAGAATTATGTGCAATGATAGTGCTACATGAGTACCCCTTAAGCATTGTTGATCATGTTGGCTTTAGGAGATTCGTAGGTGCACTTCAGCCACTATTCAAAATTGGGACTAGAAACACAATAAGGTATGACATCATATCTCTTGCACTACTGGTTTGTAATGTCTTAGGTCATGTATTAAATTCATTTCTGTGATTTTTTTATTTGATTTCAGAACAGAAATTATGGCCCAATATGAGTTTGAAAGGAAGAAAGCCATTGAATACATGGCTGGAATTCAATCTAGGGTGGCTATCACTACTGACTTGTGGACTTCGAACAATCAAAAGAGAGGTTATATGGCTATCACAGCCCACTTTGTTGATGAATCTTGGAAACTTAGAAGTATTATTATGAGGTATTTTCTTGTGACTGCCAGCCACTAACATGTACTTTATTTTGTATGGTTGGGATTAAATCTGATTATGTACATGATTTATATGTATGTAGGTTCATCTATGTTCCTGCGCCGCACACTGCTGATGTCATTTATGAACATTTATATGTAGCACTGGTGGAGTGGAATCTTGATGAGAAGATATCCACGGTGACGCTTGACAACTGCACTACTAATGATGCGGTAATCCCTATGCTTGTGAGAAGTATTGGTAAAAGTAAGCTTTTGAATGATGGAAAGTTGTTACATATGCGGTGTGCTGCTCATATCCTTAATTTAATTGTAAAGGATGGATTTGTGAAAGAGTTGAAAGATGCAATTGAGAACATTCGAGAAAATGTAGCTTATTGGACAGCCACCCCAAAAAGGATAGAAAAATTTGAGGAGGTAGCTAAGTATGCTAAAGTTTCTATAGATAAAAAGATAGGCCTTGATTGCAAGACTAGATGGAATTATACTTTTAAAATGCTTAGTGTTGCTTTGCCCTACAATGCTGCTTTCATGAGAGCAAGCCGTGTAGACAAGCAATATGAGTCTTTGCCAAGTGAGGAAGAATGGAAGTTTGCTGAGGATGTTGTGGAGAGACTTAGATTGTTTAATGACATAACTGTGCTATTTTCTGGAACTGATTATGTAACTGCTAATATTTTCTTCACCAAAATTGCTGAGATTAGAAAGAAAATCAGGCAGTGGTCTGTTTGTGGCAATCCATTAGTAGAAGCCGTGTCTATTAGCATGGTAACTAAGTTTGATAAGTATTGGTCTGAAGTTCAAGAACTAATGGGCATTGCAACTCTTCTTGATCCTTGGTTTAAAAGTCTAGCATTGCTTATGTGTTTTGAGGGTTTACTTGGTACAACCGGCAAAGAATGTGAGGACAAGGTTAATGATGTGAAAATTTCCTTGGCTCAATTGATGTGTGAGTACAATGTTGAGGTGGATAAGGATACCACAAAATCGTCAACATCCTCTTCACTTGGTAGCACAGATGATTTCTTTTTAGACTTTAGTGCCCGTGCTGCAATCAAAAGGCCAGCAGGGACTGAGTTAGACCTCTATTTGGATGATGATTTGGTTGACATCCACACAAAAATTTTTGATGTTTTAGACTGGTGGAAGGTGGCTGGAACTCGGTTCCCTGTTTTGAGGAGGATAGCACGAGATATATTTGCAATTCCTGTTAGCACAGTTGCTTCAGAATCAGCTTTTAGCACTAGTGGGAGAGTCCTTAGTGAGCATCGTAGTTGACTCACTACTAAGATATTGGAAGCTGTAATGTGCTCACAGGATTGTCTTCGAAACAAGTACAAAGGTATATATAATTTGCACTTATGCAATTCATTCATTACTTTGTGACTACAAACTAATTCTTTATTCTTTCATAATTCTTTGTTTTGCAGTTGATGACAAGAACAATCAGCAATCTTCCTTTTGGTCTTGTCTCCAAGACATACAAGAGGGTCTTCAGGTCATTGATTCCTTCTCTCCTGTACATTATTTTTTATCACTTGTGCTACTCTTATGTATAATAGCAGAAAATAAATTACTTTTTACTTTGAATTCTCTTATGTTAGACAGCTAATTTGGTTTATACTTTGTACACTATTGTAGGAACTTGTCATTTGAGGATTGAGACTGGAGGATGGATGTATTTTGGTTTCAACAATTGAATTGATTTTGTAGGTGCAAGACCAAGGAGGCTTCTAGGAGCCTAACCACTATTTATCTATCATTTTGGTTGTAATGATTTTGTATGTGTCACTGTGTGTGAACACTTGAACCCAAAAACATGTAATGTGTCTAAAAACATGTAATGTGTCTATTGTTGACTATTTAGACTGTTATGTTGTGTGCCATTGAATTGGCTGGAAGCCTGGAAGGCTGGAATGCTACTGAACTGGGACTGGAGGATGGATGTATTGTAGTATGGATGGATGTATTTTGGAGTGGACCGCATGCAGTCATGCTGTCATGCATGCCTGGTATTAGACTTAATGGGTTATATTATATGTACTGTTTGAATTATCATTTGACTTGTTGATTGTGTAATGTAGCTGCATGGTTTGTTGAGGTGCTTTTTAATCCTAATTTGTAAAAATCGCTGCTGTGGTGCTGCCTGACTGAATGGCTTGTTGTGCACTTGTGCATAATTTGATTTCTCCAACGGGTATGGGTACCCAACGGGTACCCATCACCCATGCGGGTACGGGTATGGGGGAATTTTTCACCCGTGAGCGGGTGTGGGTATTGGAGTGGGCTCATTTTATTTCAATGGGTGTGGGTACGGTGTTAGCGAACCCGATGGGTACGTACCCGTTGCCATCTCTATGTATGCATAATTGGAGATGAATATATAGGATTTTATCCTATACAAGAATAGAAGGAATTTATCAAAAATATAGACATAATAATAAATGCATACCTTCATCATATCCTAGTTCTCAAAGCAAAGAGATTAAACACGAAGAAGCTCAAATAAAACATTAGTCTTACATGCATATGTTAATGACATAGAAATAATATATTATAACATATCAATGTATAGATGGAGGAGTGATACACATAGCTCCTTCTCCATGCGTTTTGCCCTTATCGGCACAAAGGTCAACCATCAATATATGTGTTTCTATTTCAACTCATATGAAGTCCAAGAATAACCTATATGCCAACTCATGAAACGAGGTTAGTCCCATAAAGTCAGTTTGTCATAAATCACTAAAACAACAATTGGACAAATTGTTGATCATAGATCTTTCAATCTATTCCTTTTGGTGATGGATGACAATTCAATATAAAACATATAGAATTGAGTGGAAAATATAGAATGAGCTCCTTCTAAAGATGTGTATACATATGAATTTCTTAGTGAAGAGAGACATATGCACATATATGAAAAATGACAATGAAGCGAGCTCATACTATTTGGACCCATAAGAGAGATAGATTTAGAACATGCGGAGTTTATTACATACCTCTCATAATTTCTGTTTTCATATCCACATGAGACTAGACAAAAAAATGCTCGTAAAAATATTAGTCTCATATGATTGGATTTGTCATTAATCACCAAAACAAAATTAATGGCACTTGAACTTTTAGTTTTAGTGTCGTGTGGATGGTTAGAGAAGGGGTATGCGAATGGTCCCGTCACAACCTCTTGGCAATACGCCGGCATATGGAAACATGCAATGGGGGTTGTGTCTTGTGGGTATAGTTATAGACCTTTGGTCAGAGTGAAACTATTTGAATAGCCGTGCCCGCGGTTATGGGCAATTGAGCAGCTTCATTGTGATGAGCCATAAACCTTCCTTCGTATCCTCATGTACGATTGCATCATTGATGTGGCTTACTGAATAGGTGGTTGGTACTGAGCCTTGCTATAATTTCCTTGACCCGTTTCGTAAGTGGGGAACTTGTCACTACCGCACGGAAAACAAGGTGACTCGTTAGAGCATGACTAATTAAGTATTAGCAAAAGAAACTTGAAAAATAGATCGATATAAGTTTTCTAAGCAACTATCTCATGGAATGTTTTTTCGAAAAACAAATCGTTTAGCAGTTCAGGAAGTGTGCACACAGAAAACGAGGGAGTAGAAGTTGGGAAGGAGGAGAAACAAACTCAACCTTACCATTTAAGATGGACTTAGAGGATCAAGGCTTATATGCCAATTGAGCATGCCTGTGGAGTGGAGCTAAAGCACTGCTAGGGTCGACAATGGATTATATAAGAATATAATTCTAAATACTCCTTTCCGTTGCTGCTTTCTTTTTTAGTGTGAGGACTAAGTTCCTCTTTTGTAAGTATTTACACTTTATTTATATTTGGATCTGTATATTGATCTGTTATTTTGTGTACCCTAGCTTATTTCCTGGATAGGGATTTAATACACAAAAAGTCTAGAAATTGGCTAAACTTTTGGGTGTGTGATCCAAGCATTCGGCTATGGCAACAACAACCACACCTTTTCCGCTCCTGGTTCCTTCAAGAGTCGCGATGACGATAGTATGCCACCCCTCACAATGCGCAGCGGTGTCTGGCTCTCGGCATGGTGGCGTGGGAGAGGATAGACGAATGCGGTGAACGAAGAGTTAGGAGGCGGAGAGGCAAACTAGTGGTGGCAATTGAGAAGGACAAGGAATGATATAGGCGAATAAGGCGAGCGGCGGCGTGTCTTATACACTTTGGAAAGCCACGCCTCATGCCCGAATTTTGAATCTACCGCACCAATACCCCACATGTGCGGGAATTGAGGACGTCCAGCTGAGTTGAGGCAAGCGACAACCTTGCTTCCTAGGAATGCGTGTGTGATCTAATGGGAAGGCAAAGCAACCACCTCTTTGATTTCCCAGACATCTCGCACCCATCCACCTCAGATATAGCCGGCCCAGGGGAATGGGCTGAGAGTGTGTGGGCTGTCTGGCATAATGAAAGAGTACAATTGCACCGCCTCACTGACGAGGAGGGCCTCAACCCCGGTTTTGAACTGCTTCGTGCTTGGCGACGAGGCAGAGGGCTACTGTCGGTGAAGTGGGAACCTGGGTCCCCAATACTAGTTGCTCGGGGCGCCCAACGGCATGTCATCATGCTTGACAACCTCGACAAAGCGTCAATTGCGACAAGGCAATGTGAGAGGTTTCCCAACTAAGGGACAAATCAAAGCATGAGCCAGCCCCTGAAGGGGGAGGCTTAGACCTGGGCCCCACGCTGGAGGGATAGGAACAGAGCTTAGGGCACTACCTCAACCTGTCCCCGAGCTTGGTTCCCATCGGTTACTTAGGACCTCAACAACGCATTAACTTCGACATGATGTGGCCCCACGTCATGAACAAGCTTTTGTGTTAAATGTGAAAGATGTGCATCCACCCATCGTGCACTTGGAGCAACTAGTGACAGGACGACGCATGCCAGCTATTGCACGCGCCATCATCAACCCCAAAAATGGGAGGGACGTGGGCTACTAGGTGGCATGGCTGATTGCCAAGGTGCCTCGTAGGGTCCACCGCCTTTCCTCACGTCCCTCTATAAGGGGCTTACAAGTGGCCCTACGCCCAGTCTTTACGCCCCAGCCTTTGACTACAAGTTTCTTTAGCCATGCGGGGCGCGTGGCAAGAGGAAGCAACTCCGTTATGGTGTAGTGCCGTGGGAGGTCTACCAGGTCTTGACACCCGGGCCTGCATGTCAGTGAGCGACAAGACCTCCCATTGCTAACCATCTTATTGGGGCCCACTAGTGATAGACTGGCTGAAAGTGCATCTAGGACCCCTATTTTGTTTTGGTGTTAATGATAACACAAATAGAGATATACTAATGACTTTTGTTGAGATGGATGCAAGGATCAAAAGGAGTTGAAGTTTGAACAAGAACTTAGCGGCATTATGATTGTAGTAATCCCTTGTAAATCTTGGTTTCTTGTGTTTAGGATGTCGTACTATTAAGAGGGACACCACATGCATATAATTGGTTGAACATTAGAGCTCAAAATCTTCTTTTGTTTAAGTGTTTCCATTGTTTTGCTGTTAGACTATTCGATCAAACTATCCGATGTGCCAGACAGTCCAAATTTTCATGGAATGTCTCTCTCTGTCTCGAGACTGAGAGTTGGCTACAAACATCGGACTGTCTGATTGCACTTCGGATTGTCTGATATTTCGGACTATCCAAAATTTCTTGGAACTTCACTCTCTGTCTTAAATTGAAATATTTCTCTGGACTGAATTTCTTCTAAGTCCAAATTAGAGTATCCGATTTTGGATCAGATAGTCCGATGATCCAGAGACTCCAAAAGTCAATGAAACTTGAGTCTCTGTTTGAGGATGAAGTTCTTGCTCTTAAAAAAACATCGGACTGATTGATCAGAGTAGCCGAAATTTTATAGAACTTTGTTCTCTATCTCTTGCTTGCTTGGGGGCTAAAAATATCGGATTGTCCGATGTTATTTCGGACTGTCCGACATGGGATGAAAAGATTCCCCTCCAATCGCCACATTTTGGGGGATCTATAAATATCCCCCACCTAACCCTTCTCTAGGGTTACCCAACTCATTCAATTCTCATTCACTTTGGGTTGAACTTGGTGCTAAGGTGCTTTGGATCTTTGAGCTCTTTCTCCCTTTCTCAAATCCTTCCTTGCTCTTTGTGTGTTGGATCTTGGTGCTTGTGGATTTGGAGTGTGGTAGCCTAGTGTGTGTTTCACTCGATCTTGATCACTAGGGTTTGTCCAAGGGTTGTGTGGTGTTTGTTACTCTTGGAGGTTGAGGACGCCTAGACGGCTAGGCATCGCTCTTGAGTCACCGATCTACTTGTGGTGAGCCAAGGGAAGTTTGTGAAGGTCGAATCTCGCCTTCGCAAGGAAAGAGATACCACTAGTGGAAGGAGGAGTGCATTTGTGCAACCTCAAAAGAAAAGGGTTGGAAAAGACTCGGCTATTTGTGAGCTCCTCAATGGAGAGTAGAATCTCCTTAAGGATTTGAACTTCGAGAAATACTTCGGCACAAAATCTAGGTGATATTCATTCTCCCTCTTACTCCACTTATTGCCCTATTGTGCCGCTATAGCTTAGTTGCTGGTTGTGTATTTACTCTTGGTTGTGTGGTGGATCTATAGCTTGTTGTTGCGCTTCTCTGTTTGTCAGATAGTCTGATCCCACTTCGGACAATCTGATTTACATTGGACTGTCCGACCTTGGATCAGACTATCCGACTTGTTTTTAGTTTTAGCTTTCGCTTTTCGTTTTAATTAGCCTATTTACCCTCCCTCTAGGTCTAAGTGACCCTTCCACCAACCACTATGATGTTCCTACATCAACTATAAGGAGAGAGGTAAGGCAGTCGAGGAGGAGGAGGGAATAGGTAAGGAAAATTCACCCTTGTAATTGTTTCGAGAAGAAAATATTCTAGAAAACACAACAGGAGTAGGGTATTACGCTCTTGAGCAGCCAAGCCTATATAACCGCCTTGTCTCGTTTTCTACTGCGTTGACTCAAATCTTGCACTCCTGTTTCCTAGGCCGAATTCACAAAAGGGGTTCATCAACTCGCTAGAGGAGCTAGTTCTCTGATATAATAAATGTAAGACATCCTTATATTTTGAAAAAGATTTATATGCTAGAATTTCTTAGGGACGGAGGGAGTATTTTGGTAAACTGTCCTCAATACACATTTCATTTTAAATTTTATGTCCAAAGATAAATTAATATATTTCTAGGGTGATGCTTGTAGTCAATCCAACAAGTTACTCCCTCTGCCCCCTCTATCCTAGAATAAGTTTATTTTTGGCTCATCCTATTTATTCCAAAATAAAATAATAATTATATCAGAGTTTATCAAAACAGGGAATAAATTCATTTGAAAGTAAATAAAGTGAAAAAAAATTAGGATTTGATAAAATGGGTTAATCTAGTGTTTTTGGTTTTTGTATAGGTATTCATGAGATAGGTGAAAAATAAACTTATTTTGAAATAAAAGGAGAAACATACAAATTGGGGCGATGACTTTTTAACAAAATCGATTAAAAAATAGGGAATAATATTTGGTATTTGCATCCACGAGAAATTTGATATACAGTACTCTATCCTGTATGAATACTTATTTTCATATGTAACTCTCTTTATATGTTTTCTCTATAGGAACTTATAAATAATAAAAGCGTCTCACCCTACGCTGCTGGTGATGAAATATTAGACTATTAGTCTTAGATTTAGTGCATGGATAATTTTATTTATTATTTATTATTTTTTAGTAGTAGATGGTTTACTTATTTGTAGCAAAGCACTTCATAAATTTCAATATATCCCGACCAGGGTGAAAACGGTAAGAAAATTTTCCGACTGCAGCGATAGTGTTTTCGACCTTTTTAACCGTTTTTAGACCTTCTTAACCGTTTTCAGTTTCTGGAAAGTGATTATAGAAGTATATTATAATATATGTGTGTGCATTTATGTAGGTGTGCGTGTTTGCTTAAGAAAAATTACTCTTATCAATTTGTCGAAGAGATCGGTTAAAGAAAAAGAATATCCATGCCACCTCGACCGGCGACCGCTACCAAAAACTGCGAAAATCCTCCGTATCGGGAGCGCGTTGTCCCGTTGCCCATTTTCTTCTCATTTGCGGTCAAATCCTCCCACTAGATTCCCCCCCTCACTTGCACCGACCCTAGCTACAACCTTTTTTTGCCTCCCCTCCTCTCTCTCTCTCTCTCTCTTCTCCTCCACCTCGCCACTACTACTACTACCTTTTCCTTGAGCGGCGCCGCGCCCCCGCCGGCCAACGAGATCGATCGACTATTTGCGCCCCCAAAGTCTCAAGCGCCGCCGCCGCCGCCGCCTTCCCCTGGACACGTGGCCCGAGACGTCAAAGAAGACGAAGAAGCTTCACTCCGACCGGGGTGGGTAAGAACAGTAGACAGCGCTGGTCCGCTGCTACAGTGCTACCTATGCGGGAGTAGATTGAGATTCTTCCGTGGCATGATGCGATGAATTCGTCCGTGTTCGATCGAGTACCAAGCGCGAATCCTTTTTTTTTTTTTGGTTGTTGATTTGTGCAGGTGAGGTGAGGGGTGGGCTCGAGGGATCGAGAAGCTGGCGGCGAGCAAGTGGTGGGAGCGCCCCGATGAGGGCGCCATGGCCGGGATGGATCCCACGGGCGGCGGCGGCGGCGGCGTGGCGGCGCACTACCTACACATGCTCCGCGCGCAGCAGCACCAGCATCAGCAGCAGCAGCAGCCGCTGTCCCCGGCAGGTGACGTCAAGGCGGAGCGGTCCATGCTGTCGCCGGATGAGAGCCCCGGCGGGGACGGCGACCTAGGATCGGAGCACCCGACGTCGTCGGCCATGGTGGCGGCGGAGGACAGCGGCGGAGGCGGCGGCGGCGGTTCTGGCGGCCCGATGCGGCGCCCCCGCGGGAGGCCGCTGGGGTCCAAGAACAAGCCGAAGCCGCCCATCATCGTGACGAGGGACAGCCCCAACGCGCTCCACTCCCACGTCCTCGAGGTCGCCGCGGGCACCGACATCGTCGAGTGCATCTGCGAGTTCGCGCGCCGCCGCGGCCGCGGCGTCTCCGTGCTCAGCGGGGGCGGCTCCGTCGCCAACGTCGCGCTCCGCCAGCCAGGCGCGTCGCCCCCGGGCAGCCTGGTCGCCACCATGCGCGGCCAGTTCGAGATCCTGTCCCTCACGGGCACCGTCCTCCCGCCGCCCGCGCCGCCCAGCGCCAGCGGCCTCACCGTCTTCCTCTCCGGCGGGCAGGGGCAGGTGGTCGGCGGGAGCGTGGCCGGCCAGCTCGTCGCCGCGGGGCCAGTCTTCCTCATGGCCGCCTCGTTCGCCAATGCCGTCTACGAGCGTCTGCCACTCGAGGGGGAGGATCCAGAGGCGGAGGCCGCCGCCGCCGCCGCCACCCCTCCCGGTGAGGCGGCGCAGCCAACCGGCCCACCACCACCGCAGCAGCAGCCCACCGCCTCGCAGTCCTCCGAGGTGACCGCCGGCGATGGCGGCGCCGGCGGCGGTCTCGGCATGTATCTTGGAGGCCATGTGGGATCCTACCAGCAGCTTCCCGGACCAGGAGACAACTTCGGTAGCTGGAGCGGCAGCATCAGGCCGCCGCCATTCTGATCCAATACCTCAATCAAGCTCTCCCCCCCAACAACGCCATGCATGTCTAAATCCCCACAAGATTCACTCCAAGAAAGACGAAGCTGAGTGAGAGTGATGGATTTCATTTCATCTCATCATTTGTGACAATGCATTCATATTTTGTTGAAGGCTATACACCTTGCAAGATTACAACTTAATCGAGGCGCATGCATTCTTGATTGGAGATATGGAAGAATCACTTGCATTACGAAGGTACTAATAGAATCAACATTGGAAGGCAGAATTTTTTTGGCTGGAGATGGAGGGAGGTCAGTCAATTAGTGCAAGAACTGAACAAGATCCTGGCAAGGCAGGTTAGTAGGACCCCGGTGTTTAGTGGTTCATCCTGTAGACTTTTGATCAAGAATGATGCTTGTCATGACCTTTTACTTAAAAACTTTCCCTTGGAATGATGCTTGTTATTGCTTTTCACTACAACTCCACTCTTTCTTGACTGCTACTACAGTTTTTACACCTTTTCACCGTTGCACATTTGCACTTGTCCTGCTTCCTGGCACCACGGTAAAAAACCTGCAAACTAGTGATTCGTCTCACTCGAACTGTACTCCCAAGGAGAATTGTCTTCCGGCCTTCTTTTTGGTGTCATTTCCACACATTGGCAATCGCCTGCTTTTGGTCAATTTTGTCTTGTCTTTGAGCCCGTGGAGCTAGAGTAGAGTGACCACCACTCACCAGAGCTGTAAACATTTCAAACCCTAGCCTGGGGGCCCTTTGGATGCGTTAGGAATGTTTTTTTTTCTTCTCTTTTTCTCCTCTTGCTTTCTTCATGCAGAGAAGAAAGTGTAATCGAGGGGTACTATGCTGGCTTCGGCAGGACAGGACGCCATAAGGCCTTCTGTCCCTATTCCTACTTTGTTTTGTCTGTGGGTGTGGAATGCAGGTTCAGTCCCCCTAGAGGCCCACTGTTTGTATTGTGATGTTCTCCTCTGAAATTGCCACAGTGTTTACCTCTTCCTGAAGTTAATTTCAGCCACAGTGAAATTGCCAGTGTTTACCTCTGAACTGCTTATGTGAAAATCTTAGAAAGTTTGTGTGAAAAATTTTGAATTTAGTAGTAAACTTGAATGGCCAACTTGTGGTATGGAGTAGTATCATTCAAAATCAAAGGGGATACTGTAGTTCTAGTTCTTGATGTGGCTTGCTTGTTTGATGATTAATTGTGTGCCGTCAGTAAGTTCAGATCAAATGCATGCCAAAGTTGTCATTTTGGAAACCTTGAGTGTATGATTGAATCATCAGGCTAATAAGCGTGGTAAGACATGAGGGACCACATAAGCACTTGAATTTGTCTTGCATTAATATTGGATTGCTAGTTTGGAGTTAACGAGTAAGATGGCATTTCTGGTCAAATTGTTGAATTAGGTTACATTGGTCTAAATCAATAACTACTTTATTGACATGTCCTAATAGAAGTTTCTTGGATTATTTCACGTATGCTCTTTTAAACTGCACCTAGTGGTATTCAGACATGCTATTTCAAAGCCAAACAATTGTCTTCATCATAGCTTTTATCAATTAGGGCTCTTTTGATTTGTAGGAAAAATGTAGGAATTTTGGAGGACTTGAATCCTATGGAAAAAATTCCTATGAAGGCCTTTGAAACAAAGGATTGAATCCTATTCTATCCTTTAAAAATCATATGAAATGGGTAATACTATAGACATTTTGGAGGAAAGTTAGCAAGAGGTCTAACCTCTTGTAAAATATCATTTGAGTCTATCTCTCTTATCTCTTATCTGATTTCTGCGTTTTTCCTGTGGTTCAATCAAACGGTCGGAGACCTGTGTTTTGCAATTCTCTGTTTTACACTTGTATTAATGTCAGAATCCTATGTTTTTTCTATTTCTGTGTTTTTTTTCATTTCTGCGATTCAAAGGAGCCCTTAACCTTTGGGAGGTATATAAAACATGTCTAAACTATTCAACTCATGTTCTTGTTACCTGGTTTTGAGGTATTAACAGTCCACATGTAACTGCAGTGTGCTTGCCCAAAGAAACCTGTATTACGGGCAGGTTTGGTTTCTAATAGCAGATATAAACCTTAAATATTGGTATGACAAAATTATGTCAAGGTTATGCATGTTTAGTTTGTTGCAAAAGTTTTTGACCGAGTTGCTTTGTTGGCTGTTTGGTTTGGGACTTTATTGGAGACTAATGTACTACTGTGCTCCAAAATATAGTTTACTTCTATGCACATGGAACCAGTACACCCAAAACCAGTATATTTTAGGAGGGTTAGGAGGGAGATAGTAGTATATTACCAAAATTTTTGGCATTGAAATAAGTGGGCATTTCAGATTAGGAAGAAGTCCATATTACACCTCAACTGTTAGGTTTGTCTAAAATGAACTATAAAACCAGATATTTTTATATCCCTCAACTATTAAAATTATCCGATCGCTACAACCAATCGATTTGGTTTTAATGGTGGTTTTCATGATTTTAAAATATAGATAATGTATTTTGTATTTGTATGGCACTTACATAGTTTTGTCGAGGTTTGTTGTCAGGATTTGATTTGATTTTTTTTGAGACGGAGGAAGTAATTAGTAGGTATGTTGTTTTCCTTTGGTTGAAGGACATGAAATTCATAGGAATTTTAGGGTGCTTTTAATTTGTAGCAAAAACATAGAAATTTCGGAGGATTTTGATTATATAGAAAAATTTTCTATGAAGGTCTTTGTTGAATCATATCCTATCCTTAGAAATTTTTATGGAATATTCAATCTTCTGGAGATTTTGGAGGAAACTTGTAGCTTTAACCTTTTGAAAAAGTTTTTTGAGTCTCTCTCATTCGATTCCTGCTTTTTTCCTGCAGTTCAATCAAACGGCCATTCCTGTATTTTTCTTACGTTTTGTAATTCTCTGTTTTGTATTTGTATTTTTGTCAGAATTCTGTGTTTTTTATATTTCTTTATTTTTTCATTAGGCCCTTGGAGGATACCGTTCCATAGGGTTTTTCTATATATGTTGTTTGGAGCAAAGGATTGGAACATATTAAGGTCTCACAAAGAAACAAGAATTTTATGGGAATTGGTACTGTTCTTTTGATTTGTAGGAATTGAACAAATGAAAAGCATGAGAAAATTTTATATGACCATGATTTCAAGGGAATTCTATAGGAAAATTAACATCTACCTTGAGCTCAATTTTCTTATTCTATCCGTAGGATCGAGGCAAAGCATTGTTGGAAGATATAATTTACCATAGCAAAACCATTCAAATTCTGATTATTTTTTATACTATTTATACATTTTTTCTATTCCTGCTTTTTCTCTATCCTATGATTCAAGGGGCAACTTCCTTTGAAATTCATTCGTATACGTACATTACAGAGGAAAATAGCACATGAGCTCAAATCTTCTTTTATTTTGACTTTGAGAAGTCCAATGCAACTTGTCTTCTCTTTTTCAAATCCATCCAAATTCATGTGAGCCATTCAAACATATTATATTTTAAAATCCTGTGTTTTAGATTTTCGTAACTATGTGACTATTTTAATCCTATTTTTTTATTCCTATATTTCTAAAATTCTGTCTTAAAGAAAAGATATATATTTATCTCGATTTTCGTTATCATATTTTTCAAAGTACTAAATGGCGCATGGCGCATGTTGTACTAAAACTTTCTCTACATGTAAGTTGCTTTAAATTATCAAATAAAATATTTTTTAAGTTTGTAATAATTAGAACTTAATTAATTATACATTAATATTTTTTATTTTTTGTGTCCTAATTTTATTTTTATCTTTATTTTTGGTAGAAACGAAACCACCTTATTAAGGAATATAGCAATAAACTGGAGTAGAGTACTGCTACTAAACAATAGCCAAATCACGTTGCCCTAGCCAAAATTTTGGGAAGGATTGTTTGGCATCAACCCAACAAACCCTACATTTATTTTCTTGGCCATAGAAAGGGGATTGAAAATACAGTGTTCACAAAAACCAAAAAGGCTACGGGTAGTAGCCGTAGTAGCAGAAGGAAAGAGAGTTGAGTTGAGAAGGTGCACACGCTACCAGGAGTATCATCATTTAGTGAAGCCTGCAGATGCTAGATGCACATAGTAGCTGGCCAGAAAGTAGGGAGAGGAGTATCTCAAAAACTTGGAGCTACTACTGGTGGTGGCTGCAAAGATTCTCACCATCTGCTGCCTCTGTTCCTCTTCTCCAACTTGTACAATCCTGGAAAAAAAAAGTTGTTCTTGCATGCTCTACTACTAGCCCCCATGAGAGAAAAGGAAGAGACGAAGATACCGTTGTTGGTTTTGCATGGATTGTTGGGGAGCTGAGCTGAACTTTGGAACTTGTTCAGCTTTGCAACTTTTGTCCTTTTGATGTGCCATGGCCCAAGTGCCCAAGCCACCTCTTTTCTTGGTCAAAGGAATCAATCTATCTCCTCTCTCTCTCTCTCTCTGACTTGTGTGCTGTGTGTGTCTCTTGCTCGATTTCTTGCACTGTGTCGCTCAGAACGTTGTGATAAGTGTCAGGTGTAGTTATGGCTAGGATATGTGATACTGTCCCACAGATTTTGTTCATTCCATTCGGTTAAAATAATGTCGATTCCATTTGAAATTTGATCATTTTCATATGCATTCCTGTCCTTTCAGGTATATTTTCTATTCGGGTGGTTTTGTGTGCGTATGTGTTTGAAAGTCTGAATAATGTCGTAAATTCACATTTTGAAAGCAGTTGCAAGGCGATACAACTATATGCTTGTTATTTTGGCAACCATGTTTATAGAAGCATTTTATTTATGCTACCTCCATCTCAAAATACATATAGCAATTTCTGTCCATGTTGCTATGATTTGGGATAGATGGAGTATTTCATAATTCCTCGCTACTCTATGGTAATTCGTGTGCCAGGAAGTCTCTCCTAATCTAGTGAATATGCTTTATAGCAATATCTGGGATATGCTTTCAGCCCGCAATCAAATTTGAATTTTGAAACTTTATTTTAGAATCGACTTTTTTAAAAGAAAATTTTAGAATTGACTTTGAAGTTCGTTTTCTAGTACCTTCAAATCTCTAATGACACAGCAAAAAGCTACACACGTAACAACATATGCAACATTTTGACCTGATATTAGCAATCTAGTACAACTCCATTCCAAAATATAATTATTTCTATGTTTAGTGTATACTACCTCCGTTTCATAATATAACAGCCTACAAGCTCTAGTCCAGATTTCAATACTACAAAATCGATTTTTCTGAACGAGGCCTCAAATAATTTTCAGACGGGCCATAAGTGGCCGCGCCTGAAAAAACCGATGCGGCATTTTCCCGTACGGTCCACTTAAGTGACTGCACGGGAAAATCGATTTTTCCGTACGGTCCCTTAAGTGGACCGCATGGAAAATGTCATACTATCCCGTGCAGCCCACTTAAGGAACCACACGGGAAAATAACTCCCCTTCTCTCTCACTCACTTTAAATTTTTCATCTACTTTTTCTTCCTTTCTTTTTTATTCTCTCTTCTCTCTTTTTCTCTCCACTTCTCTCTTCTCTCTTCCTCTCCTCTCTTCTCTTTTCCTCCGAGCACGTGGGGCACTGGGCACGAGAGGCGGTCGGCTCGGCGCCGCCACCAACGAGGCGGCGGTCGGGAGCGGGCGAGCAGCGGCGCGGCCCCGCGCTTCCCTGCGGCGGCTAGGAGCGGCAACGTGGCGGCGGGAGATGGCAGCAAGACTTCGTGCGGCGGTCGACAGCGGGCGGGCTGCGGGCCGCTCGGGAGCGGCGCCATCTCCGTCCCCGCCGGTGTCGCCGCCAACGACAAGGAGGATGAGGCGCTGAAAACGGTGCCGCTGGCCCCACGACGACGACGAGGAGGAGGAGACGGTCGGATCTACGCCGCTCCTGCCACCGCGACGGAGTCCGCCACCTCCTCCATCGTGCGCTTGCGACGGCCGGATCCGCGCCGCCGGGATAGCTAGGGTTTTTATTTTTTTTTGAATTTTTGTTTTTCCGTGCGGTCGACTTAATGCGACCGCACGGGAAGATCTATTATCCCATGCGGTCAACTTAACTCGACCGCACGGGATAATAGATCTTTCCGTACGGGCCGCTTAAGCCGTCCACACGAGATAATCGATCTTTCCGTGCGGTTGGGCCGCCCGCACGCGAAAATGGTCTTTTTTTCAGATCTTCTCGCACGTGCGGGCAGGCCTTCCGCACGGGAAGATGCCTTTTGGCCCGCACGGAAAAACCGTTTTTGTAGTAGTGTTTATAGTATTAGAATATAAATTTATAGCACAAACTCCATTTCATAATATATTATGCACCGAAGGGAATATTATTTAGCAGAAATTAAGGTTGAGAAGAAAATACTCTACTGTTTAATAAATAAAGGATGGATGGAGTAAGTGGGTTGGTGGGGATGATGAAAAAAATTGATTGAACAAAGTAGTAATGTGAATAGTGCTAAAATTTCTTATATTTTCAAAGAAATTCAAATGCTAGAAGTTTTTATTTTTTTTTAACTTGTATTTGTATTTCTGTAGACAAATATATAAAGAGGGTGAAAATCCTCTTATAATTTTAGTTCTGCTTGGAAGAACCTGATTAGTTTCAAAAAGCTAGGTTTTCTGAGGAGGTTTTGCTTGTTGAGACCTTTCCAACGCAGAAATTTTGTAGATTTTCCAAGGAATTGATTCAGTTTTCACAAAATGTTGTAAATTTTCTACGTTCGAGGAGGCCTTAATATAGAAACAAGTAAGAGAACGATGAACTTAAGAGTCATTTTAGATAGGAATGTTAATAAACCACATCTTGTTGGTTTTTTTTTTATCTCTAATCATCTCCTCCGTTCTATAAAACCAATTTATGAGAACGAATCTAAATTAATTTTTTTGGGTGAAGGGTATATGTTTTTAAGCATGAAAAAAACAGGCGTTACTGTGCCAGCCATCTCGTTTAACTGAACCACGGTTACATTTTTTTTAATGCCCCTCTGCAAAAGTTAACATTAATAATTAAGCCTTTATATTACTATTAGATTCGACAACTTCAGTGAAAAATAGCATTGCCGTGAACTATTAGATTCTCGATTTAAGCATAAAATATTGCCTTTGTATGTCTTGACTCTTGCGGTAACAGCTTTGCAAATCCCTCTGAGAGTCCAGAATAGAGCGATTCTGGAAGTGTATTTCAGGTAGTTTCCTCAGTTAGCTAGTATAAAATTGGAGATTCAAAAATTTTATATTACTTTATGAATGGTCACTCTCTTAATGCAAATAGTAGTATCTGTTAACACTTTTGTATATCCCTGTTGTGTCTGTAACCAGTGCTTCAACAGTTGACGTTTAAGAGGGATGCCAACAATCTGAGAAGTAGACAATGCTCGTGTTTTCGTTCAGAACTATTTTACATAGAATTTTCCATACAGAAATCTCTCTGTACAATTATCTGATGTAAAAATTCGAAGGTGCGGTTAACCTAGCCACATGCATGGCGACTTTTAATAAAGTGATAACACACATTGATTGCTTTCTGCGTTTCTTGTCTCAGCTGATTCAATTTTTTTGCCTGAAGCTGTACTTGTCAGGCACAGGCAAGATCACTCCGTAGTCCGTACACTGGCTTGGTTCCGGCAAACTTCACTGTGTAGTGTGCCTTACGTTTCTACTGTATTCATTGGCTTGGATTTTTGTCTTTGATGACTCATTGATTCATATACACTTCTTGTTAATTGCAGTAGAAAGGTAGTCCATCCATCCTAAAATAATTTCATCTTTCTCTTAGCCATTTGTACACAAAGACTTTATTTATAAAACAATCAATATATTTGAATTTAATAAAGTTAGAACAAATACATTGCACTACGACATATACTACTACAAAAACGATTTTTCTGGACGAGGCCTCCGATAGATTCCAGACGGGCCATAAGTGGCCGCGCCTGAAAAAACCGATGCGGCATTATCCCGTGCGGACGGCTTAAGTGGACCGCACGGGAAAATCCATATTTCCGTGCGGTCGCTTAAGTGGACCGCACGGGATAATGCCGCACTATTCCATGCGGCCCACTTAAGCGACCGCACGGAAATATGGATTTTTCCGTGCGGTCCACTTAAGCCGCCCGCACGGAAAGGGCCCGCTACTGTTGGACAATGTGACATTTTCAGGATTTTTCCTACTTATTTTTCTTCTCCTCTTCTTTATAATGCTATAATTTATATTGTGGGCTGGATAAAATAAAGTGGATTTTTGTGAAGATATATAAAAACACCTAGTTTCCATTTTTCTTGGTTTCACACAAAAATTCCTTATATTTTATTCTCAGCAAAATAAATAAAATTGGCCTGTCTGAAATTAGATTGAATTTTTAGGGGGTCAAAACTAATAAAATAAATTATGGAAAAATTATATTAATTCATTATAAATAAGATAGTATTTTAATAAATTATGTTCCTTATACACTTTCATATAATTTAATGCTTTTTTGGATGAGGTACGAGTTTTGCCGATTAGGGTTTAGGGTTTAGGGTTTTGATCAATTTAATTGGGGATCTAGATGTAAAGATAAAATCATGCCAAAATTCCAGTGAGTCTAACATATTGAGTAGCATCCACATGAATTTTTCCATGATTTTATCTTACACCAATTAGTTTTAACAATTCACTAAGCTTATCTTTGAGTCTGTCGTCAAACGGTCATAACTCGAGTGTCCTTCGATAAAACAGCCATATCTTTTTCATACGGATTCGAAATCAGACATATAATATATCGACGGACATGTACAGAAAAAGTTACATCCATTGCTCCCCGACTTTGTCGGGTTCGGCGAAATCAAAATCTCGAAATTCCGCTTGCAAGATTGTGTTTTTGAGGTGAGAAGCTTCGGGACCCTTTTTGATAGAACTTTGAAAAATTCTACGGACCACATATTTCGTCCGTTCGAGCTTAAATTTTCTGTGGTTGGTTCCTGCGTGCTCCTATGTGTGAAAAAAATATTAGCAAAATAAAATAAAAATAAAAAAGTTGTTTTCTCTCTCCTCTACACTAGAGAGAGAAAAATAAAAAGGTTGAACTGGATTTCCGTGCGGGCCTCTTAAGCCGCCCGCACGGAAAGATAATCTTTCCGTGCGGGCCCTTAAGCCGCCCGCACGTGATGATTACCACCGCCTATATAGGGTGCGCGGGCTCCGAAAATTTCTAAGTCCCGACAAACCGCCGCTCCCCTCCACTCCCCTTCCCCTTCCCTCCCATCCCAGATCCGCTGCGGAAGAGGGGCGGCGACGGCGGCAGGCGATGGCAGCGGCCTCCCTCGGCTTCCCTCCACCTTCCCTTCCCTCCCAGTTCCGGCGAAGGGGAGGGGCGTCGGTGGCGGAGGGCGACGGCAACGGCGGGCGACGGTGGCGGCCTCCCTCGGCTCCCCTCCCCCTCTAGCTCCGATCACGGCCGCCTCGTCCCCCATGGCCGCCTCCTCCATGCCTCCACCGCCGCCGACTCCTCACCGACCGCCGCCTGCACCGACTGTGGCCGCCTCCTCCACCGGCCCTCCACCGGCCTCGGCCGCCTCGTCCCCCGCCGCCTCCACCGACCACGACCGCCTCCTCCACGGCCGGCCTCTACCGCCGCCTCCACCGACCGTGGCCGCCGTCACCACCGACTGCGGCCGCCTCCTCCTTCCAAAATTTGTTGTAAAATTTGTGATGATGTGAAATTTGTTGTAAAATTGTCGTAATAACATGTGAAATTTGTTGTAAAATTGTGATGATTTGAAATTAATTTTTAAATCAATTTGCAAGGAGGAGGCAGGTTAGGGTTAGGGTTAGGTTTTGATTTTGGGAATTTTTTTTTTGTGATTTTTCATTTTCGCGTGCGGACGGCTTAACGCGACCGCACGGGAAGATCGATTCTCCCGTGCGGTCGGATTAAGCGGCCCGCACGGGATAATGGATCTTTCCGTGCGGACCGCTTAAGCCGACCGCACGGGATAACCGATCTTCCCGTGCGGTTGGACCGCCCGCACGCGAAAATGGTCTTTTCCCAGACCTTCTCGCGCGTGCGGGCAGGCCTTCCGCACGGGAAGATGCCTTTCGACCCGCACGGAAAAACCGTTTCTGTACTAGTGATATAATATTTTTATAGTAGACCAAAATGCATTTTTGCGGGCGGGTGGAACAACCACCTAGCCCAAGATGTCTAAGATTTGGATTTTCGCACTTGGGCATCCTAAAATAATTTTCACATCAAGTCCTCCTAAGGAGATCGCCAGCGAAAATCAATTATCGTAGGCGGACAAGTTAAGACGTTCGCAGGGGTGGATTCAAGATCTGTTTGGAGGAGGGACTTATCTCTTCTTCCTCCTTCCAACCCCTGTACTCTTCTTCATCTTCCTCTTCTTCCCCCTTTCACTCCATGGGGATCCAATGGGGTAGGGGGACTCGAGGTCCCCTAGCACCCACGTTGGATCCATCATCAGCTCCAAAACGTCCAACTGCAATTATTATTTTATTTTTTTTCCAAAATCCAAAAACCCTAGCTTTCGATGAAGTTGGCGGCCAATCCCCAAAATCATATCGCCTCCACCGGATCTGTCATCCCCAACCTTACCAGCGGCAGATCCTCCCCTCCTGAGGCCGTTGCCACCAGATCCGCAAGGGAGGGGGAAAGGCGAGAGAGAAGAGTTGTACCACCGGATCCACGAGGCCCCATCCCAAGGTTGCCGCTCTCATCGATGAGCTAGATCCATCGCACTCACACTGCTCCCATCCTCCTCGGCGACGGATCCGCTGCTCCCGTGGGTGCATGTGGCGGATCTACCCAGCCTGAGACTGCTCCCATCGCTGCACTCCAGCCGTCCCTGACCTCCCCGGCAGCAGATCCACCGCTCCCATGTGCGCGGGTGGTGGATCCGCCTAGCCGAAGGCCACAGCTCCCATCGTTGCTTGAGGCCGCTGTTGCTCCCCAAGCCTGCCGCGTAGCTGCCCGGAGAGGCGATGAGGCCAATCGGGAGCAAGAGACAGAGGGGAAGTGGGAGAGAGAGGAGAGGGAAAGTGGGAGTGAGAGATGGGAGTAGGAAGGAGGAGATAAAAAGGTAGGGATGCGGAGGTGAGGAGAGAGAAAAAAAGGAGAGGAGCCAAGGAGTATGGCTGGTGTAGGAGATAAAAGGGTCACTTAGGCCTAAGGGGGTTGAATAGGTGATTTAAAAATTTTAATTAAATGGGTAAGCTAAACTTTTCAGAAGTTCCCAAAAATGACTTCAGGAAATTATGAAAATCTCACAGCAAGCAAAATGCACAAGGTAAACTAGATCTAGCAAGCTACAAGTATGGAAAAGAAACACAACAACTAGACTAGTAGTGGCACAAACAAGCAAAGCTAGAAGAGGGAGAGAGGGATTTTCACCGAGGTTGTTGCAAGATGATGTGTTCCCGAAATTCGAATCCTTGAGGGGATTCTAGTCTCCGTTGAGGAGCTCACACAGAGCCAGGTCTTTGTTAACCGATTCCTCTTGAGGTTACACAAATGCACTCCTATTTCCACTAGTGGTATTGCTTCCCTTTCGGAGGTGAGATCCAACCTTCACAAACTTCTCCTAACCAATCACAAGTAGATTGGTGGCTTAAAAGCGGCACCTAGCTGTCTATGAATCCTCAACCTCTAAGAATAAAAGATGAAACAAGGATCTCTTGGAGATGAATCAAGTGCTCAACAAATCTTCACGAAGTCAACACCAAGCACTCACACAAACTCAAAACCACAACTCTTTCACACACACGAAATCCAAGCTTGAAAATCGGTGGAGAGGAGAACTGAGAAAGTAAGGCTCAAAGTGGATCTCAAAGCAATGCAAGCCAAGGGCACAAGTTGTTCAATTAGAGCAATAACCTTGACTTCGAGAGGAAGGGGGCTATTTATAGCCACAGCCTCAGATCTGCCCGTTGGAGGCAAAGATTCTCTTTTTCAAAAATTCCGAAAACCATTTTCAGAAAAATCCAAACAATACAAATCTATAGAAAAAAGGGCAAAAAATAATTTCAGAAATTCCAAAAATCATTTTTGGAAAAAAATACAAAAATTACCAATACCGATTTTCTTGTTTTGCAATTTTGGAAATTTCGAGAACCACTTTCAAAAATCCAAAAGTCAACAGAGAGCAAAACTCACTTCCGGAAGTTCCGAAAATGACAAGAGAGCAAATTTGCTGGCAACCCATTCTCGAAATTTCCGAAAAGCACTTTTGGCAATATATGAAAATCACCAGTACCGAATTTCAAGTGCGCAACTATTTTCAAAGATTCCAAAAATGTTTTTTTTGATAAATTCGAAAATGACCAAAACCGAAAAATGTGCGCACGACCTTTTTTGGAAATTCTGAAAGGACTTTCCAGAAAACTCCGAAAATGTCTAGAAGCAAAAAATCAAGAATGAGAACCACTTCAACAAAGATTTTGAGCACCTAACTCATTCCTAGACATGAAGGCAATATCCCCATTAATACCCCTTAATAGTACGACATTCATATCGACACAAACAAATAAAAAACATACATTTTACCACTTGAGTCTTTACCGCTTTTCATCATATTGCCATACACAAGGCTATTGCCATACACAAGGCTGTGTTCTTGAGGGTGAGTTCCCAACTCATCTCCCTCGTGTTTCGTACGCACGCTTTTCAAACTGTTAAACGGTGCTTTTTTGTAAAAAGTTTCTATACGAAAGTTGCTTAAAAAATCATATTGATCCATTTTTGAAAAAATTAGCTAATACTTAATTAATCACGCGCTAATGGACCGCTCCGTTTTTCGTGCACAGGAGTTGTGTTCCCAACACACTCTCAAGAACACAGCCTAAAAGATTCCTTCACACATTCTCAACACAAGCATTAGTACTCGCTAATCGGATTGTCATTAACCACCAAAATAATTAGGGGCCTAGATGCACTTTCAATCTCCCCATTTTTAGTAATTGATGACAATTCTATTAGAACACAATAAAAGTATATATAAAAAGAGATTTTGGGTTCAAAGTTTAGTGAGATATCTCCCCCTATAAGTGTGCATTAGAGGCATTGGGAGAGCTTCCCCTAAAACCCACAATGAAGCTCATCCAAGATTCAACTTGAACTAAAATGCATATGACATAGCCATCAGTCACAAATAGACTAGAAAGGATAAATAACACTACACCACAAAGTCTTAATCATAACCATCCTCATAGTCTCACACAAGCATAAATATAAATGACATAGTTCAAGCACAAATAAAAACACATAAAGTATCATACAAGCATAATCGAAATAGTTCGACCAAACTAGGATAGACAGATAATTCTCCTCTTTTGGCATCAAAACACAAAAAAAGAGAGGGAAGGAGAAGCCGATCATGCAAATGGAACTTGAGGCGGATATGTTGGATAGCCAAAACAGAAGTCATAGTCCGGAGGAAGGCCGGCGAAGGGATCCTCAATCTCCTTTTCCTCATTGTTGTTCTCCTCAGATCCTCCTCAGATCCAGGAGGAGAGTGAGGCATGTCGAGATTGGCTTGAATGGCCTTAACTCGTCGAGCCATCCTCCTTATCTCGTCGAGCCGTTCTCCTTCTCGTTGCGCGCGTTGCGGTTCTTCTTTGCCTCAGAAGAGCAAAGGCCAAAGAGGCTCTGCATGATGCGAAACAAGGGAGAGGGCTCTCGACGAGAGATATTAGGCATCCCCGTCCCTATGGAAGTGCTAGCCCTTGTGGATGTCTATTAACAGCAAAATTTCACAATTTTCGTTAATCAAGACCGAGTCAAAGATGGAATTAACGTCGTGTTTTAGGTTGATTCAGTTGGCAAGTTTATCCGGGTTTGTATCATTCTTCCGTGACAAGGAAGGTGTTTCTTAATTTTTGTTCCTATAGATAGAAACCTAAGCCAATGGAGTCATATTAAAATCAGACTCAGTTTGTTTCCTTTTGCCATAAGCCGGCCGATCAGATCGTAGTTGAGTCGGACTCGATCTAATCTATGGGTATAAATATGGACGCCCAGGGTCCTTGTAATTTAACAACAGTTCAATACATAACTTTTGGCGCATCGCCAACCCTGGTTTTAGTCTCGACGAGTTCTTGTTTTCGAGTTAGGGCTGCATCGGTTTTGATCTCTGGTGAGAAAGTAAGTTCCGTCAACTTGGCTTGTATCGGCGGAATTAGTACTTCCTCGGTTTAGTCCGATATAACAATTTAGCTTTTACTCGTGTTGCCTATCTGATATATTGGTTCTTTCCTAGATTGTTTTGATATCTTAGTTAGATTCAATATATCAATCACTTTGGGAAGCATTAATCAGCTAGTTTAAATATATCAAGCTTATTAATCATCTTGAACTGTCTTGGTTAAGTCCAAGCTTCTAGGTTATAATTTGCTGGTTAGATTTGTTCAAGTCAATAGGTGCTAATCATTGTTTCATCGAAGTTTTAGCCGATGAGGTATCAACTTATCATATTTAATTTGCTATATTGGTTAGATCTACAAGATTTACTATAAGCGGCTAGCTGCTATTTTTAGTAACTTCAATCTTATACTGTCTCTGTTAGGTCCGATCTATCAAGATTGTGGTTATTCATTATAGATTGCTAGTGATTATATTCTAACTTGTTATAACCGATACTAGTTTACTATCTTTCATAAAGATTAATGATAGGTTTCAATTAATATTTAGCACATCGGCCTATATCCAATAGATATATATATATATTTGCTCAGATTCTACTTTATTACCTTCAATCATATATGGTCTTGGTTTGGCCCAATCAATTAAGATTGATTGTAATAAAGTTAGGAGATTTACAAATACATCATATCTAAGTTTCGGCCGATGTTATTCTATTTTTCGTTATATCTAAACTCCATCGGTTATAGCCGATCGATCCGAAATTCCATCGGCATCGGCTGGCCACACGATACTATATCGACCCTATGGCTGATTGGCCCCACGATCTAATCTTTTTGTTTCTATCTTGTTAGTTTTAGGATCAAACTAACTGGCATGCCTTGAACCCAATTTGATAGGACCTACACTAGAGCTAAGCAATCTCTCAGGCCTTCATGTGTGCGACAAATTTCACGTCAACACGTTTTTGGCACGCCCAATGGGAAATTCTTTTGGCAACATGGTAAGGAGCTTGATCAAGGAGAAAAAAAATCCCAATGACTATGGACAAGTTGAATGATGAGCAAAAGGCTTTGATCAATCAAATAGTTGACTATATAAAACTTTGCTTAGAATCATGCGGCATGACTTGACAAGGTCCAATACAGAAAACTCAACTTCCAAAGGTTGTGTTGGTTGGAGAGGGGAGTTCAGGAAATCTTCCAAGTCCTCAAAATTTTCAAGAGATAGTCAATGAAGTAATTCATCATGCTTTGATCAATCAATCTGGAGTTCTAGTGAATACTTTGCAAAATCTAATCAAGAAAGCAGTTGTTGGATCTATTGTTCAAGAATCAGCTAAGGGACCTGTTTATCATCCTAATACACCTCCTGGTCTTAATCCAATAAAGACAGAATTTTGGGAACTAACTTATGGCATGGCTAAAGATGTTGGTCCATTATCTCCTAGTCAAATTCAAATCCCAAAGATACCAATTGGATATCATAAAGTGTCTTACTATGGGGGGCAACCTTAGCAACAACAATATGAGAAACAAAACCATCAATATCATCAGTATTAGAAAGAAGGACCACAAGAACCACATCAGTATCTGCTGGAGGGGCATTATCAATATAATTAGGGTGGAAGACACTATCAACATCAATGGAATCAATATGCACCAGGGTTGATGCAACATCAGTATGTGGGTAACAGAAATGAGGAGTGGACCGATAATATTGCTGAAATTATGAGGGAGCAGTTTGGACTCAAACCAAAACACCAGACTATCATTTAACAGCATCCATATCTAGAATATTTTGATAGGGTTCCATTGCCTAGCCGATACAGAGTGCCAGATTTCTCAAAATTTTTCGGTCAAGACAATATTTCAACACTTGAACTTATTAGCCGATTTTTGATCCAGCGTGGTGAAGCATCTGCTGAAGAGGCTTTGAGAGTTAGATTCTTTCCACTATCACTTTCTGGATCGGCTTTTACATGATTTTCTTCTTTACCACCAAATTCTATCAGGAGTTTGGCTGATTTAGAAAAATAATTTCATAAATACTTCTTTGCTGGAATATGAGAGTTGAAGATTACAGATTTGACATCTATCAAACAACGATCAGATGAATCGGTTCCTGACTATATCCAGAGATTTCGTGATGTTCGGAGCCGATGTTATTGCTTAAGTTTGAGTGATGCAAAGTTGGCGGATTTGGCTTTTCAAGGTTTGCTGGGGCCGATTAGGGACAAATTTTCTTCGAAAGCCTATCTCACCTAATGCAAAAGGTATTGGCTCATGAACAGCAGTCCCAGGAAGCAAGGAAAGAAAAATTCTCCAAGAGAATGGCTAACGTCAATAATTATGCTTCAGATTTAGATCGAGATGAAGACCTAGAAATCGACTTGGCAGAGTGGTCAAGAAACAAAAAAGTAGTTGTTTGTCAATTGGTTAAAAATGTCGGCAAAGAAGAAAGATATGATTTTGATATAAACAAGGCAGATAGGATCTTTGATCTTCTTCTAAAAGAAAAGCAAATTCAATTACCCTAAAATTATGTTATTCCATCTGCTGAAGAGTTGAAGAAAAGGAAGTACTGCAAGTGGCATAATTCAAGTTCTCATGATAAAAATAAATGCAAAGTGTTTAGGCGACAAAGTCAATCGACTGTTGAGCAGGAAATAATTAAGTTTGATGATAAGGAGTAGCCGATGAAGATTGATGGATATCCTTTTCTAGTAAACATGGTTCCTGTAGGGCGATCGAATGATGAAACTGATAGGAGAGGTCATTGGGCTTACAGGAATGATGAGGACATCAACACCATCGATACATCCATGTCTCCACAAGTACAACCTCATGGTCCTATTACCCGCGCTCGTGCACGTCAACTCAATTATCAGGTGAGTTCATTCTTGAGTTCATGTTCATCTTATTTATACCGCGGAGACGCGTGTACTCTTGTTTTACTTAGGAATGATGGAGAGGATCAAAAGGGGAAAGGATTCACGCAGGCTGGATTCGAACTGCAGGACAGCACCAATTTGTGACGACTGCCACAACTTCATGCGAACTCCGATTTGGGCGTATAAGCACTTCATGGAAACCTTATCAAGTCTACTTTCAAATGGATCCAGTCTCATATCCATATCTATTCTGGAGCAGCCGCAATCATCATTTTACTAACAAGTCCTTTTCTGTCAAAGGTGCCGCGTTACCTTATTTGGGCCCAATGGGCTGTGTATCAAGTTGGGTCCACTAGGGACGCATCCTAAGGTTAGAGCATGACTCCAACACCCCTTTAAATAGCTAGGTACCCTTTTAGGGTTTCTCGGGTTTTGTTGATTAGAGTTAGTGACTTGCTACTTGCATGCAGTGCGCGTGTTGGCTAAACCGCCTGTCTGTTTGTCTTCCGAACCTCACCATATTGTGAATTCTTAGTGAAACTTTCATCTTCGTCTAGAAATTTCATGCTTGTTCTACTTGTTCTTGCTTCTTCTTCGATTGCTTGCTGGACGAGTGCCCTCGTGGCCGGGTTGTTGCGCACTGCAAGTTCGTGACAACCATTGGAGGTGGTGTATCGATTGCTATGGTGCAGTGTCTTTGGACGGTTTTAGTCGGGCCGTGAACATCGTCTCCTTTCCAATAGAGTTATCCAACTCTCTCATTGAAAGATCGGGCATCAAATCCTCGCGGGTTCACATCAAGGAATTCAAAACCTAGTGCATCGAACATGATTAAGAGATATCAGAACAAGCAAGAAAAGAAGGCGCAAAGGTATCATGATAAGGAAGATTATGGATATAATCCTCACTAGGATTGCTATTTTTATTCAATTTTGCTAGAATCAAGGGATGAAATTGCCATCAGTTGAAGATTGCCCATAATGCAGTAATGAGGAGTCAAATTTATCATGGGAGTTGTTCTTGTCAATCAGTTCAAAGTGATCGTGATCGTCCAACATAGTGGATTTTGGTTCATGAACGATTGGAACCAATTCATGAAGATTATTTTGAAGATGAAGAATTTGATCAAGAAGAGAATGGTCAAAATCCTCAGTGATGCCCAAGTGGAATTTTACTAAAAATCCGAAAAGAAGAGTTCAACAACTAAGGAATAGAGAACATGTACAAGAGGTGGTGGAATAAATTAATCATCGATTGAAACGAATAAGAAAGGAGTGGCGCGTTAAGGCTAAGGCCGATGAGGCAGGGACTTCAGCTCCGGTCAATATGGTTTTTATGCTGCCTGCAGAGTATAAAGCACCTACATCCGATGATGAAGAATATGAATAATCAATGGCGCAGTTAATCTTGACACTGCAACAGGATGTATTTGAGAAGCCAGAGGAATCAAAGCATCAACATCTTTGGCCTTTATATATTAAGGGTTTTGTTAATGGTAAGCCAATGTCAAAGATGTTGGTTGATGGTGGAGCAACAGTCAATTTGATGTCGTATACTACTTATCGGAAGTGTGGCAAAACTCCAAAACATCTCATCAAAGCAAATATGGTTTTAAAAGATTTCGAAGACAAAAGGGGTGTTGAGTGTTGACAACAAAACTATTCCTACCACGTTTTTCATGATTGATGGAAAGGGATCTTATAGTTTATTACTTGGTAGGGATTGGATTCATGCTAATTGCTATGTTCCATAGACAATACACCAGAGTTTAGTTCCATGGCAAGAAGATCCGATAGAAATCGTGTCAGCCGACTGGTCAGCTAATGTTGCTATAGCCGATTTGTCTATTTGGGAGATGGAAGGAATTGATTGCTTATCTAGCAAAGTTTGGGAAGGTGATTTCTTAGAAGTGTCCGATTGTGATATACAACCTATCAATGATGGAGAAGACCAATTGTTACTTTGAGGGCACCGTGGATGATATTGAGGGTAAGTTAGGACAAGGTTTTATGTCGGCCGATGTGTTAGAAGAAGTTGATATTGGACCAGGTGATAGACCTAGGCCGAGATATGTAAGTGCTAAGTTACCTGATAGTTTTAAAATAAAGTTGATAAATTTGTTAAAGGAATATATAGATTGCTTTCCTTGGGAATATATCATGAGATGCCAAGATTAATTTGATCGATTGCAGAACATCGACTACCTATTTAACCAGGATATCAGCATTATAAACAACGTCCAAGATGATTCAAGCCAGAGATGTATGAGGCTATTAAGGCAAAAATAATAAGGTTATATGATGCTAAATTTATTAGTCCTTGCCGATATGCTGAGTGGGTTTCTAATATAGTACCAGTACTAAAGAAGAACGGGAAGCTAAGGGTTTGTGTTGATTTTCGAGATATGAACAAGGCTACCCCTAATGATGAGTATCCGATGCCGATTGCTAATTTGTTAGTTGATGCAGCTTCTGGATATAAGATTATTAGTTTTATGGATGATAATGTAGGATATAATCAAATTTTTATGGCTGAAAAAGATATTTCAAAGACTGCTTTTAGGTGTCCTGGGGCAATCGGCTTGTATGAGTGGGTTGTTATGACTTTTGGACTTAAGAGTGTTGGTGCAAAATATCAAAGGGCTATGAATTTACTTTTTTCATGATCTCATTGGCTTGTTGGTATAAATTTATATTGATGATGTGATTGTGAAGTCGAAGAATGTTGATGGGCATTTAGCTGATTTGCGAAGAGTGCTAGAAGGGACAAGGAAACATGGGTTGAAGATGAATCCAAACAAGTGTTCCTTTTGGTGTATTGACTGGGTAGTTTTTGGGGTTTATTGTTTATGAAAGAGGAATCGAGATCAGTCAATGACGTATTAATGCTATCAAGAATATAGAGCTGCCAGCTAACAAGACGAAGTTACAATACTTGGTTGGCAAGATTAACTTCGTGAGGAGGTTTATTTCAAATTTATTGGAAAGGATTGAACCGTTTACTCCATTGCTAAGGTTGAAAGACGATCAAGAGTTTGTATGGGGAGATAAGTAGAAAATTAGTGCCACCACAAAAGGGGGTTCCATTCAAATTATATCTATCAGTCGATGAGAAATCTATTGGTTCAGTTTATATTCAGGAGTTTGAAGGCAAGGATAGGGTTATATTCTATCTCAGCAGAATGCTTATTGATGCACAAACGAGATATACTCTAGTAGTATAGTTGTGCTGATGTTTATATTTTTCATGTACAAAGTTAAGGCATGATATGTTGTCAAATGAGTACACAGTAGTTTGCAAAACCGATGTAGTACGATATATGCTATCGGCTCCAGTACTAAAGGGAAGAGTTGGAAAATAGATTCTTGTCTTAACGAAATTTGATCTTCGGTATGAATCAGCCAAAGCAGTTATGGGGCAGGCCATAGCCGATTTTGTGGTACAACATAGAGATAATTCTATCGGTTATGTAGAAACGATGCCATGAACTTTGTTCTTTGATGCATCGATTTGTACACATGGATGTGGCATCGGATTGGTGATTATTTTACCTTGGGGCAAGTTTTGAGTTTGCTTTTACAATCAAGCCATATTATACTAACAACCAGGTGGAATATGAAGCAATACTTAAAGGGCTTCAGTTGTTAAAGGAAGTTGAAGCCAATGCGATAGAGATTGTCGGGTTTTCATTGTTGGTGATCAATCAGTTAGCTATGAAATATGAATGCAATGATGAAATCTTAAGGGTGCATCACAAAATGTGAGAAGTTGATGGAAAATTTCAAGATCGTATCGATGAAGCACATTCCTAGAGCATAGAATATCGAAGTTGATGATCTTGCTCAAGGGGCATCAGGTTATAAGCCGATGTTGAAAGATGTGAAGATAGAGATTGCTAATGTCGATGCTAATGATTAGAGGGGGTGAAATTATTTGCTATCTGAAGAATCCATCCTAATCGGCGTCGAGAAGGTTGAAGTACAAGGCTCTTAAATATGTATTGCTTGATGATGATTTATATTATCAGGCGATTGATGGTGTTTTACTTAAGTGTTTGAATTTGGAGGAAGCCAAAGTGGTCATGTGCAAAATTCATGAAGAAATTTGTGGAACACATCAATTGGCTCACGATATGAGATGGTTGCTTCGAAGGGTTGGATATTTTTGGTCGATGGTGTTGGAAGATTGTTTTAAGTACTATAAGGGGTGCCAAGATTGTTAGAAATTTGGTGTAGTTCTAAGAGCACCAGCATCGGCTATGAATCCGATAGTAAAGTCTTTGCCGTTCAGAGGTTGGGGAATTGACATAATCGGCTAGATTAATCCAATGTCAAGCAAAGGACATAAGTATATATTGGTGGCAACCGATTATTTTATTAAGTGGGTTGATGCGATTCCTTTGAAGAAAGTTGGTGCCAAGGATGTCATTGAATTTATCAAGGAACATATAATTTATCGGTTTGGAATTCCTCATACAATAACAACAGATCAATGATCTATTTTTGGATGAATTTTTGAGGTTTGCTGATAGCATGGGAATTAAGTTGTTGAATTCTTCTCCTTATTATGCACAAGCCAATGGGCAAGCAGATGCTTCTAACAAGAGTTTAATCAAGTTGATTAAGCGAAAGATTGATGAGCAGCCAAGAAGATGGCATACTACATTAGCCAATTAATTATGGGACTATCGAATGACGTGTCATGGATCTACTCAAGTACCACCTTATCAGTTGGTTTATAGGTATGAAGCTATTTTGTCATGGGAGACTAATGTCAGCTCAAAAAGGATTTCTTTACAGGATCAATTAATGGCCGATGAGTATTATAATTTGATGACTGATGAGTTGGAAGACTTGGCTTAGAATCAGCTGCGTGCACTAGAGAAAATTAAAAGAGATAAAGAGAGAATTGCGAGTCACTATAACAAGAAAATGGTACCTAAATCTTTTAAAGAAGGATAGCTAGTTTGGAAGTTGATTTTGCCGATAGGGACAAGAGATAATAAGTTTGGAAAAAAGTCAGCTAATTGGAAAGGGCCCTATCGGATACATCGTTGTGTGTCACGTAATGCGTAAATGCTTGAAGGACTTGATGAAGAAGTATTTGGAAACGCGCTTAAGGAAAAATATTTGAAGAAGTACTATCCTAGCATCTAGATCAATTCTTCATCAGTTAAGAGAAAGCCGATTGAAGAAATAGCCGATGTGTAGTACATCGCCTTTAGATGGCCTATATAAACATCGCCTTTAGAGCAAATAAATGAAGTTAAAATTGAAGCAAAAGAAGGCTTGAGAGGCGATGATTATATTACAAAAGTGTTGTTCATTGTTCAAATTACCGAATCAAAGCTTGTGAATGTTTAAAGTCTATTACATCAACACAAGAACTTTGGGATTGTCAATATCGCTCGCAGACGAATTTGATCAACTTCTTCGATGACTCGGGCATCTTCAGCATTGGTTCCCAGGACTAGCTTGATGGCCTTGCACTGATTGGCCACTTGGCGAATGGATGCCTTCAGTTTTGTCCGTTGATCTTCGATCGCCTTTAGGAGATTGGCAAGTTTTTGCTCTTCCAACTCCAAGTCCTTGCAGGTTTGCTGTAGTTTAGCCAATAGATCAGCTTCTTGCTTCTTCAGCTCTTCGATGTGATTCTTGGTGTTGTTCGGGCCGCTGTCAGTTCATCAAGTTTAATTTTGTCAGCTAGAGCTATTTACCGATCTGCATGTAAGGTTGCTTCTGATGATTGCAACTCGATACGCTCGGCCATACATTGGCGAGCTCGCAAGACTTGAAGTCAATGAGATTCCAAATATGCCACTGAAGTTAGAGCATTGATAAGCTCATCGGGCAGTTTGTCTTGGATTTCATTCACCCTGCTTCTGATCGGGCCAGTGTTTTCCACCAAGGCACCGACTAATGCATTTAGCCGATCGACAATCGACAACAATTGGTTCTTGATGGTATCAGGAGGAGAAGTCGCCTTGCTGATAATTTCTTCTTCTTCATCGTCCAAGTACTGGCCAACGTTGAAAGAGAATAAATTGGCTATGTTCTGCATCTTCAAGTTTAAAGTTAGAAATGGAATTGACTAACATAAGAGTTATGGGGATAAGGATGAATACCAGAGGGATCGGTGCAAGATCGGGTTGGGTCGAATCATCATGATGGATGGGATCATCAAGGGTGTGCTCGCTAGATATATGGTGAGATGAGGCAGCCGATCGGGAAGTTGATTGAACTGGTGGCTGAAAAAGGATGCAAGTGTTAATTAAGGAAGTTTCTGACAAAACAAGATTTAGAGAATTTACTGATGCATGGGGAGATGGACTAGAATTATTTGTCTCGATGCTTGATCAGGATCGACATTAGTCTCTCTTAGTTGATTGCCGGCAGTATCAATATCTATATTAATATTGTCGTCGACAGTGGCATCAGGATCAACGACATCGGCTCTACTGTCCTCTATGCCATTGGCTGTAGTACCAACAGCTGCATTGATTTCTGGATCAAGCTCTAGCTCGTCTTCAGCAGCGGTTGATGGGTCGATGGCTTTCTTCTGCCTTTTGTGGGCAGGATGTGTTGAAGTCTTTTTCCTTTTCTCGGTCGGCTCCTGGATTTGGCCTTCAAGCAGAGATGATGAAGGAGGGGCACCAGCGTGTATATTTGGATTGGCTGATTTTGACATATATTCAATCGGCCGACTGCTTTTACTGATAGTTGGAGGATCAAGATCGATAACCTGCAAGATGATGAGGTGTGTTAGTGATAACTGATGATTGTATTGAGAAAAATGTTAAGTGAAAAATTTTACCTTTGTATCAAAATCGATAAAGTCTGGATCATGAGTAGAGCAATGAGTGGTGATGGCTAAGTTAAACAGGTGCTCTTTCTACTCATCCCACCACTGAGATCATAATTTTGAGCCCGATGCATGGTTATTGAAGTCACCAAGGGTGCTCGGAGGTGGTGTTTTCATTAGCCTTAGTCGATCAAATTCATGAGCTCTTGTGACTGGGCCCCTAGCTTGAACTTTCTCAATGAAGAATAAATTGATCGGGAGTTGGCCAAAACCCAATTGGCGAGTAGAAACCATCGGGTGATAGAATTCATAAGACATGCAGGCAGTGCGCTCGGTAGAAACCCTGATCGACAAAATACAGGGAGTGATGGTTGCAATGAAGATGTCCCTGCTAGTTTCATCCATGTTGATCATGTTGAGCCTAAGATTAGCCAGGAGCTCGAACTCATCGGCGTTTTCATAAACGTACCACATCAGGTTATCCTCATCAAAGCCACGGTAGAAGGCCTTGAACCAAAAACGGACATCGGCTACTGATAGTTTATTTCCAGTATAAGCTGATACTGCTTCTTCAAGAGACACACATCGGCGATGGCTAGGAGTTGCATCTTCATCATAGTCGGATGGGAAGCTCAAAGATTGTAAGGATGACCTCTATGCTACTTCAATAGTATAGAGCCGTCCGCGGGGTGGTAGGGTGCTCCCCCTTGCCACATTGGCAACCTGAGGATGTATGTCCTCCTCACCGGACCACTCCTGATCCGAAGCCTTGGAGGCGGAAGGAGAGGAAGCCCTTGGATGCTTGGGAGCGACCTTGGCCTTCTTGGTGGAGACTTTCTTGAATCCCTTGAAGAAAGGTATGAAAAACAAGATATAAGGGAATGACACCAACATAATTATGGAATAGAATGGTTGAAATAGCATGTGGAAGGAAGCATTCATGGTCAGACTAGAATTTTCAAAAATTCTGAAAAAGCCAAACCGAGCCCTAAACCCTAAATCCCGCACGATTTAACCATGTAAAAGCTATGGATTTGAATTGACAACACCTAGGGCACTAGGGGAACATCTCCACCGAAGGGAATCGAAAGATTAAACTCTTACCTCAAGAACAAAGAACTCCCGTGGAGAGAACTTGAGGAAACTTTCCCCGAAGAGTCCGAGAGTGCTTCCAAAGGAGTGGAAGCGGAGGAGAGCACCAAAATCTTGCCAAAGAACTTGTTGCCGCCGGAGGGGAGATTGGGAAGGGTGGGAACCCGTGGAGGAGAAGAGAAAAAGAGAGTTCCACGGGTGGGGAGGGGTATTTATAGAGGAGGTGTTTTTCGGATATGTCCGAAAGTTTTAGGAGAAGTCCAACAATTTTTGGAAATATTCGAGATGGAAATTTTTCTAGAACTTAGGGACTGAAAGGGAAACTGAGACTTTTGATTTTTTGGAAATTCCGAAAGAGTGGATGTTTTAGGAATTTTGCCAGACTGCAAGGAACCTGGAATTTTGAGCTGTTTGGAATTTCCAAAAATTTTTCAAATATATCTAAAAAGTGCAAAATGCCAGTTTTTGTAGGAAGTCAAAGGAGGAAGTTTGCAAATGGAATTTTGACAAGATTTTTCAAAGGGAATTTTGAAAGGAATTTGAAGGAATTTGGTCGAACATTTGGACCCCATTTGAACTTGTGATTAGCCATAAAACATTCACACAAAACAATAACCACAAGTCAAATGGGTTGATCCAAGGATCAAAATAGAGTAAATTACCATGAGACAAGATAATTTACCCTAAAACAAGGGAGTGTTTGAATCTATCTCAAATTGTGCTAGGACCAACGTCTATACTATCTATAAAGTTACAACCCACTACATCCTAAAGCTCGACATGCAAAGATGTCACATCATCATCCATTAGCAATTATTATATCTTAATCCTTATGCTAACATTCTATATCATCTATATTTTATTATACTCTAAAGCTGTAAAATACAAGTATGTTAAATCATCATCTCACATAATTTACATAATATATCAACATATATCTCTCCATCATTTTCTACAATATCCTATATACTTTATCCCCACTTGGTTAATATTTTTTATCTTTTCTCATTAAACCACATCACCTCGATTGTTTCTAGCTTTTGTTAGTATTTATTACGAGCACAGAATAATCTGCAGGCGTACAGATACCGTTGTAGCCTTCAGCCAAGATTATTCCAGGGTATCGTATCCATAGGGAACGTGTGTGAACTACTCTTCTAGCTAGATTACCCAAGGACACAAGATAAATGGTAGGTGAGGGTAGAGAGGAATTCCTATGGGGTACTTATCTTAGTTTAAGTTAAGGTAAAACTCTATCAATTGCTTCGGGCACTGGCTTAGCCCTGGTCTACCAAGGAGACTTCGGTCTACAACTCTGTGATGTACCCGAACATGGAGAATTGCAAAGGACGGATAGGGCTGTCACCACCTGCCAGCTACCTCTACAACCTATGAAGCACACAACAAACAAAGGTAATCTCTAGCCTAGACACCACGTCTATTCTATTAATTACTACCCTAATCCTGGTACCACGCTTATGGAAGATTAAGATACTCTACCTAAGCACAGTGATGAACCCGTAACGATGAAAATATATCTTACTTAAATAAGAAGAGCAAATACCATAAAGAAGTCACAAATACTTACTTATATGAAGGCAAGCATCCGTCGAGGTACAAGCTTGGAGAAGAGTACCGACAGACCCAACACTTACCTAGGAGAGGAATGCTGACAGCCTTGCCACTTCTCCAGACATCCCCTCACTCTCTCCCTACTCTAAGCACTAGCTAGGTAGAGCTTCACCTTTGAAATGTAGCATATGATCTTCTTGGTGTGTCTTGGAAGTCGGGAGTACGAGGCTTATTTACAGTGTGGAGGTAACTTGAGAGAGTAGAGATGCCAAGAGAATATTCTCCCTCCAACTCCTCTCAAGCTTCCACTTGTCCTAAATCAACATTGGATGGTGGTTTCTTGCCGTGAGCCTTGCGCTACCGACTTCAGGAAAGTGGTAACTAGTGCCACGTTGAAGCTTCAACCAAGGGGAGCCAGCCCTGGTTTGGCCAAACCCTGGCCAAGCCCCTCGCGCCACCTTTCATCAGGGTCACTGCCTGGTGGGAGGGGGTTGATCCATGTAGTCTCCTCTCATTGGTTTGAGTTGTGCTTTCTTATATGTGTTTTTTCTTAATTTGCACAAGTAATCACTTGCATACAAATATTCACCAACACTTGCAGAAGTGGTTAGTAATAAACCCCTACCGCTAGGTTTGGTGATAGACATTGGTAAGTTTTATGCAGGAATTGATGGTCAAATTTGGTAGTTAAGGACCATCAACAACACCCCCACATTTAGCCCTTTGCTTGTCCTCGAGTAAAGGAGAAGGACTAAGGTGAACAATGCTTTCTTTGATATGATGCAAGCATATAAGATATTCCAAACCATACCTGCACTTGTGAACTTTGAAGTGTCTATCACATTACCTTGTATGTTTGAAGAACAGAATTACCTTGATTCAACATATCTCTACTTCTTTTGTCAAGTAACTTGGGTTTTTTAAATGGGTTTTCAACGAAAGATAACTTTACCTTACTCCTCAATTGATTCTCTCAAATCGCTCAATATGTATAGTTCCTCACCAATGCATTGATTGTGTCTTTTTCTTATCCTACTTCTAATAAGCCTTATGTGGAGCTCAAGTAGGGAATAAGAATAAGGCATACTTGCATCACATATATTGTAAAGTCAAAAACCGGATCCAAGAATATAACTAGTCATACAATCATGATCAAGATGTGCATGTGTGTGGAAAAATAAAAAAGTGGGATGATGACTCCTTTTTTTTTTAATGATCCCTCTCCTTGGACTTATTTGGAGAACATGGCTATCTTTCTTTCTCTTTCTTTTTTTTTCATGCTCAAGGATAACTTTATGAGTGTACATCTCATCTCCTTCTTTTTTCTTTTTTTTTGAATCATGAACATCATCACCTTTTTTTTAGCTCATGTCTCACTTTGCATGGACAAATAGATAGGGGATCATTAGTATGTGGAGTCTATATTTGGTGGATATATGGAATGATGCTGACTTTCAATGTAGAAGCATAGCATATTTGGTGGATGGATAACTGATGCTGACTTCTAGTGTAGAAGTACAACACCTGTGGTGGATGGAAGGCATTTGTTTGCTAACCTTCAGTGCAGAGATTTAGCATATATGGTGGGTATGTGTGTAATCTTGATCATGAAAGTATGAAAAATACTAACAAAGGTCTCAACAATTTGACCAATCTCAATGTAATAACAAGCAACATATGTATAAGGTTTATCAAATATGTAAGACATATGGCTTTGGTGGGAATAAGACATCATGAAGAGTAAGTAAAGTTATATATTAAATTTTCAAAATAAAATTCCCAAGCACTTATATAAGAAGAGCATGATTCTTTTTTATCACACCATATCTCATTCATCAAATATTTAGGTATATGGTTTTCACATGCACAAGAATCAAGTTAGGAATATAAAACATGCAAGTCAACCATAGAAGCATGTTTTTCCATAAACGAGTTGGTAGGGTGAGATACCAATGGGCGTCTTATAGGCAGTTTTGTACGCCCAAAGCACATCGGGTAGTTTTAGCTTCCACGACTTCCCCATCTCTTGTACGGTCTTCTGCAAGATATTCTTGATTTGCTTGCTTAAAGTTTCTGTCTGACCACTTGTCTAGGGGTGGTAAGGCGTTGCGATGTTATGCTGCGCCCTAAGTTCCTTCAAAAAGTTTAGGAAGGTCTTATCAATGAAGTGAGACCCTCCGTCACTTATCAACATTCTGGGTGTTCCAAACCGAGGGAAGATGATCTCATGGAACATCCTTCGGGCATGCTTGGCATCAGCAGCCCTGCAAGGCATCGCTTCTACCCATTTGGACACGTAATCAATGACCACCAGGATGTACTCACAATCATAAGACTTTGCGAAAGGTCCCAAGAAGTCAATGCCCCATACATCGAATAATTCCACTTGAAGGTTGTATGTGAAGGGCATTGCATCCCTGGTGGTGATGCCTCCGTGCTTCTGGCTTTTCCAACACTTTTGGATAAATTCTTTTGTATCCTCGTACATTGTGGGCCAGAAGAATCCACTTTGCCAGATTTTCACCTGTGTGCGAAATACACCATACTGTCCTCCATATGGTGCAGCATGGCATCTTTCTATGATCCTTGTACCCTCGACTGTTGGTACACACCTTCTCAGCAGTCCGTTAGGACATACTTTGTACAGGTACAAATCATCCCTTAAGTGGCATCTACTCTCACAGATGAGTTTCTTCTTGTTTTCCCCTGGTGGTATGTATCCTATAACCATAAAGTTCACAATATTTGCATACCATGGGTTGGAGTCCATTACCTTTAGCAGCATATCGTCCCACAAGAAGTCATTTATCGATAGTTCCTATGTGTTAGTGAAATGCATGCATGACAAATGATCTGCTACAGAGTTTTTTACTCCCTTTTTATCTTTGATCTCAAGATTAAACTCTTGGATTAGAAGGATCCATCTTATTAAGTGGGGTTTAGCACCTTTCTTAGTAAGCAGGTATTTTAAAACAACATGATTGTTCTAAACAATTACCTTTGCACCCACAAGATAAGATCTAAACTTGTCAATAGCAAAGACAACTGCTAGGTGCTCTTTTTCAGTGGTAGCATAATTAAGTTGAGCTCCAATCAGAGTTTTCCTAGCACAGGCAATTGCATGATGCTTCTTATCTTTGGTTTGGCCATGAATAGCCCCAACGGCATAATAACTAGCATCACACATCATTTCAAAAGGGAGCGACCAATCAGGGGGTTGAATGATTGATGCTGTAATGAGAGCCTTTTTTAGGATGTTAAACGATTTCAAGCACTCATTATTAAACTCAAAAGGGGTATCTTTAGTTAACAAGGAGGTCAAGGGTCTAGCAATTTGAGAAAAGTCTTTTATAAAGCGCCTATAGAACCCTGTATGACCTGAAAGCTATGGGCTCCCTTTACGTTAGTGGGTGATGGAAGCTTAGCTATAGTTTCAATTTTAGCTCTATCCACCTCTATCCCCCCTTTCGGACACAAAGGTGTCCTAGGACTATTCCCCTCATGGACCATAAAATGGCATTTCTCCCAGTTAAGTATCGGGTCCTTTTCCTCACATCTCTACAAGACTCTATCTAGATTCTCCAAGTATTGATCAAAGGTTTTTCCATAAATAGAGAAGTCATCCATGAAGACCTCCATGATCTCTTCAATCATGTCGGAGAAGATAGACATCATGCACCTTGGAATGATGCGGGTGCATTACACAACCTGAAAGACATTCGTCGATAGGCATAGGTTCCATAAGGACATGTGAAGGTAGTCTTGCTTTGATCATTGGAATGGATGGGGATATGATGATAACTAGAATACCCATCAAGGAAACAAAAGAAGAAATGTCTCGCCAGGCGCTCTAACATTTCATCAATAAAGGGCAACGGGAAATGATCCTTTTTTGTAGCCTTATTGAGTTTTCTGTAATCAATGCACATCCTCCATCCAGTGACGGTTCGTTGTGGGATTAGTTCATTCTTCTTGTACTCAACGACCGTCATCCCTCCCTTCTTGGGCACAACCTGGATAGGACTAACCCACTTGCTATATGGAACGAGATAGATTATCCCGACGTGTAAGAGTTGAGGACCTCTTTCTTGACAACCTCCCTCATCACATTGTGTTTAGCCACCTTTGAGGTTCCCTAGAAGGTGTACTACAAGGGTAGATAGGGATACGATGGGTGCAAAGAGTGGGACTAATTCCCTTGAGGTCTTGGAGCGAGTAGCCTAGAACAGATCAATGCTTTTCTAAGATGGCGATAAGTCTGGTGGTCTCTCCTTTAGAAAGTTTATCACTAATGATAATAGGAGACTCAATATCGTCGTGTAGGAAAGCATAGAAGAGGCCATAAGGTAGGGGTTTTAGCTTGATAGAAGGTCGTGATGGTATATCAAACTCGGAGGGATCGAGTGATTCTCCGGAATCGTCCATCTCATGGGTAAAATGTTCAGCATCCTTCTCGAGGGTGGATTCTGCAGAATCTTGAGGTAATTCAACCATCACTTTTTCGATCGATTCGGGTTCGAGAGGAGGTTCTGTCAAAGAGTTTCTAGATCTCCCGATTTGGATAGAGAAAACTTCCTTCCCTAACTTTATGTCAAGCTTCCCTAGTGGTGGCTCATCTAGAAGCAACTTTTCTATAGGATGGTCGATGAGGATGTAGAAGTTAGGGACTTCGAAGACATGGAAGTCTAGGGTCACTACGACATTATTGTGCCCTACGGATACATTTTGTAAGATCCCAACTCCTTATAGCAGATTTTGTTGAAGGTTTTGTTGGTTGATGCTAATGGATCATCACCTAAGATGGCTAAGGCATAGAAATAAGAGATGATGTTGGCTCCAACAGTGTGATTGTAGAGCACGTCCACCTTGGTTCCCCTTTTGAGGCATTGAATAGTTGAGGAAGGGGAGCTGACCCGAAGGATTTCAGGAGATAGCTCCAGCTCCCTTAACCATTCGTTGCTCATAATGCCTGTTAACTCCTGAATAGTTTCCCTAAGGAATTTGTCTTCTAGAGGCTCTAGAGGAGTAACTAGAAGTGGTGGTTTCTTCTAACTGATATAATTTGAGGTATTTCCCAAATCTTCAAAAAGTCATCCTCGAATTGGAAATAGAACTCCGAAGGTTGAATTTCTTCTTCCTTTGGTGTCCTTGGTTCGGGTGAGGGCTTCGGAGTCAAATCTAGGGATGTGGGATATAAGGATTGGGATTCGGCTTCTAAGGGCTCTTCATGGCTTGACGTGGTTTCCTCTTGGAGGGGCTCATATGTGCCAACGAAGGAAGTGTTTTCTAAGATGCGACCTAAGATTTCTCTTTCTTCGGCTGGGGTTTTATGGGCAAAAGACCCTTTTGGCGGTGATGTCAGGATAATGGGCAGACTCCTTGTCTAGACCCAGACAGAAGTGTTTTAGCAACACATGATCAGGACTGGATAAGTCTGGACCGGATCACACTAAAAGTGAGAACCTAGCGCAAGCTGCACTAATAGAGTCCTTCTCGTTCTGCCGAAAGTCAAGAATCTCTCTTCGTAGGGAGCCAATACGGGACAGAGGGAAAAAGGCAAGGCAAAATTTGTCTCTTAGCTCCTCCTGATTACCGTTTGCACTAACTACGGAATGAGTGTACCATTGCTTCGCCCTCTTTGTGAGAGAGAACGGGAACAACTTCCATTCTAGAGTTTCTTGTGTCATGCTTGAAATCATCAAGCACGAGCACAATTATTTGAACTCTCGCAGATGGTGGTATGGATTTTCATGGTCAAGTCCAGAGAAGGATTGGTCCTGAACCATGGCTATAAAGCCAGGGCGGAGTTCATAACCAGATAAGAGAATTGGGTTTGAAGAAGGTGGTGGTTCAAAGAACTCGCCCTTTGGAGCGAAGAAACTTTGGATAGATTTTTGCTCCATGGTAGAGAGGAAAGGAAAGAAAAAAATAAAAATAATGAGGTACAAGGGCATCTAGGTTCAAAGATAATACAGCAACCATTCCTCGGCAACGGCATCAGAAAGCTTGTTGGTATTTATTACGAGCGCAGAATAATCTGCAAGCGTACAGATACCGTTGTAGCCTTCACCCAAGAGTATTCTAGGGTATCATATCCATAGGGAACGTGTGTGAACTAGTCTTATAGCTAGATTACCCAAGGACACAAGATAAATGGTAGAGGAGGAAAGAGAGGAATTCCTATGGGTTACTTATCTTAGTTTAAGTTAAGGTAAAACTCTATCAATTGCTTCGGTCACCAGCTTACCCTTGGTCCGCCAAGGAGACTTCAGCCTTTAGCTCTATGATGTACCCGAACGTGGAGGATTACGAAGGTCAGACAAGGCTATCACCACCTGCTGCCTACCTCTACAACCCGTGGAGCACACAACAAACAAAGGTAATCTCTAGCCTAGACACCATGTCTAGGCTATTAATTACTACCCTAATCCCGATACCACGCTTATGGAAGATTAAGGTACTCTACCTAAGTAGAGCGATGAACTCGCAACGATGAAAATATATCTTACTTAAATAAGAAGAGCAAATACCATAAAGAAGTCATGAATACTTACTTATATGAAGGCAAACATCCGTCGAGGTACAAGCTTGGAGAAGAGTGCTGACAGACCCGACACTTCCCTAGGAGAGGAATGCCGACAGCCTCGGCACTTCTCCAGACTTCCCCTCACTCTCTCCCTACTCGAAGCACTAGCTAAGTAGAGCTTCACCATTAGAATGTAGCATATGATCTTCTTGGTATGTCTTGGACGTGAGGAGTATGAGGCCTATTTATAGTGTGGAGGTAACTTGAGAGAGTGAGATGCCAAGAGAATATGCTCCCTCCAACTCCTCTCAACCTTCCACCTGTCCTAAACCGACATTGGATGGCAGTTTCTTGCCGTGAGCCTTGCGTCAATGACTTCAGGAAGGCAGTAACTAGCGAGGGGAGCCACCCCTGGTTTGCGCAGCCTTTCGTCAGGGTTACTGCCTGGTTGGACCTCATGTTGATTTGGGGTGCTTGGATAAAGTTGAGGTGGTTCTCCTCCTAATGTGGGCTCTTTGATCCATGTACCCTCGTCTCATTGGTTGGAGTCATGTTTTCTTACTTGTGTTTTCTCTTAATTTGCACAAGTAATCACCTGCATACAAATATTCACCAACACTTGTGGAAGTGGTTAGTAATAAACTCCTACTGCTAGGTTTTGTGGTAGACATTGGTATATTTTATGCAGGAATTGATGGTCAAATTTGGCAGTTAAGGACTGTCAACAGCTTTTACATGATTAATCTATAGTCCAAATAACATTCCTCATTTTTTCTCTCATGATCACATTACTTTCACTTTTGAATTATCAATTTATATATTATTTAAATTATCACAAACCACATCAACTTGAGTGGTTTATAGCATTTTTGGTTTATAGCATTTTTCAAGGATCGATCGAAAATACAAATTCTATAAGCTTAAACATCGTCTAGCTATATTACACTTTATTTCTATTATTATTAAACTAAACTCCTGCAGCAATGTACGAGGTTTCATCTACTTAATTGAAAAATGAAATCCCCATACACATAGATTCATATTTTCCACAAAATAGTGACTAGTGTAGTAGTGTTCATCATTAATTGAATGTCTATTTGCTACAAAGTGATATGCAACCTATATTAGCAAAAAAAAAGCATGCAATAGATCAAGCCAGATTCCGAAAATCCAAGATATTTAGCTCACTTCTCAACTCACGAAACCTACTTTCATCTAGAGGCTTGGTGAAGATATCCACTAATTGTTTATCGGTTCTCACATGTTGGATATTTATGTCGCCTGTTGTGGAATGATCTCTTAAGAACTGATAGCGAATATCAATATGCTTGGTTCGGGAGTGTTGGACGGGGTTGTTGGTTATTTTGATGGCACCCTCATTGTCACATAGGAGTAGAATTTTGCTCACATTTAGACCATAGTCTCTCATGATTTGTTTCATCCAAAATAATTGTGCGCAACAACTCCTCACCAAGACATATTCCGCGTCACGGTGGATAGGACGACAGAGTTTTGCTTCTTGGAAGACCAAGAAACAAGAGACCTACCCGAGAATTGGCAAGTACCCGATGTGCTCTTTCTATCCACTTTTCAACTGGCATAATCCACATCGGCATAACCAATGAGATTAAACCTCGCTCCCTTAGGATACCAAAGGCTAAGATTTGGAGTGTGCACTAAATATCTAAGAATTCTCTTCACGACCACAAGGTGGCACTCCTTTGGAGCAACTCGAAATCTTGGAAATATGCACACACTAAGCATGATATCGGGCCTAGATGCACAAAGCTAAAGCAATGAGCCAATGATGGAATGGTATACCTTTTGGTCAACGTCTTTACTTTGTTTGTTAAGGTCTAGGTGCCCATTTGATGGCATAGGTGTGCGAATTGGCTTTGCATTCTCCATCTCAAATCTCTTGAGCATGTCCTTTAAGTAGTTTGTTTGGCAAATGAACGTTTCTTCCTTGAGTTACTTGATTTGAAGACCGAGGAAGAACTTCAATTCACTTATCATGGACATCTCAAATCACTTGGTCATCATCCTACTAAACTCTTCACTAAAAGACTTGTTAGTAGAACCAAATATAATGTTATCGACATATATTTGGCACATAAAGATATCACGATCATGTCTTTTATTAAAGAGAGTAAAATCGTCTTTGCTAATCTCAAAGCCGTTTTTGATGAGAAAATCACGGAGGCATTTATACCATGCTCTTAGAGCTTGCTTAATCCCATAGAGCGCCTTGTGAAGCTTATAACCATGATTAGGATATTTTGGATCTTCAAAGTCCGACGATTGCTCTACATATACCAACTCATTGATCTAACCGTTGAGGAATGCACTCTTCACATCCATCTGGTAGAGCTTGATAAAATGCGAATTGACTCAAGCCTAGCTACCGGCGCAAAGGTCTCATCAAAATCCAAACATTCGATTTGGGTGTACCCATCTGCCACTAACCTTGTCTTGTTTTTTACCACCATGTCATTCTCATCTTGCTTGTTGTGGAAGATCCATTTAGTACCTATCACGTTTTGCCTTGGTTTCTCCACCAATGACCACACTTGGTTCCTAGTGAAATTGTTCAACTCTTCTTGCATGACCATCACCCAATCCAGATCTCCAAGTGCTTCTTCTACCCTTGGCTCAAGAGAAGACACAAAAGAGTAATATTCTAAAAAAATTGCAATTCGAGATCTAGTGGATATTCCCTTGTTGATATCACGTTGTATGCTTTGGTGTATCCTTGGGTGTGCAAGGTTGATTGGTGAAGGTGGCATGTGCACATCTCTTCATCACGCTCCAAACATGAAGGTGAGGGATCACCACCTTGGGTAGATGTAGATGGCTCTGCTTGTGTTGATGAAGAGGATTCACATGGTTGCTACCTAGGACGAACATCTACTAGAGCCAACCACTTTATTGCATCGCTAGGATCCTCCTTTTTACCTAACACATGTGAGTCAACTTGCTCCACTTGGGAGCCATTTGTTTTGTCAAATGTCAGATCACGTGCAATCTCAACAATACCGAAGGTTTTGTTGAAAACACAGTATGTGCATTCATTTGACCCGTACCCAAGTAAGAACCCCTCATCAACTTTAGGAGCAAATTTTAAGGATCTTGCCTTCTTGTTGAAAATATAACATCTACTACCGAAAACATGAAAGTAGGAGACATTTGGCTTGTTACAGGTAATAATCTCATAAGAAGTCTTCTTAAGAAGCGATGAAGGTAGAGGCGGTTGATCGCATGGCATGCAGTGTTGACGGCTTCAGCCTAAAAGCGATCCGAATTCTTATATTCATTTAACATGGTCTTTGTCATCTCAATGAGAGTCCTATTCTTCTTCTCGGCCACTCCATTTTCTTGAAATGAGTATGGGGCCAAGAATTCATGCTTAATCCCTTATTCATCAAGAAAAACTTCTAGGCATGTGTTCTTGAACTCTTTGTCGCTGTTGCTTCGGATGTTCTTAATGTTGAACTCAAACTCGTTTTGGGCTCTTCTTACAAACTTCTTGAAGATGTCTTGTGTTTCACTCTTGTCATGCAAAAGAACACCCACGTGAAGCGTGAAAAGTCATCAACAATCACAAGACCATATTTGTTACCTCCTATACATAAGTAAGCAATTAGTCCAAAGAAATCCATGTGAAGAAGCTCCAACGGTCTTGTGATAGTCATCATGTTTTTGGCTGGGTGATGAACTCCAACTTGCTTCCCGGCTTGACATGCACTACACACATTTGTTAGTCCAAGGATGTGATCGTCTTTTAGAAGTTTACGAAGATTTCTCATTCTAACATGGCCTAGCCTCCGATGCCAAAGCTACCCCGTATTGGACTAAGCCACTAAGCATGTCTCATGTTTGATTTTATTCGAGGTGAAATCCACAAGATAAAGTTTTTCCTTGAGAATATCCTTAAAGGCTACCGAGGAACCATTCCTTCTAAGCATAGTCACATCAACATCGGTAAAAAGACAATTGAATCCCATAGATCTTAATTGAGAAACGGACAATAAAATGTAGTTTAGAGATTTTACCGAGAGGACATTGGAGATGAAAAAGTCATTTGAGATTGCAATTTTATCTAATCTCATTACCTTTCCCTTTGTATTGTCCCTGAAGACGATGTTGTCTTGTGAAGTACCATTTGGATCAAGAGAGGAAAACATTGACTCTTCTCCAGTCATGTGATTTGTGCATTCACTATCGATCACCCACCTTCTTCCACCGGAGACATATTCCTACAAGAGATCAATTTCTAGTTTTAGGTACCCACACTTGCTTGGGTACTCTCATGTTAGTAACAAGCACCTTAGGCACCCAAACAACTCTCTTGATGGAAATATTTTTGCCCCTTGGGCTAACATACTTAGCCACCACATGACCATTAGCATTCTTTCTAAGAACATAAGAAGCAAGAAATGAACTTTGAGAGACATAATCATTAGGAAGGACACTTTTGGCCTTAACAAAGTTGTTGAGACCTTGGGGCTTCTTGACCATCACACTTTTGTACACCTTTCCTTTTAGGTGGAGGGACATACCCTAGTCCTTCACGATTGAAGTTGTCTCTTTAATAGACTAGATACTCTTTTAGGGCCTTACTACCCATATGACACTTTAGAAGGCCGCTATGAAGGAGTCCCATAAGCTTCTCATTTTGCTTATTTGAAGTTAGTAGCACAAGCATCAATATCACTATCCTTGCACCTGAGCATGGTTCGTTGCTTGGGACAACTTTCAAACAAGATGGCTCACTAGGGAGAGAGACACTATTCTTTAAGGTTTTGAACTTTTTTTCAAGGGAGAGATAAGCTTTATCCAAGATATCCTCTCTCTCTTGAAGTTGTGAGTTCTCCATCTCAAGATTAGCATGAGATTATTTGGTTTGCTTATAAAGTGTACCAAAGCCTCATTCTTTTCTCTCTCATTAGCAAGCTCACCCTTGAGTTCATGAGTCCGCTCTTTCTCGTGAATGAGCAAGACCTCTTGCCTCTCAAGAGTTGCATATTGTTCTTCAATTTTCTCAAGCAACTCACTCAAGTGTGGCAATGATTACTTGGTTATGAACTTAAACAAGTCCTCATCCATAACTTCATCAACCTTCTCTTCTCCATCACCAACAAGATCAAAATTGAATGAGTTGAGAGAGAAAGGTACCTTAGAATCCTTTGCCACGAGACACATAGGAGCGTCATCATTACTTGAGTAGTTAAAGAGTCTAGGTGTAGGAGGTGATGTGGGCTTGACGACGATGGTGGCCACTCCCTCTTCATCACTTGAGCTTGACCTGTAGTCATCGACTCAAAGATTATACCAATGTGGGCTTGACCTCTTCGCTCATGGTTGCCATGCTTGTGCTTCTCCTTCTTGTCACTCTTCTTCTCTTCCTTGACATTGGGGCAACCGGTGATGAAGTGTCGGGGATCGCAGACTCATAGCACTTCCTTGAAGAGTGCTTCCCACTTGACTTGTCGGAAGACCTTCTAGAAGAGCTTCCCTTGAAGAAGCCTATGGGGTACATGGTACCCGAGTACCTCATGGCGTGGTCCTTGGGCCATCCGGCAAGGGGTGGGCAAAATACTTTGGGCCCATCTGGCTTACTTGTGTTTTAAGAAAGAGATAGAGAATAATATGATCAATCTTATCCCATGTAAATAGATGGTAGGTATCCGAATTATAAGGGATATCTTACCATATCTAGCTGGTTGCCTCCGCATCTATATAAGGGGCACCAGGAAACCCTAATATGGAATTGATTCGATAATACATGCCACGTGCTATACCAACACAATGTCGCGCACATCTTGATACAGATCTAATCTACATACAAGTAGAGTAGGGTATTACCTCTTACCGAGGGCCTGAACCAGTATAAACATCTATGTCACAATCTCTCCTAGATCTTGTGCAGCCTATCAATTATATTGCCGATCTAGAGAAATGGCAGTTGGCATGCTAGGTTGGGGTGCGCTTGATCATCAATCAATCGCATCCGGTTCCCAACCGGGAGCGGCTTCCACTTCATCTCCCTCGACATCGCCACCACGTCGACTAAAATCAACGCCGTGCCCACGCCTGACTTGGTGCCTAGGTCCACGCAACAGCATGTCCTTCCCTCCGTCAGGCTACGTCATGACTCTGCACGTCTAAGGGCTCTAGCCTTCGCATGGCCAACGCGGCCCGACTATGCCTCAGTCGGAAACGCCCGGGGGCATCGTCTCTCCACGCTGCTAACTCCGTCAGGCTATGTCATGACACCGCATGCCTGGGGGCTTCGGCCTTCGCACGACTAATGTGGCCTGACTACGGTTCAGTCAGAAACACCCAGGGGCTTCGTCTCTCCACGCGGCTAACTCCGTCAGGCTATGTCATGACTCCGCATGCCTGAGGGCTCCGGCCTTCGCACGGCTAATGCACCCCGACTGCACCTCAATCGGACACGCCCGAGGGTTTCGTCTTCCCACGCGGCTAACCCCATCATGCTACGTCACGACTCTGCCAATTGGGGGCTACGCCTTCACGTCGGCTGCCTCCACCATCATCGGGTGGCCACGTCCACAACTAGCCGGCTCGTCCGCTGCTGACAAGGGGACCATGTCTCTGTGCTAGCTACCTTCGGCACGGCGGAGGGGCCACACCACCTCATCGGCTCACCGGCACCTCGCCACCAGCTAGGGATTGAGTCTCCATGTTGGCCACATCCCCATTGACTGACCAGCTCCGCTGTAGCTGAGGGGCCTCATCGCCTCCATGGCGGTTCTCGACTTGTGAAATACCGAGCAAGCTAAGTTACTTTTTATATGGTATTTCCGTTCGAGTAATTTATATTTGTTCTTGACTGACTATTTAGTTGGTCACCCAACTAAGCAGAAAGTCGGGGGCTACACCTCATAGGTGCCCATACTGCATGTTCGTTTCTTCCTCTTAACAGTTGCAAAAGTACCTAAGTAGCACAAACTCTGATCCGTGAAGCTCTGTTTCCTCACATGGCTCACTGGGTCAAGGCCACACCTAACACCATTCGCCCGGAGCTACGCCACTAGCTGCCCACTTACATGGTCAATGTCATGCCTAACATCGTACACCCGGGGGCTGCGCCACTCGCTGTACACTTCACGGTATGCCTACGCCCCACACCATATGCCTGAGGCAAAGTGATTAAATGTAAGGAGTCAACTACTCGGGGAAATTAATTCTGATAAGAGGAGAAACGAATATTTACATGTATTTAAACATACTTGTATTCTTCTCGAGTAGATATTTTCTATACAATATACTACTCCTTTACGTGTTCATGATATAGGGCCCAGATCTGGATGTGCGTAATAGGAACTCGGGAGCACACGCCCATCTCCTACGCTTGAGGACTGGACCATGCCGCTGAATGAGATATGCCCCTAAGGGCTACCTTACTTTGTCACCATTCCACTGGGTGAGACACGCCCCCCGAGTTATCTTACTCGTGCGTCACTTCGTTGTATAAGGCACACTCCTGAGTGCTACCTTACTCGGCTTCATCGCTGACTGGGAGCAGCGTCTCCAAGCTGGTTGCCAACGTCGCTGCCGGGCAATCTCGTCCCCGAGCTGGCTGGCTCCTCCGCCGCCGACTGGGGGCTGCGTCTCCAGGCCAGTTGCCTACACAGCCGCTAGATGACCTCATCCTCGTACTGGTCGGCTCCTCCCCCATCGCCGGGCGACTACGTCTCCATGCTGGCCGGTTCCTTCGCCGTCGATTGGGGGCTGTATCTCTAGGCCGGCTGCCTACGCCGCTGCCAGGTGACCTCATCCTTGTGTTGGCCGGCTCCTCCGCCACTGCCAGGCGACTACGTCCCCGCGCTGGCCAATTTTCTTTGTCATTGACTAGGGCTGCGTCTCAAGGCTGACTGCCTACGACGCCGTCACTCGACCCTGCCCCTATGATGGTCGGCTCCTCCGTCACCGACTGAGGGCTCGTCTCCAGGGCGGCTACCTACACCAACGTTGGGTGACTACGTCCTTGCACTATCCGGCTCCTCCGCCATCGTCTGGGGACCATGTCTCCACACCGACTTCTTACGTCGCCACCAAGCGACCATGTCCCCATGCTGGCTGGCTTCGTCGCTACCGACTGGGGACTACATCTCCACGCATGGCTGCCTCCATCGCCGACTGGGGGCTACGCCTCCATGTTGGCTTCCACTGCCGCCACCAAGAGGCCTCACCGTATCCATGGCTGGACGGCCCCTCCGCCGTCGACTGGGTGCTATGCCTCCATGTCGGCTGCCTTCGTCGCCGCTGGGGAGCCTCGTCCCCGCGTTGGCCGATTTTGTCACCACCAACTGGCTTCCTCACCTCCACGAATTGGCTGGCTCTGCTAGATGAGGCAAATCCTCTGGGGGCTGCCTTATTCATCCACGCGTCATTGGGAGGTCTTATTCTTGACTCTCCACTTGGTTGATGCTCAACTAAGTATAGAGTCAGGGGCTACTGTGGGGTGCATGGTACCTGGATACCTCGTGTTTAGCCATTGTTCCAAATAGAATGGGGTGGGTCGAGTGCCCTAAGCCCATGCGGATTACTTGTAATCTAAGAAAAGGATAGGCTATAAGTCTTATCCCTTGTAAATAAGTGGAAGGTACCCGGATTATAAGGGATACCCTACCTACCTTAGTCTACTACCTCCATGTCTATATAAGGAGGACCAGGAAACCCTAATTGAGGGATCACTACACAATACGCGCTACGCGCTATACTAGCCGTGCTGTGCACACCTTGATACAGATTCAATCTACATACAACTGGAGTAGGGTATTACCTCTCCACAAGGGCCTGAACTGGTATAAACATCTGTGTCATCATCTCTCATTGATCTCGTGCATCCTATAAGTATTATTGTTGATCCAGAGAATCGACAAAGCCACTTCTTCTCATGAACTTCCCAAACTTCTTGACAAAGAGCACTATGTCTTCAACTTCCTTGTTCTTCTTGGTCTTGCGACTTTCTTCTTCTTCTTCTTATTCTTCTTCTTCTTCCTCCTCCTCCTCCTCCTTTGCCTTCAATGCCTAGTCTTCCTTCTTGACGCTTTAGCTTTGGTTGATATATTGGCTGACCTCCTTGGATTCTTGTTCAAGCATGTCATGGGCAAGAATACGTCTGAGCAAATCATGAGGCATGAGTGTCTTGTAGTCCGGACGCTCACGTATGATTGTCACCAAGGTGGAATTCCTTGGTATGATGGCTCGAATCATCTTCTTGACCACAACCTCATTGGTCATGCCCTTTGATCCAAAGCCCTTGATCTTGTTGACTATCTTGCTCAAGTGGTCATGCATGTTGCTTGTGTTTTCACCATCCAACATGACAAACCGCTCAATTTGTCCCTCCAAGATATCCACCTTTGACTCATGGATCATATCGATGTCTTCATGAACATTCCATAGAGTGTCCCAAATCTTTTTGGCATTCTCGATACCATCCACATAGTTGAATTCACTTCCACTCAAGGCACTAAGTATTGTGGCTTGAGTGTTCTTGTGCTTGTTCTCATCATCTTCCTTCGTGGGTGTAACAGCCCATCCTCCAGAACCACGTAGCCCAGCCCAACCGACGAGCAGGCCCACTTACACATACTACCACACTTACACATTCGTCCTCGCTTCGTGTAAAAGGGTTAACCCAGGAGTGATATGGTTGGAGGGAAGATGCCTTATAAGTTGGTTCCACCCTTGCTAAACTAGCAAGGTGGTACTAAACATGCGCACACAGCTCTCATGGGCCACACAGGCCAAATCCAAATTGGGCCAAGATGTCACATACAACCCCTTCAAAGGACCCGACGTACTTGTCGGTCCAACTCACCCACATAGCCACACAGGCATATAGGCAAATGCCCAGGAACACGCCCCCTCTTAGTGCACGTCTGTACGTCCAGTGCTGGCGCCATATGCCCGCACACTGACCCATACGCGCAACCGTGAGGGTCGGCTCTGATACCATTTGTAACGGCCCACCCTCCAGAACCGTGCAGCCCAACCCAATCAACGGGTGAGCCCACTTACGCATACCATCCCACTTACACTTTCGTCCTTGCTTTGTGCAAAAGGGTTAACCCAGGAGTGACATGGTTGGAGGGAAGATGGCTTATAAGTTGATTCCACCCTTGCTAAACTAGCAAGGTGGTACTAAACATGCGCACACAGCTCTCATGGGCCACACAGGCCAAATCCAAATTAGGCCAGGATGTCACAGTGGGATCATCGTGTTTCTGCAAAACATAGCCTTTCCGACTATTCTCCAAATAGATGGGTTAATAGATCCCAAATGCATCTTAATCTTATGCTTACAAGCGGCATAGTCCCTACCGTTGAAGTACGGAACCTTGTCACTATAGGTGCCCACATGAGATGTAGATGTTACACTAGGATATTCATATGGAATCTTAACTCCAGATGAACCATCCTCTATCACATCCCCTTTTTGCCCCGTCATGATCTCTCCAAGCAGTTAAGACTAATCAGGAGATTAGGCTCTAATACTAATTGAAAAGGTCAATTAGACCTAGAGGGGGAGGTGAATAGGTGATTTAAAACTTTTAATTAAATGCGGAAGCTGAACTTTTCGAAAGTTCCAAAAATGACTTTAGGAAATTACAAAATCTCAGAGCAAATGAAATGCACAAGGTAAACTAGATATATCTAGCAAAGCCACAAGTATGGGGAGAAAACACAAACAACAACTAGACTAGTAGCGGCACAAATAAGCAAAGCTAGAGGAAGGAGAGAGGGATTTTCACCGAGGTCCTTGCAAAACGATGTGTTCCCGAAATTTGAATCATTGAGGGGATTCTAGTCTCGATTGAGGAGGTCACAAAGAGCCGGGTCTTCGCTAACCCTTTCCTCTTGAGGTTGCACAAATGCACTCCTCTTTTCACTAATGGTATTTGTTATCTTTTGGAGGTGAGATCTGACCTTCACAAACTTCTCTCGGCCAACCACAAGTAGATTGATGGCTCAAGAGCAACACCTAGCCGTTTAGAAGTCCTCAACCTCCAAGTGTAAAACATGAAGCAAGGATCCCTTGGGGATGAATGAAGTGCTCAACAAATCTTCACGAAATAAACACTAAACACACACACAAACTCAAAACCACAACTCATACACACACACGAAATCCAAGCTTGAAAATCAGTGGAGAGGGAAACTAAGAAAGCAACAAAATGGATCTCAATGCAATGCAAGCCAAGGGCACAAGTTGTTCAATTAGAGCAGCGGACTTGACTTGGAGGGAGAGGGGGCTATTTATAGCCACAGCCTTAGATTCGCCCTTTGTTTGCAAAGATTCCCTTTTCCAAAAATTCCGAAAACCATTTTCGAAAAAAATCCAAACTGTACAAATCTCCAGAAAAACACGGTAAAAAACAATTTTGAAAATTCTGAAAATTATTTTTGGAAAAAATATGAAAATCACCATTACCGATTTTCAAGTTTTGCAATTTTGGAATTTTTGAGAACCACTTTCGAAAAAATCCAAAAGTCAACAGAGAGCAAAACTCACTTTTAAAAGTTCTGAAAATCATTTTCGGACAAGTCCAAAAATGAGTAGAGAGCATTGCTGGCAACCTTTTTTTGAAATTTTCAAAAATCACCAGTACCGAATCCCAAGTGCGTAGCTATTTTTGGAAATTCCAAAAACATCTTTTGGATAAATTCGAAAATGACCAGAATTGAAAATGTGCGCACAGGCATTTTCCAAAATTCCGAGCAGAATCTGGGCGCGACAGGAGTGGGCCTTTTGTAGAGAACTTTCCTTTCAAAGAGAGGTCAGCCCTCCCAAGAAAAAGAAGGAGGGTCCTGTTCTGCTTCCGCGGCCGCTCCAGGCATTGGAGCGGGAACCTATGCAGGAGGGATTGGAGCGGGATTCGGATGCCGCTCTTGACTGACCACAGCTTCTGGGGGAGCGGTATGCTCCTGGGATGCAAAGGTGTCCTCACAGTCAGCCAGAAAACCTTTGAATAACTCTTCCGAGTTAGTGGATCCGGAGGGAGGCATTGAAGGGCCTGGGTCCCCCATTCCGTCCCAGTCGGACTCGGAGCGAAGCATCTCCCAACAAGATTTGAAAAAATCATTACCCCCAACCTAGGGCTGGTCGAGTATGAACAAAAGACCTATATGGGATTCGGATTACCGAAATTGGATTTCCTTTTCGTGCCATATGTCGCTTAGACTTAAAGAACTTTTATGAAAACTCCGAAAATCTCCAAAAGCAAAAAATCAATAATGAGAACCACTTCAGTAATGATTTTGAGCACCTAACTCATTCCTAGACTCTAAGACAACATCCCTTTAATAGTACGACTTTCCTATCGATACAAACAAATGAAAACATACATTTTACCACTTGAGTCTTTGTCGCTTTTCATCATATTGCCATACACAAGGTTATTGCCTCGAACATCATCTCGTAGAGGACTAAGATTCCTTCACACATTCTCAACACAAGCATTAGTACTTGCTAATCAGATTGTCATTAACCACCAAAATAATTAAGGGCCTAGATGCACACTCAGGGGAGAAACCACCGTATCAGGGAATCAATTTTCATTTTCATAGGCGGGCCTTGACCAAACATCCCCATAAATTTTCATAGGTAGGTCTCTTTCTAACCCGCTTGTAAAAATAAGGAGGTGTCCGCAAAAACCATTTTAAAGTAGTGTGGGGGTTGATAAAGTTAGAGATAAATGCATTGTGACTTGATAAAGTGAGGACATACATTAAGATTTGATAAAATAAAAAGCATTCGAGTTTTTTAAACTTTGTATTGGTATGTGTAAAATAGGTTAAATTCAAGTTATTTTATGACAAAGGTAGTAAGTAGTAGAGATGTTTTGAGAGTTACGTTACATAGCTAGCCAGTGAAAATAAAGAGAAAAAGGGGTTCCCGAGTTGGGGCTTCCAGCAAGTTTTATAGTAGAGGTGATAGTCATCTTCAATCTTATACGCATCGTCTAGTTATTAATTAAAACATACAACATATTGCCTTCACCACATTTATCCCAATACAACGTAACAATTCTACTTTATTTATTTGCTTTCAATGTATTGGTCTATTTGTTTCATCTCCCTTAAAATTTGAAATTTGTGAAGAGGTTGCTCCTTGCATAAAAGGTGACTTTTTTTTCTCTTTTCTTCTCATCTCATCATTTAATCCTATGTGATATCTTGGGCTTGTGTGTGAATACCTCTCAGGATTTTATTGATTTTACAACCAACATGTAGAAATGTCAAGGAGTAAAGTAAGTCTCGATAAAACTTAGTAATTAAATTGCTATTAGAAAAAAAGCAAAACTATTATTTTTCTGTTGGCTTGACATTCCTTATTGGGTTATTCCTGTTTCTTTTCCAATATTACTTGAAAAGATAGTTTATACACTGCCGGTATATACTCCGGTCCATTTCACTCCAAGCAAAAATAATATTGCAGCGACCAATGCACTATTAAGTATTTTTTTCTCTCCAACTATCCCTTATTTAAATTTCCCATTCTTTTACCCTCAACCACCTCCCACTTCTGATTAGCCCTCATTTAATGAGGAACATCTAAGTTATTTTCATTTTTCTTTTGGTTGCTATAATTGCACTTAATATGGGATGGATGAAGTATATAAGAACCATTTCTTTTTATACCATAAGCTTATCAATTTCGTTTGGGAGGGCCCATTCCAGTTTGGTTCTTGGAATAATATAAACATTACTACACAGATACTTTAAAATTCCACATGAAATATATTTTGAAAAGGCAATAATTAGAAAAAAATGAAATGAGTTTATAGTTAAACACAATATAAAAGAATCGACTCAGCTAAAGTCGACGGAATGATAATTCATGCTTGGAACATGTTGTATGTCAATTCCGATCGATACCGGCAGGAATTTGTTTGGAACAACTGGGAATTCCGGTCAATAGCGCATGAATTTGTTTGGACCAACCGGGATTCAGACTGAAAAGGTATGCCATTTGATACATACTGTTTTAAGTTGGTATATACTCCTTGCACGTACGTTCTCTGAAATTGTGCAGCATGTCATATAGACTTCTGAAATCTTAAAATGTAAGTTTAGATCTTCGATCTTGTTCTAGGTATCATACAGATTCAAACGGGTTTCAACGCGTTTCGTGCGCTAACATGACATGTCATGATGGACTACGTGTCAATGGGACTCACATACCAGCCACATACGTCACATATGTAGTAGAAAAATAATTTAAAAACATTACTTTCTCCTTTTTTTAATTTAAAAATATCCTTTTCTCCTCTCCCTTCTCTGTTTTTTAATTTATTTTTTCTATTTAACTGATACATGGGTCGTTAGGCACTAGGTGCCACCATGATATGCCATATCAACGCACATGGTGGGTTGAAACCCATTTAGATTTATATAACACCTATAACAATTTCGAGAACCCAAAAATACATTTCAAAAATTTAAGGACTTGGATGACAGATCCATAAAAGTTCAAAACCGTCGGTGTATACTTATACTGTGTGAATGTTTAAAAAGTTTCTGGTAACTTCAGCTTCTTCCAAAATCAAAAATTCTCTCAAACAGTCTACCTTTCCATTTAGATTTTAAAAAACTGCAGTCGTAAAATTCAGAAAATAAACTAGAAGAAAGCCAAGCATCTCAGCTTCTTCAGAAGGTAGCTACTAACCAGCTCCTTGTAAGAATCTTAGCCCCAAAAAAGGCCCTCCCAAACAGGCCATGTATATCGTCTATTCTGGCTGATACCAGAACATAACTGACAGAATGGCCGATACCTGAACATAACCGATAAGCTTTGATTTCCATCCCGCGCGAGTGCTGCAGAGACCAATGCAAAGCTCATAATAAGTTTCATCTGAAAGCAGTAGTAACATGAATGCTTCCTTTCAGGATTCACGATTTTGTAAATTGATTTCCATTAAGTGTGCATAACTTGATGAAATTGTAACACAAGTTTCTGTGTGCTCACATGAATCATTTTTCTAACAACGTATCATGAATCTGAGACCTACAGATCTGCTTTTCTTTGGTTGAGCAACCACAATTAACAAACAACTTTGTGCCTTAAGAGTGCAGCTCTTGCTACCGACGATGAAGTAGCCGAAGAACTGCGACCTGCTTGTCCCTGATATAGTCAACCGGTCTTGTCTTCCTGTGCTCCAATCTCCTGTAGGTAGTGCTCCGCATCCAACGCCGCCATGCAACCTGCATCAGACGTGTTTATCGTAAATTTTGTTCACAGAAATTGCATATATCACTGGGACAAGCTAATTCCCCAGAGATGAATTTTCAAACAATAGATCGCAGCTTTGGGGAACGGCTAACAGAATGGACAAAGTTGAACAGTTCTTTTATTTTCTTTTCAAATAGTGGACCTTTTAGTAACAAAATAGAAACCATGTCAATCTAAACCATTGCTTGGGCAATCAACAAAAGGAGAGGACATAATAGGCATTATCGTCTTTTACTTGACTGATCTAAGCAGGTCAGTTTGGGAGATTCAACAGAGAAATAGCCTTTGGCCCTCAATCTTCCGAAGCAATAAATGCAAACATTTTTCAAAAAGGCAATGCTTTTATCCTACACTTCCGGATTTGGACACTATTACTTTACCTCTTTTAATTAAGAACTGTACATATGCAGCCAGATAGGTGTTATACAAATTTCATTGTGCCTTCTGGCCTTGTGTGGATTTCCCACGCATTCTTTAACTTCAATATTTTGTTTGCTCTTAAACGTAGAGCATTTCATTCGAGAACTAAAATATTGGTTTTACCATTCTACTTTCTGTTTGCAATCAAAGCTTAAAATCAGTCATTCACTGCAGTATTACAGTGAAGTTAAACTTGGCATCTTGTTGACTCTAAGTGTCTCAGTTATTCAATCACTATAAAGCATAGAACCATCAAAATATATAGCAAAGGGAAATACAGTTCTTTGTGATGCCTAACAAATTTGAGCAAAACAAATACAGAGAAACATGTTCATGCCGTCCTACGCATATCAACATTACTGATTACAGAGGTACCGTATCATCACAAAAACTGATAGAAAAAAATGTAAAAGGTGAACCCCTAATAATTTCCTCAGACTCACTCATACTATCTATACAGATCTAACCATGATTCACATAATCTAGATATTTTAGTATAGCAGCTTCTAACAGATCATTTCAATTTCAGACAGAATGCACACTTTCTGCAAATTCAAAGTGATTATGTGTAACTTGTATTTAGCATTTTATAAAAACTAGGCCATACAATCAGCTGTAGACAAGTAACAGGTGTCCCTAACTATTGCCACATAATTTAGGTGAGTTATGCCAAATGATTATAAGATAGATGTTGCACACAGTTTCTATTCTGCCTGTATGAGAATTGCCCCTGATACAGAATCCATATGTTATTTAATTGTCCAACTTCATCTTTCAATATGATAAATCAGAAGCATTGGTAAGTCCTATCTGCATGTGTAGTGAGTTAATGATAGACTTCTTTAAATTTAAAGCTACTGCCTGTGCAATAGTTTCGTAATCCTATGTTTCTAAATTAGGGTGCCGTTGAGGTTAAATGATATCATTAGCTGAAACTCTCCGAGGAATTCAAATATTTGAATATTAATTGCAAACAACAGAGAAGGAATGTGATGACTTAAACAATGAGCAAGCAGATGTTTTTAAGATCCTGTTTGACAAGAAGGCTTATCATGTTCTCAGGTTTAAGACACAGGTTTAAGATCCAGCTACTCCAATTAGGCAGTATGAAGTGGTAGTAAGTAGTAACAACACCATGTATACAACCAAATTAAAAAAAAAAGCCTTTCCTACTCAATTCCTAAGAAACTGAAAGGAGATTAAAATCTTAACATTTCAGATGCAGATAGAATCAAACATGCACTTTCCTTTTCTTTTTTTGTAATGTAATGGTTGCACATGCTAATTGAAAATTTTAGTTCCACGCTAAATATATACACTTCAATTTGGTGCATCTTGGACACCACAAATTGCAGTGAGGGTCGCAAATGCAGTACCAGCACAACCATCTCCTTTTAAAAGGAATATCTATGGATACTACATGTTCTGCTATTGCTCCAAAACTTCCCATATGAAGTCTTAAATTTCCAACCACCATGTTGCCAGATTATGTTCCTCAATCAACTTCACAAACAACCCCTAGCTTGTAACACCAAAGTTACCACAGCTAGCAATCTAACTAAAACCCCTCATAAAGGAGGCATAATTGGTTCAGCTCAAAACTTGCATCTGATTACTATACCCCTTAGAAAACAAGGTAGCGGTCCATGGCAGTGAATCAGCCATCTCGTCACATCAACAGTCCACACTAACTTTTTATAGATTGCTCCCGGAGTTTCTTTAATAGAATATATAAGTATTTTCCATAAGTTATTCTCTTTTTGTTTGTCTTTCTAAAAAAACAAATGAAATCTAGGGGAAATTCTGTTTGTGCCACCAAGACGAACCCCATTATGCATATAAACCACTACATTTTTGCGCTCCTCAAGTTCTCATTTATATTACTGTTCCATTAGGCATTTCTTGTTATTGCCATTTTCACAACAATCCATCAGTTTGGTCTGTTAGTGAACCAACAAAAACCAACATAGCACATTATATCCTCACCTTCTTCCCTGTAGTACCTATACCCATCTATGATGCGTAAATGTGACTGCTTGAACAGGTATTTTGCAAGTATAGTAGAGATATAGGTGTTCTTTAAGTTATGCTCTTCTTATTTTGTTTTGTAAAATCACAATTTAACATGGCTAAGTCTAAGATGTTTGGATTTCCATCTATATGTATGAGTTCATTTCATAATTGACATTTGTGAAGGACATGTTTAACGCAAAACCATATTGTTTTTTTTAAAAACTAAATAGATTATTCATTTTCCCATAGCAAATGCACAGGCATTCATCAAATATCACCAGAAAGCAACAAATATTCAGTTATCCCTGACCCTTTCCTCAGACAAGCAGTGAACCTGTCAAGGCCTTTGATCTAAATGCCGATACCCCAAGTAATTGCAATACCAAATTAACAAAAATCCTCACATTCTGGTATATATTAAGCAAAATTGCAGGAAAAATGTATAAGAAAGCTTTGAGTAGTATACCTGATCCTGCGGCAGTAATGGCCTGGCGATACTTCTTGTCCTGAACGTCACCGGCGGCGAAGACCCCCTTGACGCTGGTGTGAGTGGAGCCGGGCTTGGTGACGACATATCCATCGGAGTCCAGCTCGAGCTGTCCGCCGAGAAACTTTGTCGCTGGCTCGTGTCCAATGGCAAAGAAGAGCCCGGCGACCTGGAGGTCGGAGACCTCGCCGCTCTCCACGTTCTTGACCTTGACGCCGGCCAACGGACCGCCGTCGGCGCCGCCGTACGCCTCCACGACCTCGGAGTCCCAGACGACCTGGATCTTGGGGTTGGAGAGGGCCCGGGCCTGCATGATCTTGGACGCGCGGAAGGCGTTGCGGCGGTGGATGATGTAGACGCGGGAGCCGTACTTGGTGAGGAAGTTGGCCTCCTCCATGGCGGAGTCCCCGCCGCCGACGACGGCGATGGGCTTGTTCCGGAAGATGGGCGCGGCGCCGTCGCAGACGGCGCAGGCGGAGATGCCGCGGTTCCAGAACGCGTCGGAGCCGGCGAAATGGAGGCGGCGCGCGACGGCGCCCGTGGCCACGACGACCGCGTCAGCGTGCACGACGGTGTCGTCGGAGGCGACGCGGAAGGGGCGGGAGGAGAGGTCGACGGCGGTGACGGTCTCGGAGAGGATCCTGGTCCCGAAGCGCACGGACTGCGCGCGGCAGCGGTCCATGAGGTCGGCGCCGAGGATGCCGTCGGGGAAGCCCGGGAAGTTCTCGACGTCGGTGGTGGTGGTGAGCTGCCCGCCCGCGGCGATGTCGTTGGCGAGGAAGCCCTCGAAGAGCACGGGCTTGAGCTCGGCGCGCGCCGCGTAGACCGCCGCCGTGTGCGCCGCCGGCCCGCTCCCGATGATGCACACGCGCGTCCGCAGCGGGCCCGCGGCCGCCTCCTCCATCCCATTCGCCGACGCGGCTGCCGCCGTCGCTGACCCGGACGCGGCGGCGGCTGCGGGCGCGAACTGGCGGGACCTACGGAGCAGCGCCGCGAGCTTGGAGCAGAGGCGCATCAAGGACGGCGGCGGCGGCGGCGGCGGCCGCCCGATGTGAAGGGGTTTTTCTCTTCTTGGCGGCTACGGGCTCGGGTGTCGGGCCGCGCGGACGAGTTGGGCTCGAGCGGGCCGACGCGCGGGTGGATCGCGTCGCGAGAGGGGAGAGATTTTATGGGATTTTGTGAGCGGGTGTGTATGTGTTGTGTGGCCGTCAGCTCTATCGCTGTGTCTGCGCAGAGCAAATGTTGGACACGGCTGAGTTGGTATCTACTTGCTGTTGCTGTTGGTGTGTACAGATGGGATGTTCAATTTTGATGCGAGTTTTCTGCTTGGTTGGTTTTACGCTTGTATGTGACCTGCGGAGAAAGCCATTGAAAGAAAAGCCTAAGTTAGAGTCATTTTATAGATAAAGATAAATAATTTATAGTAGGCATAATTTTAAATCTTAAATCCATGTTACGAGGCAAAGCTAAACCGAACAAATAAGAACATAACCCGACATAGTGTACTGTGAGATTTATGAGTTTGGTTATGTAGGTGTTGTTGCTTTGCAGCTACATCTAGTACTACCAAACAAGCCCTAAGTTTACGAGAATATGAAAAGTTGAGCGAAACTTAGAAAAAAAAATTATAGAGACGAAGCAGCCTTGATCTTATTCCATAATTCTGCCTACTCTCACCTTATAGATATTGTGGAGCTAGAGTATAGCAAAACACTTTTTTGTGTGTAGATCTGAATCTGTGGTGGAGAGGATCTTCCATGGAGCCAAATCCAGACTAGCAAATTATAGATTTAGAGCCCTAACTACTCGTACCTATTATGCTAGTTTAGATTTCACAAATTTTCTTTTGGCGCAAGCAATACAACACGTATAAAATATTTGCATTTCAAAATGGTCTATACAACTCTTATATATATTTCTGCATAAGTGAATTGCTTGGTTTTGTGATTGTCTGGTGTGAAAGTTATGCTCTACTTTGATGGACAGATGGGAGAAACTTGTATGCTTTTCTTTGGTTGAAATGGAAAAGCAATCCACAGAAGCTTCCATTGAGAATATACTTACACAAAGTTAGGCATTCATATTGCTGTCAAAGTTCGTTGTCGGGTCGACATGTACTGGCCAAACCGGAAAGGATCCTGTCGTTGTTTATTTTGATTCTTGTCATCATGTTCAGTGCCTCAATCATTATGATGGTATTAGTATTTTTTTTCATTAATCAACGTTTGAGTTTGCCTGCTTTGGGTGTTTGTTTTTCTCAATTTGGAAAAGAAGGAAGCACGAAGCCACACAAGGGAGAGGGACATGCTACTGAATTCCCTCTAGCTTTTCTTTTCAGATCATTGCCTACATTTATTCAGGTTTTCTACTGGGATTTGGTGTACTAGAATATCGTTCAATTGTTCTATTTTCAAGAGGAAGACCTGATTAAAATAAACGAAAAAGGTTGATACTGCTCATTCGTCACTGGCCCATTGTAGATTTGTGCTTGGAAATTCATCATGCTAACTAATGAGAATGGGCCTTCCTCTGTTGCTTGTGGCCCTTTCTTTTGCCTGCATATGTGGTTGCTATCACAGTATGTGGCAACAAAATTTTCATTCCATTGTTTCTTATGAAAAACACTAGTCTTTGCACAGCTACTGCATAATATTAATTGTTTATTTTAGTTCCAGTTAATGGTCTTCACAAACTCTTCAGATATCCATACTCATTGTAAACACCTCCACTACCAACTCTCAACTTTCGTTTAGAGGAAAAAAAGGCATGTGAGACTGAAGGATTCACATGTCAATCACTCTCACCAGCCCTCTAATTTTTATACGAAGCAAAAAAAATAATGTGGGACCAAAGAGTTCACATATTAATAACAAATATATACATCAATTAAGAGATGATAATATATAACATGTTAATGTTAATTTTATTTAATTAATTAAAATCCTGTTGTAACGCACGGGCAAAATATGCTAGTTTATAAAGAGTAAGCTGTGCATCACTAGAATTGATTATGATATTTATCAGTTTCTTACGAATTGGCGGTGATACTATAGAGAGCATCTTATCTTTTAAAAAAATCATAACTTTTTCATACTAATTCGAACTGATACAATTTTTTTAATAAAAGTGGTAAAGTAGACAATATCAATAACGTTGTAGTTAACAACCTTTTGATTTGATCTCATTTGTATATCCAAATATTCGCTAAAAATGTTGAAGAAATGTCAAAAAATAATTAACAAAATTTTCATATGAATTCAGACAGAGACAAATCTTATATACATTTTTTAGATCGAGTAGATATACAACTTTTATAATTGATAATTTTTTGATCTAAAATGATTTATCTACCTAAATATAAGTATTACTGTCTTGTCGGCTAGATCAAGACTCCTCAGTGCAGGGTAGAGGTGAGATTGAAGTTTCCGAGTCACTTATCCCCAGACCTATGAACATTGGGTCAAAGGCCTACAATTTTTTTTTATCTTTTTCATATTAATTATTGCTGCCTGGCTATATCTTTTTCATTCCGTCGACTAGACCTACAAATATTTTAATTCTTTTTCATATTACTGCTAGTTGGCTATCACATAACTTCGCCCATCCTCTTTCCCTCCCCAGCCACTTACCAGCTGTAATAACTTGATAGCTTTTTCATGTTATTACTGTTGGTTGGCTATTACAGTATTACCCATTGTCTCATGTTCTCTCTTCCAGACGTTACTGCTACGCTCACCCTTTTCGCATCCCTGCCATTTTTTTCAGTAGCTCAAGCCTTGTCTTTATTGTCACCATCTTAGATTGTGTTCTTCATCCTAAATTCTTAACTCATGTCTTTCGTTTTTCACACGCACGTTTTTCAAATTATTAAATGATATATTTTTATAAAATGTTTCTATAGAAAAGTTGCTTTAAAAAATTATATTAATCTATTTTTTAAATTTTTTATAATTAATATTTAATTAATCGTGTGTTAATTCATCGCTTCATTTTGTGGGTAAGAGGAGGGGAGCTGAGTGAGATGACTGTGGCTAGTAGATCTGATAACTAATTTGGCTGTGGTTGGGACAACCAGATCCAATGACAGGAGGTGCGTGTGATGGTGCGGTGACCATGCATGGGAGCTCTGAGCATAGCCGCGCGTAGGAGCTTGACACTTTCCGCCTTCTCGATGGCTATGCCGTGGGTGCACAGGAAAGGTGATGTGGGACCCCTACCACAACTGTGGTATTTGCGTTAACAAGTACCAGTAAGGTTGAAAATGGGACAAGCATTTTCTGACAGCCGGTGCGCAGTTGCCCGCACTCGTCGGCGGATGCTAATAAAATTTTGATGGTATTTTGGGATTGAAAATATAATTTTTTTAGCAAATACTTAACATAATTATATTTGTTCAGGCTCTAAAAAATTCTAACCCCGTCACTGATTCCCTCACCGATGGTTTCTACCATCGTTTCAGATGATGCTAAATCGTTGCTTACATCGTCTCACCAATGGTTTCTAACATCGTTACTAACACTAGATCAATCTTCAATATGTGTCTGGTGATGTTAGTGTTGTCGTTAGTTTCTCTCCAAGTTGCTCTAATATTTCACCTCAGTGCTATTAATCAATCCACTCACTATGTTTGCTACCATAGCTGGTTTGTTTTTTTCTACGTAAATGGGTATATCTACCGATCCATCTCTATTACTGTCAGTTTTTTAACCGGCCGTTGGAAATCAACAATATTATTAAAACAGGTAGTGAAAAATCGATAGTGATGTCAAGTAGGTATGAGTTGGCGGTAGTTGCCCTTTGTGTGCTAGCGCACACTTCTCAAAAGAAAAAAAAACACCTTCCATTTCATTAATGAAAAAAATTCAAAAAGTAAAAAAGAAGGAAAATAAATACTTATACACTATTCAAAGTTTCATGTGTTTCCTTTATGTACCATTAAGTGAAATTTTGAGTCTCTTATTTGCCGCTATATCCAAATTGGTGACAAAGATGCACGACAAAGGGCAACCAGGAGGAATCAAAAGGCAATGAGGGCCACGCTTACGCTAGTGGCTAGGGAAATTTGGAGGGAGCACAACAGGCGCACCCTCACCAGCTGGGTGTAGCTCAAATCTCTGACATGATAAGTGAATAAATTACTATTTGGATCATATATGGAGCGAAAGACTTAGCGAAAATAGTAAACTGGCTGTGTGGCAGGCGCTATGCATGACGCATGGCACAGTCCTGTTTTTCTTTCTTTACTTTGCCTTTCCAAGTGTAAGTGCTTACTTGCATTAGTCTAAGGGCTCTCTTGAATAGCAAGAATGAAGAAAGAAAAAATAGGAATAACGTAAGATTTTGATAAAAATATAAGTGCGAAACGGATAATTGTAAATCACAGAAAAAACATAGGAATAATCGTTTGATTGAACTGCAGGAAAACATAAGAATCAGATGAGAGAGATAGACTAGAAGAAAATTTTTCAACAGATTGAAGCTTTTGCTAAATTTTCTCTAAAATCTCTTTAGGATTATTCATTTCATAGGATTTTTAAATGATAGGATAGGATTCAATCCTTTGTTTCAAAAACATTCATAGGAATTTTTTTCATAGGATTGAAATCCTCCAAAATTCTTATTTTTTCTTTCAAATCAAAAGAGCCCTAAATATTATTGCTTCTACTCAATATAGCACCAGCAATTTCTGGATCTTTTTTTAAAAAAAACTATATGAACTCAATCTACTTTGACCTTGCCAGAAAAATGGCAAAACTAACCTTCTGTGCTCTTCCTCACTTCTAAACTTCTGTTGGATCCTCTATTTAGTTTTGTTCTGCTCGGCCTCGGTCAACACAGGACATGTGGCGCCATTCTACTCTAGTGCTGCCTCCGTTTCATATTATATTTTTGTTTTTTTAAGTCAAACTTTTTTAAGTTTTATTAAGCTTATAGCAAAATATAGCAATATTTTCAATACAAAGTAAATATTGGATCAAAATATATTCAACGTTAAATTTATTGAAGCTATTTTGGTATCGTGGATGTTGCTAATTTTTTCTATAAATTTGATCAAACCTAAAAAAACTTTGACTAAAAAAAGTCAAACGACTTATAATATAAAAAAGCGAAAGGAGTATTACTGAGCCAGTTTCAAGTTCCTGGTTCTACCAACTTAAAAGGGGAAATATGAGGTTGAAGAAGGAAAAATGAGAGAGAACATGGTTAATTTCGTACTTTACATGTCACTAAATGGTAATGACATGGATGGTATAGAGGGGAAGAAAATTTTGAGGCATTGATACATATGAGAAATAGCAAATTTTTGATAGCATACAAGAAAACTCATGAACTTTGAGTACAATATAAAAAATTTATTGAAGCTATTTTAGTATCGTGGATATACTACAGATATCGTTTTTTTGTATGAGGCCCCCGGTAGGTTACAGGCGAGCCATAAGTGGCCGCGCCTGCAAAAACTGGTCCACGGGGGCCGGAAACAAAACCGCACGGGATAATCCCTCATCACGTGTGGGTGGCTTAAGCGGCCCGCACGCGATAATGGGCGTATTATCGCGTGCGGGCCTCTTAAGCCGCCCGCACGCGATGATCGGCACCCATATAACACCCAACCCGAGTTGCTTCCATTCAAACCTGAAGTTTCTTTCTCCTAAACTTTGCAAAAATTAGGGGAAAGGTTTTCAACTTTAAATTTTTGCTTGGCATCCATATAAAAGGTTACATGCTTGGTCTCCTCCTTCATTTGCCTCTATTTATTTGAATTTTTATCGGTGGAATGCGATGAAATTTGCACTTTTTCAAATGGACTATTGTATGCCTTTTATTTATTTTGAGCTAAAATATATTGTTTGCATGGCATGATTTTGCAAGTATTTACTAGTGCATACTTGTTTAGTGTATTGTTGGTTTAGTTTGCCTCCATTTATTTCAATTTTCATCGGTTAAAAGCGAAAAATTCTTCACTTTTGAAAATGGACAATTGTAGGTTTTTTTATTGATTAAATATATTGTTTGCATGGATAAATTTGAAAAGTATTTAGTAATGCATACTACTTAAATTTACCATTTGTTTAGTTTTCTTCCATTTAATTCAAATTTTTTCGGTGTAACGCGACGAATTTAATAGTTTTGCAATATCTTGTATTTGTTGGAAATTTTTTCTTTTTTTAGATTTAATGCAATGTTGTTGTAATCACTAGTGCATGAAGAGTAATATAATGTACGTTTTATTTGTAGGTTTTTTTCCCTATTATGTAATAAAGTACAGTTGGACTAATCAGCGATGTTTTTTAGGAGATGGATCGGGCATGCATGTACGATACATGAAGAACTCATCTGGTGTTCTTGAAGGAAGCATCAAAATTTGTTGATTAGGCAAAGACACATGCTTTGAGGGTGAATAGGAGGGACATTTTTTGTCCATGCAATGATTGCAAGAATGAAAAAATGCTGAAAGACCCCAAGGAAATTTTGGGGCACATAGTAGAGCGTGGATTTAAGGATGATTACAAGGTATGGGCCTGTCACGAGGAAGTCGCCGTTCCTGATGAAGAGGCTGCTGATATTTGCTTTGATGCGGCAGAAAATTCTATAATTGAAGACATGTCCCATGAAACGATGTCAGAATTTGGTGGCTCTGGTATAGATAATACAGAGGCTGATTTTGATCTGGAGGATATGTTACGGCATATTGAACCAGAGGTCCTAACTGGTACAACTCGAAGGTTGGACAATTGGGAAGCATTGCAAAAAGCAGCGAAAAACCTTCTTTACGACGAATCGAAAGGATGTGACAAGGATTATACGGTGTTGCGCTCTGTGCTTGAACTTCTCAGATTGAAGGCCAGACACAGATGGTCGGACACTAGCTTCAATGATTTGATGGATCTGTTGAGAGTTGTGCTTCCTAAGCCTAACTTGTTGCCATCCAACACGTATCAAGCGAAGAAACTGATATGTCCATTATCTATAGGTGTTCAAAAGATCCATGCATGTGTAAATCATTGTATACTGTACTGCAAGGAATACGCGGATTTGGATAGTTGCCCAACATGTGGGACGAGTCAGTACAAGACGGGTAACAAAGCCTCTGACAGTGAGGTAGTCGACGAAGATTCATCGGTGGATAGAAATAAAACAATTCCGGCTATGGTGATGTGGTACCTGCTAGTGAAAGATCGCATGAAGCGGCTATTTTCAAATCGAACGGACGCCAAGATGATGAGATGGCATCAAGAGGGTCGGAAGACAGATGGTATGATTCGACACCTCGCCGATGCTCGACAGTGGAAAAACTTTGATGTACTACACCAAGAATTTGCAAAGGATCCGAGAAATGTAAGGTTTGCTTTGAGCACAGACGGAACGAACCCATTCGGTGACCTAAGCAGCTAACACAGCACATGGCCAGATATACTCACCATGTACAACCTGCCTACATGGATTTGTCAAAAGCGAAAGTACATTTTGTTGACTATCCTTATACAAGGGCCAAAACAACCTGGGATTGACATAGATGTGTTTCTTGAACCTTTGATGAAGGACATGGAAGAAATATGGAAAGAAGGGTTACAAGTGTGGGATGAATACCGTAGGGAACACTTTACTCTACGTGCCATCATATTCGTTACCATCAACGATCTGCCGGTGAACTTTTCGCTCTCAGGTCAGATTAAGGGGAAGGTTGGATGTCTTATCTGTCTCGACAACACGTCATACAAAGTACCTTACCTCCTCAAGCAAGATAGTGTATATGCGTCATCGTCGGTTCTTACCACAGAGACACAATTGGTGTGCGATGGCCAGATTATTCAACAAGATTGTAGAGAACGAACTTGCCCCTCAAACACGAAGTGGTAGAGCAGTCTTCGACATGACAAAGAATATTAAGGTCGTGTTCGGGAAGGGAAAGAATAAGGCAGGCAAGAAAAAGAAAACAACGGATCAGGATAATACGTTGCCTTTCAAGAAGCACTCAATCTTTTTCAAGTATCTGGAATACTGGAAAGACCTGGAGATTCGGCATGCCATTGACATAATGCATCTTGAGAAGAATGTGTTCGACAGCACCATTAGCACTTTACTAGACATCCCGAGTAAGACAAAAGATGGACTAAAGTCTCGTACCGACCAGGTAAATCTGGATATAAGGCATGACCTTCACCCAAAAGAACTGGCAAATGGGAAGATCGAGATTCCTCCGGCATGGTACTCACTGACACCAAAAGACAAAAAGATTTTCTGTAGATGATTGCATAGTTTGAAAGTCCCGACTGGTTTCCCATCGAACATCAGAAAACTCGTATCAATGAAAGATTTATCTATCTCTGGATACAATGCTCATGACTGTCACAAGATGTTAACTGTCTTCCTCCCTATCGCTGTAAGAGCGGTCAAGCAAGTTCACACTAAAGTAGTGATAACAAAGTTGTGCTACTTTTTTAATCGAATTTCACAGAAGGTTTTTGATCCAGAGGAATTAGGACCCCTTCAGGCATTCGCAGTCGAGACAACATGCCAGTTAGAGATGTATTTTCCTCCATCTTACTTCAATATGATGGAACATCTGATTGTCCACATCGTCCCTCAAATTATCGAACTTGGTCCTCTATACCTATATCAAATGTGGGCGTACGAGAGATACATGTCGGTTCTGAAAGGGTATGTCCACAATTGTGCTCATCCGGAGGGATCAATGATAGAGAGGTACACGACAGAGGAGGTGGTTCAGTGTTGTATAGATTACATGAAGGATGTCACACCCATTGGGATACCCCAGGCTCTACACGAGGGGAGGTTAACTGGGAAGGGGACAGTAGGCAAGAAACGTTTCTACGATAACGACTACAAGGCTGTAGCGGATGCACATAGCAGCGTGCTGCAACGCTCACCATCGTCGAGTTGTACATTGAGCAACACATGAACGATCAGAGCAGACAACCTAGGACGACCAGCTGCTTGGATCTCAAAAGAACAGAAGCACAAATTTCCTCAATGGTTAAAGGATCAAAATCTGCTGTTTGGTGAATCTCTCGAGGAAAAAACTTTGCAGAGGCTGTTGATTGGCCCATCTAGCCTCATCACCTCATGGCAAGGGTATGACATCGGCAGATATATGTTTTACACGATAAGTAAGGACAAGAAAAGCACAGCTCAGAATAGTGGAGTTCATGTTGAAGCGTTCGATGTAACAGGCGAGAAGAGGTCATACTACAGGATCATACAAGAGATTTGGGAACTTGACTACGGACTAAACATCCAAATCCCTGTGCTTCGATGCCAATGGGTGAAAGACACAACAGACGTCTCCCTCGATTACTATGGCCTTTCGGTTGTGGAACATGGTAAACTAAGCCACAAGGGTGATCCTTGGGTCCTTGCTGAGCGTGTTGCACAGGTTTTCTATGTGAAAGACCCCTCTGACGAGAGGATGGACATTACTGTACCGGGAAAGCAACACATCGTTGGCGTTGACAACATTGAGGACGCGTTTGATTACAACCAATACGACGACATACCATTATTCATCGATCTTCCTAAGCGGATCAAACGCATAGAGCGAACCCTTAACGAAGAGAACTTTTCACGTGTACGGGCCGATGGTGTTGTCAAAAGTGTCAATCGTTAGTTTATTTTGTAATGGTTCTTTTGATGTGAAAATATTGAGATGTTGTTGTCCAATGAATTGATATGTATTATTAAATATTTCAAATTTGTATGTATTTACTGTTGATATAGTTCAAATTTGTCATTGTCCAATGATATGGTTCAATTAATTATTAATTATTTCAAATTGATATGGTTCAAATTTGTCATTGTCCAATGAAATAATTAATTATTAATTATTTTGATTAAAATTAGTTCGAATTTGTAATTAAACAATGCATGAAAAGTCTGAAGGCAAATCATATGTATGTATTTACCAATAAATTTTAAAATGTGTTTACAAAATAGAAAGAGAGATGGACAAAAAGAGAAAGAAAGATAAAGGAAAAAAATCTTTTTACATTTCAATTTAAAAATGTAATTGTTTTTTACATTTTTTATGTAAATGTAATAAATAACTCCAAAAACCAATTTGGAAATATATTTTTATTTATCTGTAATACTTAAAAAAATGATTTTGGAAAATTATTTCTACGTGCGGCCCACTTAAATGGACCACATGGGATAAAGACTATGCGTGTGGCCTACTTAACCCGCCCGCACGGGATAACCATTTTCCCGTGCGGGCTATTAGGTCGCCCACACACGATGATGTGGCACCTATATAAGGCACGCATGGGACCTAAAATTTTCTAAGTCCCGGAGGTTGCCCACAAACACTCCACCAGGCTGCCAAAATTCGCCACGGCCCTAGATCCACCGCTGTCTTCGTCGCCTGCCGACGCCGCTACCGCCTCCTCCCTCCTCTCCATCCGAAGCCACGCCGGCCGCCGCCACCACCACCACCTCCGTCTTCCTCTCGCCTCGACGCCGACGCCACGCCGGCCGCCGCCATGCCTGCCGCCACCTTCGTCTCCACTTGACGGCCATGCCGGCCGCCACCTTCCTCTCCAGTGATATATGTGAGATATGTGGTAATTTAGATGTGATGATTTTTGTGATTTATGTGAGATGCGAAAATATGTTACTATTTTTGTGATATATGTGAGCTACGAAAATATGTGATATATGTGATTTATGTGAAAATATGTGATATATGCGATATATGTGATTTATGCGAAAATAAGTGATTTATGCGAAAATATGTGATATATGTGTGATGTGAGATGCGAAAATATTTGGAGAATTTTTGTGAGATGTGATGCTTTTTTCGTAATTTTGTGATATGTCAAATATGCGAGAAGTGTGGTAATTTTTGTGATTTGTGTGGTAATTTGTGTGATTTTTGTCATATATACGAATGGTGTGGTAATTTTGTGATATATGTGATATAGTATAGATATATTAATTATAGTATATATATAGTAATAATATATACTATAGTTAGAATGTATTTAGTAATTACTTTGTAATGTGCTACTTTTGAGATGCGAAATTTTAATCTTTCGAAGTACGACCATAGAAGAAATGTCGAACGACAAAGTTTCAGCCGAGACACCCGTAGCAACATTGGGCCCGGTGGCCACGGACAGAGTTCCCTCTGAGACACCCGTTGCAAATGCCGAAAAAGAAGCCATATCCAGCGATGAATCTTGGCGCACCCCTAGCGATCCATTTGCGATGGAAATAGCGCAAATGGCCCCTGCCCTCGAGGATGACCCTGACTATATACCTATCGAGCAGGCAGGAAGTCCGGAAGTCAAACCATTCTAATTTTTATAACGTTCGAGATCGTAGGTGTCTAATGGCTTGTTCATGTAGATGGCTACTCGACGTCGCTCAAAATGAAAGGCTGCCCAGACTGCTGCCATAGCTGAAGCAGAGACGGACACAACAACATCGGGCCTAGAGCGTACGGACACGTCTGCAATTGTAGGAGGACGTGCAAAGAAAAGACGGGGCGAGAGATCAAAGAACAAGTTGCCGAAGGAAACGTACTACATAGCTGCTGTGAACGAATATGGGAAGCCCATCGAGCCCAGACATGTAATGGCCAAGTTTAGCAACTCATGCGGAACTGTGGCTAGACTTCACGGGCCAATCAATGTTGAGAAGTGGGAGGACGTGAACCAAAACATTAAGAGTCTAATGTGGGATGAGCTGCAAAACTACCTAGTCTATCCGCCTGGTTCAGAGGTGATTGGAAAGAAATTTGCTTTGAGCACAATGTCTCATCGGTGGCGACAGTGGAAGTCTGATCTGAACATGTACTTCGTTCAGAAGAACAAGTCACTATTCTCAGAGTACAGCAATATCTCGCAGGCCGAATGGGATAAGTTTGTCGTGAAGATGACAACACCTGAAGCATTGGCAAGGAGAAAAAAGTTGTCAGACCTAGCGAAGAAAAATAAGTAACCACACCGATTGGGGTCAAGTGGATACGACGGCCACGTCGGCCAATGGCGAGCAACAAAAGAAAAGTTTGTAGCTCAAGGCAAACCATTGTTGGTAGAGCCTCTATAGGGACGGATGAAAAACTGGGTATGGGCATGAAGTACGGGGCAAGTGATGGAGGAGGGTGAGATGCTTTTCGAGACTCCTGACATCGAGGAGGTGACCACATCTCTACAACAGATCGTCAAGAAGAAGAAGACAGGGGAGTTCGTCGCCAGAAGGGAGCATGACCAACTCACAGTTGCATTGGGGAACAAAGAACACTCTGGGAGGGTTAGAGGAAAATCATCTAGGATGAGTTGGAAGGTGGGATTTCCGGAGGAAGTCAAAAGTTACAAGAAGCAGGACAACTACAAAGCGAAGATGCAAGAAGATGTCGTTGCACAAGTCGCGGAACATTTCTATAGTTTAGCGAGACAAAATCCCACAGCCTTTCCAAACTTGTTTCCCCAATCCGAGCAAACGGTCTAGATGCAGAGCAGCGTCGGGTTGGTTGAAAAAACTCCGTACCCCGTCGATCTTATTATTGGTCCGACACCGTGTAGTCTTGTCGTACCGATAGGCAGAGCTGGGAAGATGAAAGAGGTTGGAGTTGGATTAGTGATACCTGGGAGACAGTTCCACAACAACCCGATTCCGGACGACTATGCAAGGGTGCAAGTGGCAAAGGTTAATGCGGAGCATAGCTCGTTGGAGCTAGACATTCCAACACCTGAGGGGATAGAACTCCTGGAAGATACGGTGAACCAGTTCATACTTTGGCATCGTCGAGACATCATCCTAACTGGAGAGCCACCATCGACGACCCCAGCTCCATTCGCACCACTGACAGCTGCCCCTCGGCACCACCATCCCCACCAAATTCCCCAACTCCACCAGGATCGCCTATCCCATCAAGATCGCCTATCCCACCACGATCGCCTTCCCCAAAAAGAGCACCTTCTCCACCAGCCCCGACTTCCCCACCGATCATATCACCACATCATCCGGAATCCACACATCCGTCTCTTGTTCATCAGTCTCCTCCTACTCCATAGTCGGCTCTCATGCAACCTAAGGCCCCTTCCCATAAAGATACTTCTATCCCAACTCCTACCCTTGAACCCTGTCGGCTCATACCACATATGGTTTCCACGTACAAACCCAAGGAAATGGCAGTGTATGAAGCGAGATTAGCGTTTAAGGCCTTTAGGGGAGAGGACCGACAAAGCCAGATGAACCTCAACCACAAGCAGATTCACAAAAATCCGTGCTAGGTCATGTAGATGACATGTAATCTTGGCTATCTACTGATGTGCCAAAGGGCTATGAATATGGCAAGCTATTCTTGCCCAGTAACGTCACGCAAAAACTGCCATGGCAAATGAAGCTGATGCATGATTGGTACCGGAAAGCAACTAAAAGGGGCCTCGGTTTCATTAGTGTCAAGGTCCCAGACGACGCTTTCATCAGGGGAACCAACGGGCACTTGTTCATCGATTTCAAGGTCCTACACACCTTCTTTGAGTTGGATAAAATGGATATCAATCTCGTCGCTGCGTGGTGCCTGTAAGTTTTTACTCTTGTTTGTTGTTACTTAATGCGTGAAAAACTTTCATCTCATTTAACTTGCATTCCTTAGGTCACAATTCACTGACGTAGTAAGAACGAGGTCTTTAGTAGGCTACGTCAACCCAACGAGAGTTTGCATGACACAACATAATGTGATGTTAGATCCAAATGGTCCAGATCTAAAGGATAAGACACCCGAGGAAAAAGAGGAATATATCAACACTTTGCACAAGCAAAAGAGGCTCGAGGTAGTAACTTACTTGGGGAAAGCTATGCTCTCGCACCAGGACAAGAACGTCATACACATCCCACACACTTTAACGTAAGCAACTATTCCTCTGTTCCATTCATATTTTTCATAGTACATTAGATTAACTACCAAATATCGTATGTAATTCATATACCTTATTTGTAGCGATCACTACATATTATTCCTCGTATATCCAAAGGACCAGTTGCAAACTACGACGAAGACAAGGTCATGGAGTTCCTTGTATTGTTGAATTTGTAAGTTTTAAATATACCCCCTTAATACCATATTGCTTTTACTGCAATTTTGAACTTAACTGAAACAAATATTTCATCTTTGTAGAGGGCACGACTATTACCGAAGACACGGCAGGCCGGTAAAAGATCCAAAGAAAAAAAGATTCTCGTGAAGACACACTAGCCGGTAGGGTCATATTTCGTTAAATTAATCATGCGATTGTTATTTTTAATATTGACGTCTGTAATGTTCTTACGTAGTGTTACAAGCAACCCTCCGTCACTAACCTATGTGGATATTACGTGTGCGAGATGCTTAGAGTCAACGGAAGATACATAACAAAGTTTTCAGATGTAAGTCCGAAGAATGTCCTCTATATATACGAACTAATTCGTCTAATTTGATTTTATTAACTTTCATTTTGTCTTCTTTTTTCAATAGCTCCTGCAAATTCCATTTGTAACAAGCCGGTTCAACAAAAAAAACACTTCTCCACTTTTGTGCGGATCTGTGCCACTTCCTCCATCGCAACGTCTGCAACCACTTAGGAGAATTCTTCGACGGTGAGAGCGAACTTGAAATAGATGACAAATTCAAACCTATAAGAGAGTGGGAGAAAGAACATAACTAAAAAACATTTATTTGTGTTCCCTTGTAATATTTGTGTTCACTTGCAATGTAGCTACTTTGATATATATATATATAAATGTACATATGCTAATTAATTACATCGATCTTTTATATATGACAATATCTATTTTAACTTGTAATTTCTTCATTTTCATATTCAATCGTGTTTGTAACTATGCACGAATAACGGCAAGTAGATTAGCGAGTACGTCTACCATTCAAATAAACAAATATTAATGCATAATGGCGTACGACATCTTCCCAAATGGCTAAGTATTGCATGGCCATTTGGGAAAATACATCTTCTCAGGCGGGCGGCTTAACTAGCCCGCACGGGATAATACATCTTTCCGTGCAGGCTAGTTAAGTGACTCACACACGAAGACCTATTTTTGCGTGCGGTTAGGCCGCTTGCACGCGAAAATATGATCTTCGCAGACACCTGGGTTCAGACGGCGCTGGCATCCGCACGAAAAAATAGGTTTTGACCGCACGCAAAAACCGTTTCTCTAGCAGTGATGTTGCTAATTTTTCTATAAATTTGATCAAACCTAAAAAACTTTGACCAAAAAAAGTCAAACGACTTATAATATAAAAACGAAAGGAGTATTTCGGAGCAAGTTTCAAGTTCCTGGTTCTACCAACTTAAAGGGAGACATATGAGGTTTTAGAAGGGAAAATGAGAGAGAACATGGTTAATTTCGTACTTTACATGTCACTAAATGTTAATGACATGAATGGTACAGAGGGGAAGAAAATTTTGAGGCGTTGATACATATGAGAAATAGCAAATTTTTGATAGCATACAAGAAAACTCATGAACTTTGAGTACAATATAAGAAATTTTCTCAAAAATGTAAGGCCGCGATCCAAAGTCCCAAACAGCCAAGTTATATGTGGGGTTGAAACTGTCAAGCGAGGCGCCTAATTAAGAACAAGCACATCGATCATCTTGATCGTTGCTACCTGAACACAGTGTAGGTGAGACAGTGCTTTCACGGATTGATCAGTATGTGGTGACATATCAGACATAATCTCCAAGGCCATAAACTAATTAACAAGCTGATCAATGAGCGATAAAGATAACAAATGCAAATGTATGATGGAAATTATGCTCTCCGATCGATCCGTGATGCATTGATATCAGCTATCTTGGCACCATTTTGTACTTAGTTTATCTAAAAAGAAAAGCTATCTTGACTCCAGCTTATTTTCTCTCTTTTCTTTCCAGAGTGCGTGGTTTGCGAACTGAAATATTCGATTTCTCACTCAAAACATGGATCATCGAATCAAGACCTACGAAGATACTACTAAAATACCTATGCATTTATATATACTTGACGAATTAAGTGCCACTTCCACTTACATCAACTAACAATTACTCTTTTATTTGCTTTTCCACTAACTAACCTAACTAAGACATAGTAGAAAACTAATCCAAAGGGAAAAAAAAAGAAATGATAAGAATTAACAGCAAGACTTGATAGAATTAATCATGGCGAATTGAGAACAAACAGCACATGTACACTAAGAACAACATCATGACATCTCACGGTGCAAATGCATGCATGTACACATGGACGCATATGGTCGACAGCTAATTAAGCCTTGTGTGACCTGTAATAAACCATCGTCACTTGACGCGGTTGTCTCTCGCCGGCGTGGCGGCGCCGCCCCCGGCGTTGTTGCTGCCCTTGATGAACTCGAGGCACTCCGCGACGGCGCGCGCGTAGAACGAGTTGGACCGCATGCACGGCGGCCTCCGCGCCGCCTTGCTGTTCCCGCCACCCGTACTGCCGTCCTGCTTCCCACCACCAGTCGCCGGCGCCGGCGCCGCCTGCGCTCGCTTTCCCGCCGCGGCCGCGGCCCCGTCCTTGCCGCCCAGCATTGCCAGGGCCCTCCTGCCTTTGCCTCTCGCTGACGGCGACGTGCTACCGCCGCCGCCGCCGCCGCCGCTGCTGGGGACGACGAGCCCCCTCGTGAGCAGATGCACGTTGCGCACGCAGCGGCCCAGGAGGCCGAGCAGAGTCCACAGCCTGGCGCGGAGGCGGCGCACGGAGAGGCGCCGCGTCGGGCTGAGCCGGAACCCCCTCGCCGCCGGCCGCCGCCACCACCGCCGTCCCAGCCTCGCGTACGACGAGTAGTACTTCATCTCCTGATCACCCATACACGGTATACGTAGCTTCCCTACTCTGCTGCTTAACTGACACCTTAATCACCCAATCAACAAGCTAAATAAGCTTTAGCTGCGCTGGCTGGTCAAGTCAAGTGGCAAGAATGCAGGATATATAGCGGGGGGAAGACGAAGACGAAGAAGAAGATGAGAAGGAAGGGGGCAGGAAGGAAGGGTAGGTGGGCTTTGACGACGAGAGCTCACTCGTTTGATAGCAATGGAGTGTGGCGGGAGATTTGGAGACATGGCGGGATAGATTAATTGACTTAATGGCCATGCAAAGCGGGAGGAGGTGGCACGGATATTATGGACAAAAGCGAAAAGCTGATGAGCACAGTGCGCGCTAATGATCAGTGCGTTTGATCGTGCATGATGTTTACTCAATTAATTAATCAATTGAGTAATTAGTTAATTAATTAATCAATTAGGTCTTCTGGAAATGAATTGAAGTTGGTGCCGTAATTTTGTTTTTTTTTCAGCCAGTTCCGCGGAGGGTATTTTAATGCTCGTGCACTAATTAGGATTTGTTTGGTAAAGTTTCAACTCTTAAATTTAACTTTAAGAGTTGGGTTTGGAGTGAAGTTATGTAGCAGTCTAAACTTAACTCGACTTCTCTAGTTCATTTTATAAGAACGCTCCATCCAGCTCAACTCTCATTTTAGGTAGAACTGAAACTGTTTGTCTGGGTTTTAACTCCAAGAGAGATGGAGCTGGAGCTGAAGTTGTGCCAAACAGACTCTTAATCTCCTAAAAACTTTAACACTATATAATATGAAACTAGTCATATGTGATGGGATTGAATTGAAGTTGGTGTCATAATTGGGTTTTTATTATAGACAGTGTGAAGAGTAGCTCGATTTAGTGTATATATACTAATTAGTCTACTGACAATTTTAGCACTACATACCATGAAATCTGTGATAGGTTGTAACCTTCATCTCTATGTTTTAGGNGGGGGTTTAGTGGAGGTGGTTAGAGATGAGCGGTCATTGATGAGGGAACCTCATGTGAGTTGAATCTGTACCCAACATCAATATTAGTTATCTTAGTATCTGTCATAAATATGGTTCTCTCTTGCAACATGGTGTTTCACTGATGACTACACCTGTCGTATGTGAGTTAATTTTTTTCCTCATCGGCTTATTGTAAAATAAATACCACAATGGCTATGTGTTTGAGTAAAATAGAATATCCCAATGGTATCAATATATGACTACTGCTACTGTTATGTTAATCAATCTATATGCAATAACTTTTTTTAAGCAAATTATGTGTACTAACTTTTGATCCGAGGATTGATACAACGTATAAGGGCATTTTCTCAAAACATGGGCTGACAGGGTCACTATCTCTTTTTAAGCACATGTGTTAAGAGAAGCGAACTTGGCGGTCTCCGTATGCATCTTTTGGTAATAAAAAAAATAAAAAACAAATGTCTAGTCCCAGAGATTTATCATCAAACACTCTCTAGTGTAAGTAACCCATGTCCTCTTAAAGCATCTCCAAAGAGAGTTGCTAAATTTGGCTCTCCATCTATAAATGTTCTCTCTCCATATTCTTGCACACTTCAACAGACTCTGTATATTCAACTCTACCTACCGAAAAAAGTAGTTCCTTCTGAAGGATGCAGCTGGGACAGGGAGGAAAATGTGGATGGAGAGCCGGCTCAGATTGTAAAATTTAGCAAGGAGGTCTCAAATTTGGCAACTCAGATGGCATGCCAATCCATATGAAATCTTTTGGATTCATTGTTTTTACTAGGTTTTTCGGAGTCTCAAATTTGGAAACTTAGATGGCATGCCAATCCATATGAAACCTTTTGGATTCAATTTTTTTTACTAAGTTTGCTATTTTTTGAGATGGAGAGTGAAGCAGAACCTCTCTCTTGGACATGTTGAAGTGCCAAAATCCACTTGCCTTTGATGGCCACGTTTTGCTCAATGAACACTTATCCCATGTTCTTTGTTGTCTAGACATTTCATAGCTAGCGAACAATGAACATGGGATATGATTAATTGGATCCATGCAATTATAAATTTGCTCGTTTTGAAAAATACCATTACTATCATTCAATTGAAACTGTGCCATTATAAATTTGTTAAAATTGTAGATATGCCACTACTTACCCTTTTAGTGTATTTTCTAAATTTTTTTGGACCAAATTGACTCTTTCTTCTTCCTTCATCCTCTTCTCTCTCTCTCTCATGGTCATCTTCTTCACAAGGTGCACAACGTGACAATGCCGAGGGTGTCCATGACGTGGGCTATGGACGCATGCAGCTGCCTTGGCTACTGCATACAAGAGTGGGAAGCTCGGAGGCAAGCTCCTGGATCGGCAGCTCGCCGGTCTAGACAATGTGCTCAAAGTCATGGAAGATGCAACAGATCTCGATTACTCGCAATGGGTCTGTGCGGGAGGCGCGGCGAGGGACGGCGACATGCCCTACCTTGTTAGGTTGTTGGCGGCGGGGACGAGGTCGTGAGATGAGAGCAAAATCAGGGCTTGGAAGAAGGAGAAGGATTCGGCAGCAATGCCGGCGAGGATGAGAATGATGAGGAGGGCCATGACGGCGGGGCACGAGATAACGAAGAAGAGGTTGGGACCCAAGGGTAGGGGTGGGCATGAGCTCATGGCGGCTCTTGGTCGGATGCCCTGTCAACACAATGGCTACAGTGGGCGTGGACTCGAACTCCATGCAGCCCCGACCCCAAGGGTGAGTTTGTTGGTCTCAAGAGCAAAGAGAAGGCGTGGTGTGGCAGATTCGGCCGTCGGGCTATTGCTGTCCCCTTCTGCCGCCGCTAGTCTTGTTGACGGGCAAGCACCATGGCCACCGCCGGTTGACAGTACTTGGATGGCCGGGAGAGAGAGAGAGAGAGGAGAGAACTAAGGTAGAAGATAATGGGGAATTTCAGTGCAATAAAAGGGTAAGTAGTGGCATATCTTCAATTTCAACAAATTCATAATGGCACCGTTCCAATTAGACAAATAGTAATGATATTTTTTAAAACAAACAAATTTATAATGACATGGATCCAATTAGCCCTTTTTACTATGGGAAAGAAAAAACCCAACTCTAGAATAACTTTATCAATGTGTTCAAAACTAAATTAATAATTTTCCCCAACCAACTATCAGAAAATATGATAGATAGAAATTTCTTCAGATTTTTTCATAGAAATTTCTTCATATTTTTTCTCCAAATATTAGATAAAGCCCGTTTGGGTAGTTGGACTTTAAACAAAGAAAGCACAAAAATATGTGTTCTTGAGGAGCATTTTGATTACAAATTTGAAAACACACTGACCATGCATAGAGTATCGTAGCATATATGGTCCACTCTACACACACAATATCCTGATTATACTTTTGTCACCGCTTCGTGTAAAAAGGTTAATATAGGTATATCAAGTTGGAGCACAAAGGCTTATAAGGAGGACCCCACCCACCTAAACTTTCAAGGTGACGCTAAACCATAACTACAACCACTTATGGGCCACGTGGCCCTAAAGCCACACAACACACTATGCTACAAACAGGTTGGGGCATTACAATCTTATAATTTCTTCCTAAATAACACAATGTTACATGTAGTTGAAGGGAAGCAGATAAGCGATACATATTTTTTCAATGATATTTAGATTTAGAAGGCAAGGGTGTGCACGGAATTATAATTAATCTAACTAAAGATGTAGCAAGTCATTGTCTACAAACTTTGTTAACATGTACCAAGTTAGGATTACATGTACTAAGTTTTGTTAACAGCTCATGTCTAGGACATGTAGGGCAGACACTAACATAAGGTCATCAAACGTGCCTACCACACAAGTGTAGCAAGTTGCGATATCCAAAAAAAGTAGGCCCAACACATTCCAAAATCATGACATAAATGTACAAAGCAAAATACTACACCACTAAAAGCCTTTTGATGGTATCTAACAAACACAAAGAGTTAGAAAATATATAAAACAATCATGACACATAGGGATAAATAATTTCTTCACAGGCACATATGCTGATATTCCCAAATGTTAAGCTTTCTACACGTCTTAGTCTTCTTAAGATAGATGAGTTCGTTCAAGTGAGAACCTCCAAAGAAGGCCTCCAGTTGTAGCTCATGAATGAAAAAAGTTGGATGGGTAGATTTGATGGGGAGACATAGATCTAAGTCACTCTGTCATTTCCAACTAGAAAGTTTGAACCAATATAACCTAGGTAATGGAATAGGCACTTTTATGGTTCTTGTAAATTAATTATGGAGGTTTAGTTCATGAAATCCAAAATAGTTTGCTCAATTAATAAAACAAGCATGTCTTATAGCTAGTTGGATGCATGCATGATCTATGGCTTTTTATTATAAGCCTACCAAACTTACTTTAGAATTCAAATGATACGAAGAATTTATGGAATTAATTAGGCACTAGCAAACAATTTTGGAAGCATCTAGTAGACAAGAACATTTCATCATGAAGTATTATTCAGGTTCAACTTTGTTCAATCCAATCAATGCATTACCAACAACATTTATGTTTATATTTTAATGAGGTCCAACTCTGGTCCTCTGGAGGTTGGGTGGGTTGCAGGACAAGATATTGTGAGATATTTAATGCATCTGATAATTTCAAGAATGAAGAAAATGAATGCCATATATGTTGCTATTTCATATCATTCTTTGGTCTAATTTGCGATTTTGTGCTCTTATGAATATTTGCTTGAGTTGATCCATCGAAAGCCATGCTATGACATTAGAAAATAGTTCAACAATGCTTCCTAGGTTAATTAATTCCTCATCATTTAGGTGTAATCTAGTTTAAGTTTTTGTTTGGATATCTATAATTTGAAATGAAGAAGCTACACAAATACAAGTTCCTAAGAGCATGTTATTACAAATTTAAATCCCTAATTATCATGCATAGAGCTCCATAGCACATATACAACAGAGTCCTACCTAAATCTTATCATTTCTTCCTAAATAAAACAATGTTACATGCAGTTGAAGGGAAGCACATAAGCAATACATGTTTTTGCAATGATATTTAGATCTAGAAGGCAAGGGTGTGCACAAAATTATAATTGATCTAACTAAAGATGTAACAAGTCATTCATTGGCACGTAGATATACATATACTACATTTGCAAATAAATGATTGCAAAAATCAGGATATAAATTTACAATGGAAAATTTCAGCCCAAGAAACATTTTTGGTTGGATACCAAGTTTTGCCAAACATTTTATGGCATGGCACCTTTTATGTATCACAAAATTTGTTAGGATTACATGTACCAAGTTTTGTTAACAGCTCATGTCTAGGACATGTGGGGCAGACACTAACTTAAGGTCATCAAACGTGCCTACCACACAAGTGTAGCAAGTTGTGGCATCAAAAAATGTAGGCCCAAGAAGTGCTAACAACACATTCTAAAATCATGACATAAATGTACAAAGCAAAATACTACATCACTAAAAGCCTTTTCATGGTATCTAACAAACACAAAGCATTAGAAAATATATAAAAAAATCATGACACATAGGCACAAATAAAATTTCTCCATAGGCACATATGCTGATATTCCCAAACGTTAGGCTTTCTACACATCCTAGTCTTCTTAAGATAGATGAGTTCGTTCAAGTGAGAACCTCCAAACAAGGCCTCTGGTCCTACCTAAATCTTATCATTTCTTCCTAATAAAACAATGTTACATGCAGTTGAAGGGAGGCACATAAGCAAAACATGTTTTTGCAACAATATAGATGTAGGAGTCAATGCACAAAATTGTAGTAGATCTAACTGAAGATGTAACAAACCATTCAATTAGTATGTAGATATAAACACTATAATTGTAAATGACACATCAAAAAATCATGATATAAAAGTACAATGTAAAATTTCACCTCAAGAAGTATGTTCAGTTCGATACAAAATTTTGTCAAACTTTTTATGGAATAGCATGGTTTGTGAAGCACAAAATTTGTGAGCCCCAAGTGTGAAAGATTTGGTAACATCTCGAGTCGAGAAGTGTGAGGAAAACACTAGCCTAAGGATGTCACCTACACGCAAGTATAGAGATTGCAACATCCAAACTTGGAGGCCCAAGAACTGCTAACAACACATTCATAAATCATGACATAAATGTACAAAGCAATGTTACACCACTAGAAGCCTTTTCTTGGTATCAAACAAACAAAAAGTGTTAGAAAAAGATACAAAAGGATGAAACATAGGCACATATAAAATTTCTCCATAATCATATATACTGATCTTCTAAAACGTTAGGTTGTGTACGTGGATTATTATTAGAAGCCTGTCAAACTTGCTTTAGAATTCAAATGCTACAAACGGATTCATGCAATTGGAGGCACTAAAAACAATTATGGAAGCTTTTAATATGCAAACTAACTAGCTCATTCCATTATGAATTGTTTTTAAGGGTCAACTATGTTCAATACAATCAATGTAGTGCCATCTATGTTTTGCACCCATATTTTAACAGCACCGAGCTATGGGCCCTCTAGGGATGGGATGGGTTGAAAGACAACATTTACAAAATATTTGCTGCATCCAGCAATTTCAAGATTTATAATTAATAGTATGTAATGTCTCTCATAAATGTCAGCACAGCACTTGGGACTTGAATTCCCAAATAACTCACGATTTGTGGCTATTACACATACTGTCAACTTGAACGTCACAATCATACATTTTTTGCCTCACACATATGGTCTTCGACAAAGAGACACTTGTGTTTAGAACACAATTAGCTCATCGGCTAAATAATACAATAAATGGAATAAATGCATGCAGTTGGAGACAAATAGATTAGAATTATTCAATGGCACATCCAAACAAATCCCACTAGAAATAAACCACAGTAACGGCACGTCCAAACAATTTTTGCAATGGAATTTAAAAGAATAAGTAAAATAAAATAAGGAAGTAACATAACAATTAAACTTGCAAGCCTCTATGGTTTGTAAGAACATATGAATTTCCATCCATATAGACAACAACCTTTCAAATCACCAAAAATGTACTTATGACTATGAAAATTCCTAATTAATCAGTTTTACACTTGCACAGGTGCCCATCGTACAACTACAGTGATCACATAGGGCGTAACCTATATAATTAACAAACCTATTGGACCATGAAAAAGAAAAATGTCTATATAACCCCCTGCACCTACCACAAAAAGAAGGAAACCAACTAGCACTGCAAAACTTTGAAACTGAACATCTAGCTTCTCATGTAGAAATGCCTGACCATTTAAATACTGCGCATGTTGATCACTTTTTCCTTTATTGTCTCCAATAAAACACTTGTGAGGAAGATTACAGAAGATGAAAGCCGTACATGGATGAAAAAAACAATATTAGCATCTATTTATTTAGCTTTTGCGATAGGATGATGACAATATGATCATGGTAAGGTAATTTACGTGGACATCTGAGGTTTCTGCAAGCACTTATAAGAGGTTCAATTGATTTGAAATGAATTAATAGGCTAAGCTAGACAGTAAATACAAGCCGTATAAGCCAACAATGTATAACCAACAAGGAAGAACGTAAGAACAAATGCCCCCTAGAAACATGGTGTCATCTAATTAGTTACTACAGAAAATTGGTTGCATGCCTAATTTTAATCCATATGTCATTGTGAAACAACGACTTCATGTTGTCCTTAGAACTGTTCACCTTAATAATCACTGTTTGATTATGACAGTTCATCAGGATAGCTGCTATTGGTTTTTCAACCAGCGGCAAATCCATCAGAAGCTCATGAAGCCACTCGGCCTCAACAATGGCAGTATCTAGTGCTGTAAGTTCTGCTTTCATTGTTGACTTCGTTAAGATGGTCTGCTTGCAAGACTTTCAGGAAACAGCGCCACCTCCAAGTGTGAACACATATCCACTTGTGACTTTTATCTCATCAGCATTAGATATCCAGTTTGAATCACTATAGCCCTCCAATACTTTTGGGTACTCAGCATAGTGAATTCCATATCTCATTGTGCCTTTTAGATAGCACATTACCCTTTTCAGAGCATGCCAGTGATCATCTCCCGGATTTGAAACAAACCAGCTCAACTTGCTCACAGCAAATGAGATGTCAGGCCTCATTGCAATAGCTAAATACATCAATGAACCAATGATCTAAGAGTATCTCAGTTGATCCCTTTCTATTCTTCGGTTTTTCCTTAATAGCACATCGGGATCATAAGTAGTAGGAGCTGGCTTGCAGTCACTAAATCCAAAGCGACTCAAGACCTTGTCCACATAGTGAGATTGCACAAGTGTAATCTCACCCTCATCTCCTCTCACTAGCTTAATGTTAAGAATAACATTAGCCACTCCCAAATCCTTCATCTCAAAGCTTTTGGACAGAAAGTCCTTGACCTCCTCAATCACATTGAGGTTGGTCCCAAAGATCAATATGTCATCGAAATATAAACACAAGATCACTCCCTCTCCCCCACCATAGCGATAGTACACGCATTTGTCAGCCTCGTTCACAACAAAGCCAGCAGATGTTAGTGTTTTGTCAAACTTCTCATGCCATTGCTTAGGTTCTTGTTTGAGGCCATACAAGGACTTCAACAGCTTGCACATCATTCCCTCTTGACCTTCTAACACATACTTGTCTGGTTGATCCATGTAGATCTACTCCTCCAACTCTCCATTAAGGAAAGCTATCTTAACATCCATTTGGTGGACAAGAAGACCATGAGAGACTGCCAAAGCAAGTAGTACTCGAATCATTGTCAAGCGAGCAACTGGTAAGTAAGTGTCGAAGAAATCCTCGGGTTCCTTTTGGGTATAACCCTTGGCCACAAGTCTTGCCTTGTACTTTTCAATTGTACCATCAGGCCTAAGCTTTTTCTTGAAAACCCACTTGCATCCTACAGGTTTGCACCCATATGGATGCTCGACGACTTCCCAAGTACCATTAGACATAATCGAGTCCATCTCACTGCGTACCATTTTCTTCCAATAGTCAGCATCAGGAGATGAATATGCCTCTTTTATGGTTCTTGAAGTGTCATCCACAAGGTATACAATGTAGTCATCACTAAAAGACTTTGCAGTCCTTTGTTTCTTACTCTTTCGAGTAGTTACAATGTTATCCTCCTCAGGATTTTCCTTAGGCGTTTGATCATTGTGTTCTATCGACACAAAGGACTCAGGGGATAAAATAAGTTCTTGACTAGAAGTGCTAGGTATGTTTTTCATAGGAAATTCATTCTCAAAGAATGTAGCATCTATGGACTCAGTTATTGTACCAACACGCATGTCAGGTACTCCAGAATTTACTATTAAGAATCTATATCCCATGATGTGGATAGCATAACCAAGGAACACACAATCTACGGTCTTTGGTCCAAGTGTGCGCTTTTTGACTAGGTACATTGACCTTAGCCAAACATCCCATGTGTGCAAGTATGAGAGATTTTACTTCTTCTTTTCCCATTCCTCGAATGGTGTTACTTCTTTATTCTTAGTAGGAATTCTATTCGGGACATGACAAGCAATCAATATTGCCTCACCCCACCATTCCTTGGAAAGTCCCGTAGTGTTTAACATGGCATTCACCAACTCAGTTACAGTGCGATTCTTTCTTTCGGCTACCCCATTTGAATGGGGTGAATAGGGAGGCTCCCTCTCATGAATAATTCCAAACTCTTTGCAGAATGAAGTAAACTCATTAGAAAAATACTCTCCACCTCGATCAGATCTAAACAGTTTGATTTTCCTTTCAAGTTGGTTTCCTACCTCGGCCTTATAGATCTTAAAGTAATGCAATGTTTCATCCTTTGTTTTCAATAAGTACACAAAGCAAAATCTAGTACAATCATCTATAAGTGTCATGAAATATTTCTTTCCCCTTTTAGTCAACACACCGTTCATTTCACACAAATCGGAATGAACAAGTTCTAGAAGTGCCAAATTTCTCGCCTCTAATGCCTTGTGAGGCTTGCAAGGTTGTTTCAATTGAACACAAGTATGACACTTAGAATCCTTGACTAAAGTGAATTTCGGGATTAAAGTCTTGTTATCTAAGCACGTCATACAACGAAAATTCATGTGACAAAGTCACGAACGCCCCACATTGGACTCATCATCATTGCTTACATGGTTCACAACTTTATTACACATATCATCCAAAGAGAAGCGCAACAAGCCTCCGCTGTCATAACCTTTACCAATAAAAGTTTCATATTTAGATACAACACATTTATTGGATTCAAACACAAATCTAAAACCATCTCTACACAGTAGAGAGCCGCTAACTAGATTCTTCTTTATTGTAGGGACATGTTGCACGTTCTTCAGCTGCATGGTTTTTTCCGAAGTAAACTTCAGTTCGACCGTACCAACACCATGAACAGCCGCAAGCGATCCGTTTCCCATCAACAAGGAGGAAACCTCTCCCGACATGATAAGAAGAAAATAGGAAAATGTCAGCACACACATGAATATTAGCACTAGCATCAACCCATCAATTAGGTGAGTGAAAAACAGAGAGAACTGTAGGTAAAAAATTATCGTACCCCGATGTTCCTCCGCCATCGCTAACAACCATGTTAGCAGACTTTTTGTACTTGTGATCAGGACAATCCTTGGCCCAATGCCCAGACTTACCACACACAAAGCAGTCGCCCTTTGCCTTTCCCTTGTCTTTCTTCTTAAAACTGGTGGTTGCCTTAGGTTTGACATTAGGTTTGACTTTCTTGTTGTTGTGAGATGCATGAGGGTTTTTCTTCTGCACCAAATTGGCGCTAGAACCTCCCTCGACCTTTTTGCTGCAGTTGTCCTTTGCCCTCGCCTTCTCCTCAACACCCAAAGAGCCAATGAGATCAGTAACACTGAACTCTTGCCCCTTGTATTTTAGAGAAGTGGCAAAGTCTGACCAAGAAGGTGCCAATTTGGCAATAATGCCTCCCGCCACGAACTTGTTCGGCAACTTGTAGCTGTTGTTCTCAAGTTCCTTTGCCAGCATCTGAATCTCGTGAGCTTGTTCTACTACACATCAGTTATCGACCATCTTGTAGTCATAGAACTGCTCCATAACATATAGCTCACTGCCAGCATCGGAGACTCCGAACTTGGCCTCAAGCGCATCCCACATGACCTTCCCTGAAGGCATGTGCATATACACGTCCACTATATTGTCAGCTAATACACTGATCAATGCTCCACGGAACAAGCAATCCATAGCCTCGAACTTAGCCTCCTCCTCAGGCGAGAGAGGCTGTTCGGGCGTCTTGCCCCGTGAAACAAAGAAACATTGCATCGCTGTCAACTACAATAGTGCACGTGCTTTCCATCTCTTATAGTTTGAACCATCAAAAGCATGTGGTTTTAGTGATGCCGCAAAGCTAACAACCAAAAAATACCTATCAAGTTTTTGGATTGTTGAAAATCTAGTCATAAATCAACATATTTTAATCCAGAAAATTAAGATACTAAACATGACATGTATATAGTTGAATGATCTAGTGATGGAGTTAAACATGAACATGCTATCAACAAAATAAGCATCAACATTCACAAAGGATAGTGATCCTAGCGTGGTGAAAAACGTGAATATGCTAATAGGGATTAAAGCATCTAACAATATGTTTAACACTAAGATAATGAGAGTAGTATAGTACCCGAAGAACGCTCCAGTACTAGATGAGGCATTGCTGGTGTAGTTGCCTCCGTTGGTGTTGTCGTTCTTGCCTTCTCTAGCTCCAGCTCCAGTGCCGCCGTTGACGTTGGTGTTGTCAGTCGACATGACGCGTTGTAGAGGAGGAAGACGTTGGAGAAGAGGATGCAGTGTCGATGTAGCAGATCAGGAGCAGTCGCGCCTGAAAGCGCTCCCTAAAAACTTGATCGCTCGCCTACCCGAGAAGGTACGCAAGTGGACGGAGTTCCAGAAGCCTGCTCGTTCCGATCACTCGTGCACGCAGGTGAGCAGAAGCAACGCAGGGACAAGGAAGAACCACCGAGGAAGAGCAGTGTGCTAGAGAAGATAGAGCCAAGAGAGTGTTGTTCCTCTGCCTGTCCAGGTGATGGGTTTATATAATGCGCGAGAGGGGAATCTACCCGTTGCCGAAGTAATCACCAGGACCGTTACCAGAGTAATCAACAAAATTAATCCGAGGATTTATTCTGTCATTTGTTGCAAAGGTAATGGCGTTGATTCCCGTCCGTGGTAGATTCAATTCCCGTGCCCTCGGGCCGGACAGCCGGCCCGACTCAGCTCGGCATGCGTGCGCGCGTGTGGTAGTCCCACCACCACCTCAACAAGTCAACAGGGGCTTTCTAATAGCTCCTTATTTAAGGTTAGATATCTCCACTTAAATTTTCAAGGTGATATTAATCCCATAACATTAATTGTGGGCCAATGGAATTTATTGAAATAAATTGGGCCTAGACCATTTATCCTAACATTTCCCTCCCCTTCTTGACACGGTTGCGGCGGCAGGGGGTGCGGGTGGCGGCTCCCTCCTCACTAGGGCCAGCTCTACAATTTCAAGGGCCCTTGGCCAACTCAGTGCTATGGGCCCCAAATAAATATTAGTAACATAATAAACCAACTAGTTGCTAGGAAAAATTACCTTGCAATATGGTATTTAGTTCTCGACAATACAATAGGCTAAAAGAACATAAAAACAAAAAGTAGTATAAATATCTCAAACAGGAGACGATAAATTTCTAATGTCTCTTTTGTTCATTTTCTAAGCACTCGACAGATACTTCTCAATATTCACTTGAAATTGTGAAGTAAATTAAACAAGAACAAATAAATCATAACCTAATTTTTAGATTAGATAGATGCAAATGAGTTAATGAGAAACGAGGCCTCATGTCCTTACCGGGTTGTAGACTTGTGGCTGGGCGGCGAGTGCCTCTCTGGCTGCTGATGGTAGGCTGCTCCTGGCTCCTGCTACCTACTAGATTAGCCGATACGGGGCTTCTTCACAGTTCAGGCTTCAGGGCATCATTCTTGAGGTATTCAGTTGAGCAAGATTCAAGCATCAAGGGCTCAAGAGATCCATCTCTTCGTGTTAGTGTCGGCATGTGGCTGCGGCAATCCGGGACTGGCACTTGGTGGACTCGAGGAGACGACAACCTGGTCAAGGGAGATAAATAGCCGAACCTCCGAAGAAGTGAAGCCAACGTGACCAAGGCGGCATCGACTGAGCGAAGAGGAAGCGTCGCGTGACTCGCGTCGCCTGCCACTGGCTTCCGACCACAGAGAGAAGGGAGAGGGGGGGTGTTTGTGACGACGGTAATGCGCACCTAGCCGGCCTAGGCCCTAGGCGGTCACACAACCGGCATAGGTCTAGAGCTAGCCCTACTCCTCCCTCCCCCCTCTTGGCATAGGTGCCATGGCGGCGACGGGCGGATCTGTCGCGCCCCTGTTTCGAGACCACCAGAACTGGTGGTAGCAGGCCTTTGGACCACACAATTTTGCAGCAACGAGTGACGGGGGCTTGGCAACGATGGTGAATAGGATGACGACGACAACGATGATGGCACTGGTGAGCCTCCTACCTCGAGCTTGCGGTGATGAGGGTTTGGAGCTTGTGGAGGCTTGCTGCTAAATGTTTGTGAATCTTTTGGGTTATTTTTGATTTGGCAGGAAAGTCCATCTTCATTACTGTTTGTGTTCGTCTGGTTCATGTTGTGATGCTTTGTGATAGTTCATGTTCAAGTTTAAATTTATGCTTTGTGATGAGTTCGTCTTGTGTTCTAGACTTCATGCAATGTTGAGTGTAGATCATTTTGTATTATGCTTGCATTGCCTAGGTAAACTGGATCAGATTCATTTTTTTAAAAATTGTGCTGACATATGTAATGACTCGAGACTAGCAGCCATTACAGATGATTGGCCACATATGTAATCAATCGATTGTAACGGCTGGCTGAGCCTGTTATAGATGGCAATCTTGAACCATTATGTATAGGCAGGTCTGTGCTAGTGTAGGAAGATTCAACGGAACAGTCGTGTTAGTGAAAAAGAAATATGGGTAACTCAAGCTACTTGAGTTAGTCAACAAATTATTGACAACAAAGGGGTTGAATTCATGTATGATACCTGTTACAAGCTAAGAAAGTGTTATTATAGATTAGCAAAGTGCGAGTATGAGTCCTATGGGTTAGTGTGAGCCAAACCCAATCTGTCATGTGCATTCTTTCCTTCTTTGACAACAATGGTACACTGGGTTGGCCAATTGGGACAAAGCCGATGAGCGAATTAGTCTAAGGATGCAAGCAGGCCGACCCGCGAACTCGGTTATAGGCAAAATTAGTGGGTAACCCATGGGTACCTACTAATTTGATCTATAAATGGGTTTATGGGTGATCCATTTACATCACTAGATGCAACAAGTCAGACCACGACGTGAGAACTCATGGGTTACTATTTATTTGCGGAATGGCTATATGGTTGTTGACAGAAAAAGGATATCTAAATCATTTGTTTTCTAGGCTATTGATGTTTCTTTGAGATTAGTGCAATGCTGGATTGGGCCTAGCTAGTTTTCGTTTGGGGTTTTTGGTTGGATTGGGCTGATCTGTTTGGGCTTTATGTGGGACCCACTTATACTGTTTAAACTTTGAAAGCCACACCTGCTTTGCTTTTCTGGCTGCTTCCACCGACAGAAAGAGAGTGAGGGAGAGAAGAGAGATACAGAAAAGGAGAGAGAGGAGGATTACCTTTTCTCCTCACCAAGGCGGAGGCGACGAGGTGGGGATTTTGGCCGTCGACGGCGTCTCGTCGGCAAATTGTCGTTTCCTTACTTCAGTGACTGTTCCTGCTTTGATGCCTGCGTGCTCATGCTACTCTTGTTGCTTTCGTTTGGTTGTATTTTCTCTTTTTTTAGAGTTTTGATTTGCATTGTGTTTGTTCTATAGGTATTTTCCTACTTTGTGATTTTGATTCGGTGTTTGTAGCGGAGATCTGACGATGGTATCTACGGTGAGTTGTTTTCTGTTATTTTGTACTTGATTTGGTGGAGCCAATGTTGATGATTCGTGGATTTAGGTATTCTGTTCATGGGGATTTGATATGTGAGCATCGAGTTTGATATGGTCTCAGTTTATTGTTCGATTTTGAATCGGTGAACATTTGTGATTTGTTCTATATTCGGGATAGATAATCGTTCAGCCCGAATCGTTGTTTAGTTTTGTATTGCATTTGATTTGTATGAATGGTTCATCAGAACCTTACTTTCATCATATATAGCTTTCATCGGGATAGATAAAGCAGTAGGCTAGCAGACATGCCACTCCATTTTTCTACATTTTTAATCATTAATATGGCTAGGTTGCCTTTTTTATCCATAATCGAGTGTTATTCCTTCAGCTTTCTGATTTAGTGTAATGATACATTCTTTTATCTGATCATACATCCATGATCTATCTAAGATTAGTGTTGGTGAGTGTGCATGTATACATCGATCATCCCAGGAGATGGTGATGCATGCATTGATGTACATGGATGCATATGTCTGGTTCTTGGTAATACACGTGTGTACTGCTGCAGCATTTGTCTCAATTTGAGATTCGTGCAATCTGTTCTTTTTGCTTATTTTGTATGTGAGCTTTTAAGTATTTTAGTTGTGGGCTTCTGTATGTGGGCTTTTGATTTGTTAGAATTTGTTTTGGGCTTTTCACGGGCTAACTGGGCTTTTGTATTTTTTTTCATTTGTGGGACCCACGTTATGTTGTCCATGAGAGAGTGTTTTATGTGGGGCCATGTTTTCTGTTGAAATTTTGAACTCCGCGCTTTGTTTTTTGTTGCTGACAGAGAGAGAGAGTGAGTTTATTCGTGAGAGAGAGAGAGAAATTCATTTTCCTTTTTACCTCGTCCTCGTCGTCTCACGGCGATTTCGGCGGTGATTCTGGGAGGCGACGCCACGGCGTAGATTCTGGAAGTCTACGCCACGGCAGTGATTCCAGCGGTGTTTCCGGTGGCGACCCCGCGAGGCAATGCTGTGGTTGTTAATCCTGTAGGCGACGCGCCATCGATTCGTCCTCGAGCTCATTTTCCTCTTTTTCTCTGGTGAGTTTTTGTTGCTTCTTATCCAACAGCATTTCATAGTTTCTGTTGTGTTGCTACACGATTCATATGTGATCCCGTTGTGCTCGATCTGTTGTTTTGGTGTTCGGTTTCCTCGTTGTGGTCGATCTGAAATGTTTAGGATCTCTAATATGTTTCATATTTCGCATGTGTATTGTTGGATCTAGTTGTTTCCTATTCGAATATGACTCAGTTACCTATTTTCTTTTTTTAATTTTCTTCATATATTTTGTGCTCCGGGATGTTACGTTTTGAAGCTGTGAGTTGCTAGTTTCTTCACGCTTTGATTCTTAGAAGTTTTTTGTTGTAGGATACGATGTTGATCTATCTGCGGCGATCTAGTTCGATCTTCTGTTTGGTGCCTTAGTATTTTCTACATGTATTTGATCAGGTGTCTTAGTTTTGGCGTCTCAGATTTGGAGGCTACGACTATTTCTAGCCCTCACTAGCGGATATACGTTGTTCAAATGTTATGTTTTAATTGTAGATCTGATTATATATGTACTTTATATTGTGATTTATGCATTGCTTAGGTTTTTTCCCCTATGTGCTATAGAAGGTTCCATTCCTCCTGTCATTTAGTTGTTTTTCATGGCCCCTGCTTGTGCATGCACATAGTCTGTAAATCAATTTATTTTTTTTGAAATGGTTTTTGATTTTACTTGTTATAATTATTAGATGGGTCATCAAAAGCACTCCAGTACAGATTCAAAAACTTTGCATGATGATGATGAGTATCACAGTGATTCTGAAGAAAATTCTGACAGTCAAATAAGTTTGTTCTATGTACATGCTAATATGTCATATTTTGCTTTGTAATCATACTGTTTTAATCTTTTTTTTAACATGTAATCCATAATCAATTGATTTTGGATTTGTTTGCTGGTGAAGTAATATAGGCAAAGTTGAAATTCTAAAATGATATTTGAATGAAAACTTGTGAAATATTTTAGATAAGTGGAATAAAATTTTCCCATTGTATTTTGTTTCATCTGCCTAATGTGGTCACAAGTGCATAGTGCCTTATATGTTTATTTGAATGTTTTTTCCTATAGGGTTTGTATGCATAGATATTTTGAATATCTATTTTCTTGTTTGTCATGTTCCTCTTGCTCACTAAATCAAGTTTTGAATTTATCTGTACTTTAGTTGTATGCCATCCTTTCTATCATGGAGCATGTATTGTTTTATACATAGAGATGTATTTTTAGTGTTTGTTGCCATGTGTGTCATGTATTGTTTTGTTCATTTCATCAAATTCCAGTTCCAATCCAGAGAAGGGTTAGTACTATTGTTTGATTTTGATATGAAACTAGTTTTGTTTTAAAATTCATGCATGGTGCTTCAGTTTTACATATTAACTTCGGAAACTAGTAGTATAATGTTCTGTTGTTTTCCTTATATAAGTTTACATGGTCTAATTGAGTCTGCAATAATCAAGTTTAGTCTAATAGTTTCATAATCTAAGTTACTCAGATATTGCAATATAATTTAACAATCAAATATTACCTTATACATGAAAAAGCCTTAATGGTTCAGAATGAAAACACAAATCAGAATTAAAACTGTTCCCTTAATTAGCCCAATGATTTTTTTAGCTCTGCAATTGCACTGTTTAATTATTCTAAAATCTTTATTATAGGATCTTGAGGTCCCTTCACAAGCACATGTAAAAGAGACATTATATGAGATTTCTACTAATCAGCTTTTGAAAACTTTAAAAAGGAAGTTGAGCAAGAATGTAGACAGTGATGATGAAAACAAGAAGGTAATGAATTGTTCACTTTGCTTTCTTTTTTTTTGCATAATTTATTTTGTTATTTAATTTTTTTGTTTATGTTGCTCTTGTAGAAGAAAAGATGTGACAAAGTTCAATTGGATAATGATAATGTGATTAAGCAAGCTTTGTTTGAGATTCACATGGATCAAGTTGTCAACAATTTGAAACAGAAGTTAAATATTCCTTCCAACATTGGTGATTTTAAATTGAAGGTAATTATTTTGTTTTTAAAATTTTATTTTCAGTTTTTATGTATTTAATTTATTTTAATTTATATTTTCATTTTTCAGGGCAAACCTAGAAACAATGAAATCAAATCTGACTCTTTCACTAGATTCTCAGTCAAATATTTCTCAGAAGTTCTTGCTTCCCTAACTCCACATCACAAAGCAATTATTTCGAATTCTTGTTTTCGTACCATGCTTCATTTTGATCATTGCTTTGTTCCCAATCGGTTTGCAATTTGGATTGCAAATCAAGTAGACATCAATTCATCAGATATTATTGTTAGGGACAAAGTAATTCCATTAAACAAAGAATCTGTTCATATTGTACTTGGATTACCTCTTGGAGGTACATCTATCAATTCTAATTCTGATGTTGGCAAAAGAAAGATTCTTGATTCTTTTAGAATAACCTCAATTCCTTCCGTCAAATTCTTTGGTGGAAAGTTGATAAGTAAAGAAGAGCTTTCTGATGAACAGATTCTAATTTGCTTTATGATGGTTTCTTTGAATTGTTTTCTGTGTCCCAATTCTTCTTTGATTCCAAGTACCAAATACTTAAGTGCTTTTGAAGACATGAATTGTATTGATCAGTTGGACTGGTGCAAGTTAGTTTATGATTGCTTGATGATGAACATTAGCAAACTTGACAAGTCAAAGACTTTTGGTGGATGCATCTTTTATTTAGCGGTATGTTTTAATTGTTTTCTTATTTCAATACTATTTTTGTCAACATATATAATGTTTCAATTGAGATCTTTTTTTACTATAAAAACATCTTGTTGTTGTGCTGTATATTCTAATAATTTGCCTTGTATAATATAAAGTTAATTTAACTTTTCATTAATTGCTACTGTGTTCAACAGACTTTTTAAAGTTTATGTAAATCTGCTAGATCCATTTAATCAATTCATATTGTATGATTATTTTCCTATCTAATGCATGTTTGATTAGTTTTTTCAAATATTTGCACTAGCACATTAGTCAATTTATATTTCTATGCATTGTTTCTTATCTAATGTCTATTTCACTACTTTATGTTCTAAGTATGAATTTTAAATTAGATCTGTCTTAATAATGTTCATGTTCATATTCTTTTGATCCATGCATTAATCTTTTTTATTCTAGATTCATGTTCTTTTGATTTATTTGCTTATAATACAACTTCAATATTGGTCTGTATTAATACTAATATCCATCTCTGCATCATTCTTACTAGGTACATTACTTGGATTTTTTGAATTTTGGTTTGAGAAGAATATCACCTGCTATCCCAAGAATAAAAGTTTGGAAAAATACAATGATTAAGGACCATGCAAAATTTGATAAGATATCTCATGGAATATATGGAAGAAGACCAGTTAAAGATATTTCTTCTACTTGTTATGAAACGGTAAATTTTATGATATATCTTTTGTTTTCAAATTAGTATCTATGTTTTTCTAGTAATTAATTTTCTTTAATTTTTGTTAGATTGAAATTGAAAACGACTATGTCAATGTGGAAGAGAATAAAACTCAATGCTCTTTTGTTGAAATGCTGAAAACTTCTGTTGGTGATATGTTACCACTTGCTATTCAAGAGAAAATTTGTGAATTGCTCTATCATCATTTTGGAAAAGAAGAAGATATGACTGATAACAGACCTAAGAAACTTCTCATAGATGTGATGTTGTTGTTAGCTAATTGCAGTACCAACTATCCTACTCAACCTGATGATGAACAAATTTCAGGTTATTATCTTAACTTTGTCTAATTGGACTGTTTGTACTAATTTTTATGATTCACACATTTTTATTTCATAACATTGTCTTTTTATTAATCAGTTGACCCAGTCAAACAAGACAACAATAATGTTGAACAAGCTGAGGAAGACAATGAAAATTTCAACTCATCTCCAATTGTAAGTTTTTTTATCTCTCTTAATAATTGACAACAATAAATGTAAGTTTATCTCTCTTACAACAACAATTTGCAAATTTGTTGTTTATCTTTTCTAGGGAAACAGTACTAGGATCTTTGATGATGACAAGCATGTTCAAACAGATACAAATCATAATTCTTTTGGAAAGGTTAAACAATCTCAATTTGAAATCATAATCATAATCTTATTTTTCATTTGATTTACTTCATTTCTTAACTTATATTTTCCTTTGCTGTAGATTGCGCAAGTAGCACTTGATGATATAATGAAAAAGCTCTATAAAGAAGGTATTTTTTAATATTTGTTTTTAATTTTGTTGAATAGTTTGAAAATATTTATATTCATTTTTTAAAAAACTGAAGGTCAAGCTCCGTTGACTCGACCATCAAGTATTCAAACAAAGCAAACTCCAGCTACTACAGGTTAAGTACTCAAAATCTTTGATAATTTTAGTGTTCTTTTTTATCTTAATTTTAGTTTTCTATTTTTTTACTTTTCTGATCTGCAATCTTTTACCACAGTGCTTGAGAATTGTGTAATTCTGGTATTCTTAATCTTCATATTACTGCTAACTAAGTTTATCACTTATTTATTAGTTCTAATTTTTTTGTTTTGTAATGAATCACAATTGATCTAGTTGACTATACAAACACATCTAAAAACTTGTTCTAAATATATAATACATGCACAAGTCTAAATATTATATTTTTATTTTTTTCTTATAATGCTTTTTATTCTTGAAATATATGCACAAGATTTTCTTACTGAAAAAACTATTCCCTTCTAGTGGTGCCCTTCTTTTATATTTATATGAGTATTTATGATATAAATTTAAATTTTTTCATGAGTTACAATGATTTAATATTGGAATTACAGTGTTTCATATATGTAATTTCTTTAGAAATTGATTGTAACTTTGTAAAAATGTCTTTCCAAATAACCTAGATTGATTTTGGTTGAAGTTACAGTACAATTTATATTCATTAGGTTAGTTGTTTTTAATATTTTTGGTTATGAAGTAATATGTTCATTTCATATTTAAAGTTCAGGGAAATCTTTAGTTGTAAATTTTGCTGTTAGATGCGCTTACAGACACATAGAGTTCTACCTAAAAATTTTTTTGTGCACCATGTATAGTAATCTGTTTTTTATGCCAGAATAGTCTGCTATTTGTTTGTTTTAGGTTTACTTAATCAGTTTGACTATGCAATAATCAATTTTAATTATGTTTTGTATTCAGGGCATTCTTTTTTATCTTAATTTTAGTTTTCTATTTTTCTCTGTACCAGCACATGAAATTGATCAAAGGATATCAAATTCAAGATTACATTCAATTAATGACAGACAACCAATTTTAATAGGTGATGACAAACCAAAATTTAAAATCTGGGATTCTGATGATGATTTGCACAATGAAACTACACCAACTCATGACATTATTCCTGATTCATACTCTCCAAATCCTTGTTATCATCCAGTTAAGAAGAAGGTAATTTTGATTTATTAATTTTGATTTTCAACATAATTATTTGTCTATAGTAACTTAATTAAATTGTCACTTCTTTTCCAGATCACTCCAAGAAAGTTGAGTCAAATTCTGAATGAGAATGTTGAAATCCCAATAATATGGTCAGATAGTGAGGTAATTCTGAAATATAAAGTTATTAATTTGTTTTATTTTTCAAAAAATTAATTGTTGTCTCTTTCTTTTCTATTTATATGAATACTGTGTTAGGATAAGTTGTATATGGAGACATTGCCAAATACAATTTCACCTTTTGCTACTCTGAATGAAAACAAAGAGAATGAGAAGTTCAGCAATCATAATTCAAAGGTACTGTTTGTATTTTTTTGTTAAATTTTTGTATTTGTTTTCACTTCTTTTACCTATTTTTCTATAACTTAATTTTTTTACGTGTATCTGTCACTAGCTTTATCTACCAATTTTCTCTATGAATTGTTAACATTTTTTTACATGCAAGTATGATAGCCACAAAAGTAGAGATGAAATGGATAGATTACTACTGCTCCAATGTTAGTGTAATATATAGTCCATTTTATGACTAAGATACCAAGTTTCAGTGAGGTTAGTGTTGTTCTGTTCAAATTGATAGATTACTATTGTTCTGCAGTTCTGATATTAGTCCTATTTTCAAGGCATTGTTTAACTTTGTTCAAACAAAGCATGAGAAATAATATCATAAGACAATTTTTTTGCGAGTTATGAAATTGTTTTTTTGCTTGCCTTTTGTATTTTGATTTAAATTGCATTCAGTTTTCATCTCTTATGTATTTTTATAAAGTTCAATACATTCATTTCTACCACATTTTAAAATTATTTGTCTTTTAATATCAGGATTCACCTGATGTCATCATAATTGGTGAAAAGAAATTCTCTAAGAAATGTGCTGATGCTGGAAACAAAACAAACATATTATACAACAAGATGAACATGATTCTTCTTCAAACTCAGAAAAATAGCAATACTTCTAATGCTAGTCCTAAAAGAGTTCTGCTATGCAACATTAGAAATCTTGATGCAAGTACTTCTTCAACAAAACAGATTAATCATGGTCTTAGGAGGGTTATCAATCCTGCCAAATACTGTACAGATCCTTATACACCTCAACGGTCATCTTTCACAGTGTCACAATATGAGAGGCAAATTTATACTGTGGTTTGCTATCTATCATCAACCAAATACCAAGAGTAAGTAGTATAATTTTGTTTTCATAAGTTTTTCAAAAATTTTGAACATAAGTTTTCATTCTGTATTTTGTATATTTTGATTGTAGCCAAGTTGCTGTGGATATAGATGGTGTGCACTGCAAATTTAGGTCTTTTGGAGGTTCATTTAAGTCTGGAAGTGAAATGTCAAATTTTGTTGTCTCCGTATTTTGTCGATATTTGTTTCATCTTAGTCACCCATCAAAATCCAAAAGGCATTACTTCTTTTCTTCCATAGGAGTAAGTTTCTGAATTGATGTTTTTGATTTTTAGTTTGTATTCAATTTAAATCTTATTTTAGTTATAAATTTTATTGAAATATTTTTTTTCTTACAGGATGACCTTCTTAAGCATCCATCAAAAACTGACTTCAAATCAGTGCAAAAATGTTTTCATGGAGCATCTTATGCTAGACCTGTCCAATCTTGTGAAATGGTTAGTGATCATAAATACTAGTTGTCATATTAGATTTAAATTTTAAATTTAATCTTGTAATGACAGTTTGTATTAATTTTTTGCTTCAGCTATTCTTTCCAATCTTGTACAAGCACCACTGGTTTGTTTTCATTGTTCATTTAAAAGACCAGCTGTTTGTCTTTTTGGATTCTTTAAATGAAGAAGGATCTCCATATCAAGAAGAAGTTAAGATAAGATTGGTACGCTTAATTCCATTTCTTTTGCAAAAAATATGTATTATAGATCATTTAATTCTCTAAAATAGTTATTTTTGGTTTGTAGACATCCAATTTTGCTCTAGCTTGGAATTCCATAATGACTGATTATGCAATGAATTTTGATGATTTCCAAATCATCTATCCTCCTGTACCGCACCAAAATAACATGTAAGTACAATTTATTATTAAATCCTACTTAATTGTATGAATTGTTGTATGTTCTTGTTCATACTGAAAAATATTTGTTTTTCAATTAAAAGAACTTTGATTGAATTTCTATATCAACACTGTAATTATATTATTGTTTTTTCATACCCAGCGTTGATTGTGGAATTTTCACTATGAAATTCATGGAAGTCTGGGCACCAAGGGTTCAGCTTACAAACCATTTTTCCCAAAAAGATATAGCAAACATTAGAATTCAGTATGTCAACTGTCTTTCCTTTCATCCGAATAATTCAATGCTGAATACAAACATCAAAAAACTAGTAACTGAGTGCTATGTGCAGGTATATTCTGAGCAATTTTTATTTTAAATCTATGATAACTATTTCTGTTCAATTTTCAATTTATAAATTTCTATTTTTTTTGTAGGGTTGAAATAATCTGTTCAAGTTTTGTAGTCGCCAAGTTTCTGTAATTACATCAACAATTTACAGAAACATGTGTCTGTATAGCATATCCATAGTAAAAATCCATAGTACATTTAAATCTGTATCAGCTAGTACATTTAAGTAAATATTCAAAGTATATGTTCTGGTATTAGACAAATACATGTAAAATCTAATACTGTCAGTTCTATTCAAGACTACCAAATAGTATTCTATATAATCTATTTCCCATATAGCCATTTTTTGATGAAGAATCCTCTTCTTTTGACTTTTCTGCTTCTAATTGTAGTTTCACACTGTGCTTCTCCTGTGGTTCAGACTATTCTTGTTGTTGTGCTTTCCTTTTCTTTGAAACTTGTTTCTTTTTCTGCTGTCTTCCATCCTGCAAGCAATATGACATTTTCTATTATATTGTCATTAGGTCATAATATTTCTGATGTATTTGTTTAAATTTTAAATACCTTTTCAGTTGTGTTTTTAGTTCTACTTTTTTTTCTTGGCAAATCAAACTCACTATGCTTTAGTGGACATGTTGGGAACGTATGATCTGTACGCTGACAATGGCTGCAGTGATAAACTTCTTTGTTTTGAATTTCTTCTCTAATTGTTTTGTATCTTTGTGTTGGTCTTCCTTTTGACTTTGCTATGTCTGGATCTAGCAAGATTTCAACAGAATTTCCTTCTGATTGTTCATTGACAACAGCATTGACATTGTTCATCTGATTCTCAACATTTTGTGTTGTGCACATTGACCTCATTGCTTTGCCAATCTTATCCATTTCTTCCATTGCAAACTAAAAAGTTTCTGTGTTCTTAGATCCTTTTGAAGCTATTTCTACACTTCTCCTTGACAAAATATTGAATCTCAGAATAGAGCTCTCTGATAAAGGTGTGACACTATTATCATCTCCGGCATTTTCTTTGTATTCTTTTTTTCTCCATCTATCAATAATATATTTTTCTGGTATCTTCATAATATTAAGGTGAAGCATAACTTTCAATATGTGGGAGCAAAGAAGACCATCCTTCTCAAATTTTGAGCAAATGCAAGTGAAGTCCTCCCTTTCAAAATCTACAACAACAAGGTATTTTCTTCGTCTGATTACTTCAATCATTTGATTCATTGCAAGAAATACTTCATAAGTTTTGAACTTCTCAACTTCATGAATCTGTAATCTAGTTGTTCTCTTTAGCTCGACTTGGAACTTTATGAATATTTTAGAGTTATACAACTTCACTGCTTGGTACTCAATATAGTAATGCGACCATAGTTTGCTTGGCTTCTTTGTCCTTGAAATGTGATCGTCATACTGCTCTGAATTCTGAATAGTGTCCATAACTCTTTCATACTCTATCAAGAATGTTGTTATACTGTATTGTGGTCCAACATTGTTCTTGAATCTTGAATTAGTCCCTTCACTTAGGGCTGTGCTTTTTATGAATGGACAAAAATCTGTTTTGAAATAAACTGGTATAAATCTCTTTCTAATGGACCACATGTGCTTCAGAAAATTTATGTGCTGAACCTCAAATGATTTAATGATTTCTTGCCATAAATACTCATACTCTTCCTCAGTTACTGAGTTGTTAATGATGTCATCATACTGATCATATAGTCCCTCTTCTGACTTGAACAAATTTCCAAATACATTGAAAGCTTTCTTGACAATGTGAAAGAAGCAATTTCTGTGTTTTGAATTTGGAAATATCTGCCTTATTGCTGATCTCATTGCTCCATCTTGATCGGTAATGATTGTTTTTGGTGCTTTCTCTGACATAGCTTTCAAAAAAGTTATGAACAACCATTTAAATGTTTCTGTAGTCTCGTCATGCAAAAAAGCATAGCCAAATATTATTGTATTACCATGACTTGAAATCCCAACAAATGGCGCAAATGGTAGATTGTATCTGTTTGTGAAATATGTAGTATCAAAGCTCACTACATCCCCATATTTCTCATACCATTCTCTAGATCTTTCATCTGTCCAAAACAAATTTCTCACCTTTTTTTGTTCATCCCAATCAAATTCATAGAAGAAATTTGGATCTTTCTCCTTTTTCCTTCTAAAAAATTCCAAAACTTGCATCATATCATTGCTACTTGTCTCCCTGTTTATACAATTTCTCACATTGCTTATATCCTTCCTAGTATAGGGCAGAGATGTCATTCCTCCTCTTAGAACTGATAGAATCACTAACATATGCCTAGTTGGTATGTTGCATTCCTTTAATGTCCGTATGAGAATTTTTTCTTCTGTAGTCATGTGTTTGTGTGATTTCAAAAATCTGACTTCATCTCTTGGACTTAACTGATGATTGTGGTCTAAATCAACCCTTGATATATTCCAAATCAAATTTATGTCTTTAATGACCACTGCACACTTACAATCCGGGGCATCTATTTCATTTGTGTTTCTTTCTGCTACCACTATCTCCTTTGTATTTGCTGTTTTTGTTTCATAATTTGATTTTCCTTGTCTATTGCATCTGTATGTGATTCTAGTAATCTCTCTATTCCTTTTTTTGCTTGTAGTATGGTAGTTATGAGCTCTGACAATTGAAAAGCCAGCCAACAAAGCATAAAAGTTGAAGAAATCATGGGCTTCACTAACAGAATTGAACTTCATTCCCACTCTTGGTATGTACTTGCTATCAATTGCTGCATTATTCCTTTTTGAGCTTCCTCTTGTTCTTGCTCTAGAAAGTTATTGATATCTTCTTCTGCCAGCTCTTCATTTGAATCTGACTCAGCATTTGTATCTCTGTCTCCATTACTTGTTTCAATAACTAAATCTTCAATATTATGAACGGAAGTTTCTTCCTGCATTTAGACATAATTTAGCACAAAATATCTACACAACAAGGATTTATATAGTGCAAACATTTATGTGAGTACAAAAGTAATAATAATTTTTAACCTAGTTCAACATCATACAAATTTCGAATTTTCAGCATTGTTATGATCACAAAATTTTCAACATCATACAATTTTTTTATGACAGCAACAAATTCATAATGTGTACTTACATTTTCACCATTTCTCATAGTAAATATATCCATAGACCAATTCTCCATTGCATTCTCTTCCATATTCTCCCCATCCTTGCATTTTTAATAAAATTACATTCATCAGTACAACAATTGTAATTTAATTTATTTTACTAACTCATATGTCATATCAAACCTCATTTGTAGCATCATAATCCCATTCTACATTACTGTCATCAGTACGATTTGTTGTTAATATCATTGAATTCTGCATAACAAAAATATCACTTTCACAAAAAATTTTTTGCAACTCAAGTTATAATAACAATTTCTTTTGATTACACAATTACCTGAAATGCTGTTGGACTAGCAACATAGTTTGATTGTCTCAATATATTTTCCTGTCCATTAAACGACAAATAAATTGTTCTGTTATTTTTTCTGTTCTCAAATATGTTATGAAAAATAAATTGAATTTAATTCAACAATATTTCTTACCTGCATATCTGAAACTGTAGGTTGTGATGAAATGATTTGTTCCATAAGGCTTGTATAAGAAATGTTTGAAAACTGCAAATTTAATATTGTTTCAATTACTAACTAGAAGTAATGCAAAAAATTAATATTTCACTAATTCTGACATTTTGAACTCACTGAATTATTGCCTAATTCCAAAATGGACAATTCATCATATGGAGCATAGTTGGTATAGTCAACATTTGCAAATGATGTATTTCCTGTATTGACCATTTCATTCTAAAAAAATAAACATATATTATTTTCCTATACACATTTATTATGCAACGAAAAATTTGAATGTAAATAACATCAAAGTGTTCCTTACTCCAACTCTTAAATCTGAATGAATCAGTCTCTGCATTTTGTTGCATTCTTCATGTGATCTGTTCAGATCATATTTTTCTATTCTTTGACCTACTATAAATGAAATGAAAACAAAATTAAATACAACTCACATACTTTCAATCCAATACTAACTACTTATGTTATCTATGTATTTGTTATTTATATTTCTTCCTTCTTCTTCATTTTGTGTAATTCCTGCAACTAAAATAATAGTTAATTTGTGGATCATAAACAACTTACCATGTACTGTGAACAAATTTATAATTAGTTATCTGTTATCAGAAATGATATATCTAATACAAAATTTTTTAACCATGGTACAATTTGGACAACTAATTGTTCATAGTACATCTTTCATGTACTCTGGAAGATGACCAAAATTTTGCTATTGATTATTGTACCATTTGTGAGTCATAAACAAATGTGATGAAGAGAAACAAAATGGTTATATGATATCTGAAATGGAAGATGTTTATATTTTTTATGTGTAATTCGTTATCAATTTCACTGTAATTTGTTTGAAAACTTTTGAAACAGTAGTTTTTGTACTTTATATTAGTAAATATGTGATATCTGAAATGGAAGATGTTTATATTTAAAATTTTGCATTACTTACAATGATTTAATATTGAAATTACAATGTTTCTTATATGTAATTTTTAAAAAATCTCACTGTAAATTGTTACCTGTAATTGATTGGTCCAAAGTACTGTTTCTTATTGCTTCTTCATTTCCTATGATTCCTGCAAAAAGAACAACAAGTAGTATTACAAAATAGCTGGTGTTAATTGATGTTTCAGTTTTTGTTGCTACCTTGGAAAGTATACCAAACCTAAGCATTCTTAATTTTGAGATTATAACCTGTAATTTGTTAACTATGATATGTCCCTTGTCTTCTAAACAAATAATTAAAATTCATATTCAAAGTTTAGCTTGTTTACCTGAGTTTGTTTCTTCTATTTTCTTAGAATTCTTGCTTTCTTTGTCCTTTTGTATGACCCCTGTAAATATAGAATAAAGAATAAAGAATGAACTTATAAAACAGACCACATATAATGTTTTTTCTACCTGAAATATGTTGAATTTCAATCTGCTGACTAGTATAGTTATATAGGCAAACTTGTATTTCTACAATATAAATTTATATGAGTAATTATAATATAAATTTAAATTTCTCCATGAGTTACAATGATTTAATATTGGAATTACAATGTTTCATATATGTAATTTTTTAAGAAATTCACAGTAAGTTGATAAAAACTTGAAGTAATATAGGCAAATTTGAAAATTTGGAATTTTTGAGATTATCTAAATTTTTAATTAGCATGACTTACAATAATTTAGTTTTTGAATTTGAATTTAAATTCTTACTTGTGATTGATTCATCCAAAGTATTGCTTCTCCCAACAACATTTTCTGTAATTCCTGCAATATAACAAATTTCATTTCACAAAGATAATTATAGCTTTCATATGTGTTTTACTATAAATTGAACTCTATGCAAATAAATTCTTTATCAATTTTTGCCCATGTTGCTTCTGAATTTTTGTTGTTATCCTTGGAAAGTATACAAAACCAAACCATTTAAAATTTGTTGTTTACAACCAATTTTTAGTGAAGATAGTCTAATACATAGACTATGATATGTCATTTTTGTCTTTTAAAATTTGCATTAAAATTCATTTTAGCAGGTACAGTGTGATAAAATTAACTTACATAGACTTTGCAAAAAACTTACACTAATGTTCTTATGTAATTTTCTTTAGTATGTACTGTAATTTTTTGGCTATGATTTATAATACTTGTAATTTTTAGTATGATTTACATTTGTTGTTTGTCTGTTCTAATTTTACTTAATTATTTTGATTATGCAATAATCAGTTTTAACTATGTTTTGCATTGAAGAATTTGGTTTTAGACCATGAGATTCAATTATTTTTGTATGTAATTGAACTGTGTTCTTTCTGTTACAGGTTATGCAATTTGTTACAAACACATCTGTTGCATTGAAGAATTTGGTTTTAGACCATGAAATTCAATAAGTATTATTTGAATTGAAACTACTGCACAATAATTTGAATTGAAACTTATAGAACAAACACTAGTGATAAAACTTTCTGAGTAGTTGTTCAGACTAGAATATGTTCATTTCAATTTTGAAGTTCAGGAAATCTTTGGTTGTAAATTTTTGATGTTAGATGCACTTACAGGCACATAGAGTTCTACCTGAAATTTTTTTCCTACACCATGTATAGTAGTCAGTTTTTTTATGTCAGAAATGAGAACCTGGATCAGTTTGAGTACTATTCCATGTAGGGACAGTTTGACTATGCAATAATCAGTTTTAATTATGTTTTGCATTGAAGAATTTGGTTTTAGACCATGAGATTCAATTATTTTTGTATGTAATTGAACTGTGTTCTTTCTGTTACAGGTTATGCAATTTGTTAAAGAAATCGACATTACACATAACAGTAGGTAATTTTTTTGGAAGACTTTAAGGTTACTAACCTTTAACTGATGACACCTTGTTTTCGTTGATATGATGCGTTTCTTCTATCTTCTTCTGCTTGTCCCTATCTTCTCTTGCTCTTGTATTGATCTTTTTTCTTCCTGAAGATCTTTTTGAATCTGATGTTGAAATCTTCTCTTTTTGGATCTGAGCTTGGAATTTGGCTGGAGTTTCTGTTCGTGTTTCCTCTTCTCCTTGCTCCATGTTTGATCTTTTTGGATCTGAGCTTGGATCTATTTTTTGTTTTTTTTCTTGTTCTGATGCAATACGATGGGATCTATATGTATTGTGGTAAGTTGTGGTCCTCACAAATGTGATCCTAGCTCTGTTGCATCACGTGATGTATTTGCTCATCAACTTGGCTTCCAAGTTTCCTATTTAATACATCTATTCATAGCCTAAAAGGATATGTGGGCCTCTGATCTTATTCTAGGCCCTCACAAGTATTTTTTTTTGCTGTGATTAGTAGAATTAGTGATATCTGGAAGTGGTCCTCACTTATGAGCTATAAGCACATGATCTTTTTTGTCATATCATGTGCACATGATTTTGGTCACGAAATTTGGGCCTTGATATAGGTCTTTGTATGAGTTGTGAATCAATTTTTGGGCTTTAGATCTGGTTGTTTTTTGGGCCTGTGTATTCTGTGTTTCTAAGCTATAAATTTTGTTTCATTTTGGTCCTCTGGGTTTTTTTTGACAATGGGTTTTTTTCTAGGCCTGTGTTTGCTCTCCGAAAGTTAATCTGGGCCTCTCAACTTGTTCAAAATTATTATACTTTTTTTCTGCTTCAAATTATTTTTTTGGCCCATTTTTGATAATGGGTCTTTTTTGGGTCCGTATTTGGGCTCCGAAAATTAATCTGGGCTTTAAATAGTCAAACGTCAGATTTGTTTTTGTTTTAATTTTTATTTGTATCAATTATTTTGATCTATTGGATGTAGATCCCATGGCTAAAAAATCTGAATGATTGAACCCTCAGAAATCATGCGAATCCCATATAGACAGCCCCAAATTATGAAAATCATTGCAAATAAAATTCTTCATGGAGACAATAAAAAGACCCACATTCTTGGAGCACACATGAAAGCTGAAACTATTACCCTTCAAAGAGGAGACACTGAAACCAAAAGGAGTACCACCCAGGCAGGATTGAAGGGCAATAGCCACTGACTTTTCCGAGAGCCGAAAATTGAACCTCAAGAAATCCACAACCAAAATAAAAAGGACGAGTGCCAAAGAACCTCATCAGAGAAAGATTTGCCGACGGAGAAACTCCAACCCCCAGGAGGGGATGGAGTGATAAGATCTTCAGAGGCAGCCATGTTAGAACGATGGGAAAGAAAGGGAAGAGATCTCACCAGAGACCAGCGCAGGGAGCAGCCCTACCGCAGCCATCTTCGGTTCCTCATGGATATTTGTGTGACAGATTAGAGCAAATGTATATCCCATCCTTCTCATCCAAATAATCGTAACAATTAGTACAAATAAATTTGACGACCATCAGCTCACCAACATGCATAGCTAAATTAGATATATAATAACCGCGTGACACACACTGTGAGTATTCTTAGATTTAGATATAACTTATCTTTACATTGTGATTAATATAGTGCGGTGTTACGATATACTAAGTATTAAAGAAAAAAGAAAAGTATCAAAAAATATTAGATCTATAATAATATCAAAACCCGCTAACTCATGTTAGTGAGAGATTGTTACTCGAGCGAATATTTTTCCACATGTTTCTCACTACCACCTTGGTTATTAGATTTTTTAGGCAGATTGTAATTAATTTGGTCAATATGATTGAATAGAGTGCCAGCTTCTCTTAAAAGAATATGTTAAGTACTATGTTTTTATTAAAAAAAATGCACATGGAACTATGTTCTAACATTTTACGTGTTTTGAAAATAGTCATAAAAAATAGTTCCAAACTTGACAACATAGACTATACCAACATATATCACCGGTCTTTAAACAACCATAACTTTTGAATTATACATGCAATTTACCATCATGTTGTATTCCTTTAATGAAACAAACCATTAAGGCTGTGTTCGTTACTTCAAGTTCCCAACTCACTCCTCCTCGTTTTCCACGAGCACGCTTCCCAAACTATTAGATGGTGTATTTTTTACAAAAAAATTATATACGAAAGTTATTTTAAAAAATCATATTAATTTATTTTTTTAAAAAAAATAGCTAATATTTAATTAATTATACGCTAATGAATCATTCCGTTTTAGGTGCACTGTACATTAGTTACCAACTATCATGAACGAACGTAGCCTAATAATTCCTAATGGCTATACTGTAGTGCTAAATACATCATGACATGCGTCGACATGTACTAATTGATGTTACGATATTTTCTAAAAACACGTCATATTTGTATGGTGTCAAATATCACTGGACAAATGTTCAATGCTAATTTAAATATATATATATGTAAAAATGAAAACAACGAAATTTAGCTATGTTTTTCATGCTTATCCAATTTAAATTTTAATATCATGTATATTTTCAAAGTTTTTTTGGGATGATTCAAAACTATTTGGATGGTATTTGAGGAGCCATAAGCATACATGATACGTAGATGTGAAAATGTTCAAAAATAATATTTCCATCGGGAGAATTATGGACGTACATGTAGGTTTTTTTCCCAAATATTTTTTCAACGATTGAACAATCCGGCCACAACCGCATAAACTACTTATGTCTTATTTAGTTATAGTACATAGAAATTTCAATATGTCATGTATAAGTGTTGGATCTATGTCATAGACCCCACTGACGTGATGTGAGTATAAATGCACTCTAACCATGCTTATTTCAAAAGAGAATATTCTAGTTATACCACTAAAATTTAAGTATGAAAAAAATTCTGTCTACTCTGTATTACAAATGGACTCAAAACTAAAAAAAAAATCATCACCTCCATCTTCTTTCTTTCGGTCCTTCCCTGGAGGACGTCAAGAATGAACAAATAAAAGTTGCTATGCTGCCGTAAGTATCAAAGGGATATGCGTATGGCTAAATTGAGGTGGCCCAAGTGAAAGTCAACCATTGGCAATATGGCTCAGCTGGCCTACTTATCTATGCAATCCTCTATGAATGTGTTAATTCTAAAGTAGGCATTAAGTATTTGTGTTTCACGTCAGTCATGAGGGGCACACAACATCAATGCGGGATGCATGTTTAAAGACATCAAAGAACATTAACTTATGTGTGAAGTGTGCATGATTTTAATTCATTGTATTAATGATGTGTTAGGCTTATTTTGATGGTACAAATACAATTCCATCTGTTAAAATAGATCTAGCTTTCAAGACAATGATAATCTATAGTGGTGATAGATGAGATTACATCTAAGCAGAACGCTGCTTTCAGAACGCGTACAGCGTTTTTCCTTCCGCGCACGCTTTTCAAACTACTACACGATGAACTTTTTTGCAAAAAGTTTCTATACAAAAGTTGCTTAAAAAAATCAAATTAATCCATTTTTGAAAAAAAATTTAGCTAATACTTAATTAATCACGCGCTAATGATCGCTCCGTTTTCCGTATTTACTGTGCGTGTTCTGAACCTTAATGCCGAACAAAGCCTAAATGATTTTTGTTTGAATTTGAGAAAGATTCTTATCATTTATATCAAAGTCTACAATCAATTTCATGACATATATATTTTTTCTTCTTTTTTAGTTACAAATAAAAGGTAATCTACCGTTCGTTATAGTGAATATGGTGACATATACTTCTTTTAGCATTTTTTTTATCATCAATAAGCAAAATGCCCGCACATCAGCACGTGCTTCCTTCCTAGTTGGATAACTTGGATTTAACGGGTACACCCATTTGTACATTAAATATGGAATGTGTTATATATGGATTAAAAACTACCGCATGGAATTGCCTAATTATGGTTAGTAATGATATGCACGCTTAGCTACTTACCTGTACTTGCCATGTATGACTAGTAATTTCCTTATTAATATGCATGTCACTTTCCAATTTTAGGCAAGAAGTATTATGGAAATTAAATATATAAAACAAAGAATGTTGCGCAATATCTTTTCATATGGAATGTGATTGACACGTGGTGTATGGCAGGAAATTCTTGGAGATTTATTTTTGGGTATGTGGCAAAATGCATGTACCACCCATCACTTTTTAATTTTTGGGGAGAAATTTAAGAAAAAATAATTATATATAACAGATAACTAAAAATGACTAGAAATAGGTATGCATGTCATAAGCACGATCCAACCTGTGACCCAAATCATGTTTCCCATTTACTGGGTATGCATGTCTAATTTAGTTTTCTAGGTAATACACGTGATTTTTTTGGCATATACCCAATTTTTGTTATTAATTTTCTAGGTAACGCTAGCTTATCATACTCGATACCCTGCCACCTTAATTAAGAAAAAGCATAAAATACACGTAACAATCAACGCACGGATTTAATTCCTACTGTACTACTACTATCTGCAGTGAGGGCACTGTAAGATAACGGACAGCTCGATGCCTTCCATACCTATTTTTGAAGATCAAATCCATCTATGCATCCGTGAACAATCATATGCTAAATCTCTAGCTAGTTTAGGGGCGAAGCTACATAGAACTAGGGGTGCCTACATTGGCCTAATGTTGTGTACCCCCAAGCAAACCATCAGGCCAAGCAAGGAAAGTCACGAGTATTATTAGCTTAGAGGCGAAGCTACATAGAGCTAGTGGTGCCTACATCGACCTACGTTGTGTACCCCAAGCAGGCCAAGCAAGGGCTGTCATGAGTATTATTGTGGCCACAGCATGGTTAGTTAGGTTGTTAAGCATAACACCAGTCCATAAAATTGTCCTGCTTGGAGCCCAACAACCAGCCTCATCAAGCTTATCTTAATTTGCTATGCAATCATGGTGAAACAAAGCGCTCTTGCCTACCAGCACGCAGCCAATGGTCTCATCAGCCATTGACCGGTTTTGCGTTTTGATTTCATACTGATTTGTTGCAATATCAAATTGAAAGAATTTGCATGGTAGCGTGTGATTATTGTAGGATCGAGAACAAGAACTAAGCCAACCAGAGAAGGTGAATGATTGAAGTACCCAAAAACCAAAACTTTTAGCGGAATTAAAAGTTACCCTCAAATTGATGTAGATTGGTCTGACCGCCCTGTCCTGCCGGTCTGACCGCTCTGATGCCTCCGGTCTGACCGCCTATGATTCGCCGGTTAGACCGCCGAACCCGAGCAAACATAAATTGAAGATATCTCAAAGTAGATGACAACTTTAATACCTCTCTCTGTGTTTACAAAGTGCAACAACAACACTCCTCACGAAAATCTCGACTAAACCCGAAACCCTAACTAAACTTTCAACTCAATGCTCTCCAAAAGTGATACCGGGAGGCCACACCCTCCCTCTCTATTTATACATGAGGTAGGCAGCCTAAAGCCACGAACCAAACTCATACAAGAAGTTCTAATCCACCTAGAAAACCTTCTCGTACAAGAAACCAACATTACATATTCCAATTATATCAAATTTGGACTCCTTCCAAATTCGACTCCGCATCCCATACGCACACAATACCTCCATCGTATGCCATATAGAATCTTCACCAACCACGTGCATTAATCTTTAGCCTAAGTATCCCGCATGATATCTGACCGTCCGGACGTCATCTTATCTCCAAGTCGACTCCCGATCCATCACCGGTAATACTCTCCCGAGACGTAAAGATTACCTACACATAAATCAAACAAAGAAACCATATCCGAACACAAGCTATCACCAACTTGACTCATTGTTAGCACACAACAGTATTACATACGCATAGTATCCATCTAAAAGCCATAAACATGAATTAACCACGGATATTCAATAAAACAACCCAAACCCGAAATCAACACAGAGTTGGCCAGTTAGACCGCGGGCTGGCCGGTCTGACCGCACACATACCACCGGTCTGACCGGCCTTACCTGCCCGGACCCAACAAAACAACAGTTCCTGTTCACCATCTGAAAATTTAAACATCTCACAAACCATTTCGCCAAGAATCTCCAAATATCAAAACCAATCATCTCAGATGCCAATTGTTCATCACAACAAAAGAATCAAACACACTTTGATTTTACAATTATTGGTTGATCATGAGCATATATCCTGTTTATATAACGATCCAATTTTATATTCATGCCAACATAAAGAGCTCTACGTAATTTGTAAAAAAATAGACAAGTTTATTAGATGACCTCCAAGTTTCATAGATGTCATTGGGAGAAATGAAATCAAAATTACCAACAAATCGCTTCCATGAACTCAAAAAGGCATATCAATATTAAATATAAAGTATTTATCTAGTTCAAGTCCAAATTTTGGACAATTCTATGGTTCTCAAATTAAATATTAAGCCGTTTTTGCCTTTTTTTCAGCTATGATGCTGTTTTTTTTTGAAACATACCTACGATGATGATGTTGTAGTTCTCCAATCTGGACAACCCTATTGGTTGTGATTTTAGTCTTACCTTCTTCAGTCCATTGTATCAACCAATATCATCATTAGGATTCCCTTCGGCCTAGCTATATGAGTTTTGTTTTTCACAATAAGCTTGCAAAGCTCAGTTTATATAGGACGATTGCACCGGTAAGAAAAAAAATAGCACATGAATATTCAAGAATGTCACCATTCAATATGTCACCATGATATTCAAGAATACATGACCATATAGATTTAATAATACACATGTCACACAGTTCAAAAACCTCAATATTCAAAAAAAATGTAACAAGAAATTTTATTAGACACAACTGTCCTTAACAACCCGTGCCTCTGAGGTATGTGCCGTAGAAAAAAAATGGTAGGACAAAACCATTCTTGTTGGACAGAACGTCATAACTAATGCAATTCTGATTCAATCCAGACCACAACAAATTAAAGAGTTGCGTAGCTGATATTTTCCTATTATCTTGAGGGAAAACATGCTGCAGCACACACCACACTTGTTAACAACACGATGGAACTCCCGATGTCTCCCATTTGTATTGTCGAAGAACATCCTTGGACTATCAGTTCCTTAACCTCTAGTTAGCAACTACGGATGAGATTCTCTGATTTCACGCAGTGAAGTCAGAGAAGCACAGTGCCATGACGGTCCGGCTCTTCTGACTTCATGGAGCAAAGGCAAAGAGAGCACATCATTTTGTGTCTTATGCTACAGTGTTTTGCAGTGATTTACTGTAGTAAAAGTGACAAACAAGGAAAACACTGTGCAATGACACTGTTTATGTCGTACTGTAGCGATCGATCTCGTTCGTTCGCAGCGAATCAGACAACTGATAATACCCACAACGCAACAGTGACAAACAAGGAAAATACTGTGCAATGGCACTGTTTTATGTGGTACTGTAGCGATCGATCTCGTTCGTTCGCAGCGAATCGGACGACTAAGAATACCCATGTACAATGTGGGTGGGTATTCTCAGTCGTCCGATTCGCTGCGAACGAACGAGATCGATCGCTACAGTACCATATAAACAGTGTCATTGCACAGTATTTTTCTTGTTTGTCACTGTTGCTACAGTAAATCACTGCAAAACACTGTAACATAAGACATAAAATACCGTGCTCTCTCTGCCTTTGCTCCATGAAGTCAGAGAAGCCGGACCGTAGCAACTAGCCCATGTGTTGGATCTCAACTTTGTAAATGGTCATTCTCATGTCTAATGTCGAAGGAAGAGTGTGTATACATCCTTTGGACAATCAGAGTATCAGTTCCCCCTCAGCCTCTATTTAGGGCCTGTTTGGCACAGCTCCAGCTCCAGCTCCACCTCTCTTGGAGCTGGAGCCCAACCAAACAGTTTCAGCTCCACCTAAACTGGGAGCGGAGCTGGGTGGAGCGTTCTCACAAAATGAACTAGAGATGTGGAGCTGGGTTTAGGCTGCTCCACAACTCCACTCCAGACCCAACTCCTGGAGCTAAATTTAGGAGTTGGAGCTCTACCAAACAGGCCCTTAGCTATATATGAGCTTCAGTTTGAGCAACACTCCAGCAATCAATATTGGAAACTTTGAATTAATTTGGTTACAGGAAGCAAAATAAAATTCACATGGCGTTTGTATATTGTGGTTGATTCAACAGTAAATTAACCTTCAACAACATTTCTTCCTGTGATATACTCTTGTTTTTGTGTACATAACATTTCGTGCAATGAATCATTGTAAACTTTGTGTGCATAACACCAATATTTAGTAAGGCTGTCCATTTGTTACAAGAGAACTTTTATGGTACATTATACTACAAATATATACTCGCAGTATATTTGATCTAACGGTGTAAATTTATCTCTTCTTTCATCAGATTGACTTGCACTATAAATTGAAAAGGGTAAAATTGTCTTTCCTTACTTTTTGAGTGGGGGTATATCTGTAATTTCACATTTCCTTAATTAGTCAGATCCCGGTTGAGCAAATCCAGTTGGAGTCGTTCTTTTCTTCGAAGCCGGCCATGGGCGCTCGTCGCCGCCGACCGCCAGCGCGAGCACGCCGCCCACAGCCACCCCGCGCCGCCGCCATCGGGAATCTAATCGATTTACCGTCATCCTTTCCTCTTGTGTCATTCCCGCCCACCCAAAACACTAGGTCTTCCAAAATTCCCCAATTCCTCCATTGATGGGTCTGGTGCGTGGGAGGCGGCGGGCAGGCGGAGCTACACAAGTGCGACAGCCGCTGAAGGCCCGGGCCATAGGCGCGCAGCTACGGCTGCTGGAAGCCGCAAGGGCAGCCGGGCTGCGACAGGCGGCAACAGCAGGGCAGGGCAATGGGCTGCGACAGGCGGCAACAGCAGGACAGGGCAATGGACAAGCAGTAGGAGGAGGGCAGGGCAGCAGCAGGCCAAGGGCATCCGGCAGGCAACAAGCAGCAAATGTATAATAAGGGGAAGAGAAAGTTGTTAGCATCACAAAGAGGTACATATTTTTGAGAATTGCAGAACATTCCAAATTCTTGCAGAGCATATAGTATATTGCACAAAACAGTACACTGTACACGCACTAATGTTGTGAGCAAACTATTGAAAATACTTGCTAAAATTATTGTTTTGGCATGCAACAATATAATTTTTTTAATACTAACTCCTTGTATAAAAGGAATCAGAACAAAGACATTGATTTCAGATAGTATTTTGGAATGTGTAGCATGCTTTAGATCTTCCTTGTATCCTTGTTACTGTGAGCATCCCCCAAGATTGCAGCTAACTTCCTTCTAAAATTTTTTATATCTTCCTGCATAATTTATTTAGGTATTTGTTAGATATGAACAAACAAGTTGAGAAAGTAGAAATGATGCAGAAATATGTAGTGGAACTTACATGCGTGAATTCATTGGACAACCTATTGCCTTGCCAGTGCTCCATGTATTTTAATACAAAGAGACCACATGAGATGCTGGAAGAATTTAATTATATTAGAGAAGCGATAATATACATGTAGGTAGTATAAAAAATCATTCTTGTAGCAGCTGCATAACATACAGATCTCCTTGCAATGGCAAATTTTGTTCAACCGTGAGTTTCCAAGATGTAATTTTTTTGTCAGGCCATTGAGTTGCTATATGCGGTTCTTCTTGTTCCAACAATTGAAAATATTGCTCTATTCCTTCTAGCTGTTATGTGAGAAAGTGTGATTAGTGTGGTATTTTCATGTCATTATTGGTTTAATTCTAAGTTGAATACTTACAACTTTTGATAGTTCCTTGCGTTCTGTGGATGGATTCGCCATGGAGTCAAGCACTTGGATGATGCGACGTTTGGCGTGTATGACTGCCAGGTACCAATGTTTTTCTTGTATGTTCATGGGGAGGAAAATCTTTACAAAGTAATCATTGTTAGGATATTTGAGTAGTAAAAAGATGTTCAAAATTTCATAGTATTGTGGCATAAGTGTTACCATATCGTGCTTTAGATATCTATTCGCTGTTGCTTTAGCCATTGCCCGATCAATGATGTCTTTGGAAACGTAGTGTTCGCCATCTCTTTGTAGCAACCTTGTTATTAATGGTTTCTCTAGGAATGCCGTTCTTTCTGCCGTAGACAAGCAATGTATGCATCGATGATCTAAAAGCGAACAAAAATGTCAGGATATGTATGTGCTAGTATTTTCATCAGAGAATAAGTGCACAGGTTGATAAACTTACTACATCATCCAAGTAACTCGCACTGGATTCAGTCACCAGATTAGTCAGAATTTGCATTATTTTTTGGGAAATTGAGACATCATCGATATGCAGCACTACTTGTGATTCTGGTGCACTCATTATACTTTTAATGGTTTCCTCATCTTGTGCAGTGCACTTGTACTCTGGCATTGAAGTTAAATCTGTAAGTGAACTGCAACCAAAAAAAAATTAATTTGGTGTGCTTGAAATGCTTACTTTGCCACCATCATCCTAGGTATATACAACTGATGGGAAATGAAAGCGAAATCAATTGCTAACTTTACAAACACATTATCTGGTGATTATGGGCATATGGGCATTCTAAATTACATAGAAGTTATTTATGTTCATATGGGGATTATGTACACCAAGCATAAGTAATTTAGACATCGATTCGCATGGAAATCTGGAAAAAAAACATAGCAGGACATAAGGACCAGTTATACTTAGCACCCGTAGTTCGCTTATAGTGTCTTTAATGGTTTCTTCTATTCCAAGAATCACTGATTGGCCTCAATCTCTTCTTTGAGGGGGCACCTTTAGAAGTAATCACTTCAGGATCAAGGACTCTCTTCCTGTGTGGTTGGTTACAAGCTGAAAAGTGCGCTGGCAGAGGACCGAACGGCCACTCTTTATTAGTGTTCACCGAGTCTTCAACCATAATACTACGAAAGAACTCTCTTACCTTTTCTGACTGCTCAGTTGATCTAGAGGCAATAAATAAAGCAAGACTACTCATGTTTCTCAGGTCACGGTAACAATCCATCTGCTCAGACCACACGAGTGTTGGTACTTCTATCTGACTCAAATGCCGCTTTCGCTTCCATTGTCCACCTGACCATAACACAACAACGGGGAATGGTGCCAAAACCAAGAAATTTAAGAATAGTAAAAACATGAGAGCACAAGATGCTGTCACACTCCATCTTTTGGCATTGGCAATTGGCACTACTCATCTATTGCTCCTCAAAAGTACACCTCACATGAACCTACACTGCATTGTTGTCTTTTGATGCAACGGTAAACATACCCCCATCATCTTGCCGTGCCACATTGACAACTTCCCACTCATATAGCTTCCTTATCCCTGCCCGAACCTTCTTGAACATGGCCGGCGTGTAAATACGTGCCGCACTTTTCTCTAATGGGTCAGCACATATTGTAGTGTACGGGACAAACTGTGAGGCTCTCGCATCCAGCTCGGCCTCATTCCTACGAATACGTGATAAGCAAAACTCATAGTGTTCAACCAAATCGACCAGTGACATCTTTCGATCAAGATGCCTATGCAGTCTTTTGAGTTCAAAGACTCACTCCGTTGGTTGCTCCGCATTCCAAAGAAGTGTTTCCCTTTCATATATGCAGCGGACCACTTCTTCCTTAGTTCGTACATCATGCAGATCCATAAGTCATTTTCATTGATTCCAACTTGTCCTTATACTCAATCCAATTTCGCTCAAACTCATCAACATCCATTTCATCATAAAGGAATTTCTTGAAGTCGGCAAGCTTTTGCCGACGGAGGTGACGTTTCATGTTCTCCTCAATGTGCCAACTACACAATCTATGATCAGTATTGGGCAAAACCTTCATAATTGCCTTCGCCATTGATGCATCCCCATCAGTGATCAATGACTTTGGATGTTTATGGTGCATTGCCTCCAAAAGAGTTTGTAGCAGCCAAACATACGAAGAAACAGTCTCATTTGACAAAATACCACACCCAAAAATAACTGTGTTGCGATGATGGTTAGTTCCAACAAATGGTACAAATGGAAGATTGTACTGGTTCACACGGTATGTACTATCAAAGATTAACACGTCACCAAATGCTTCATAGTCAAGCTGCGATTGACTGTCGGCCCAAAATAAATTCCTTAGACGACCCTTTTCGTCTATGCTGTATCTAAAGAAAAAAATCAGGGTCTTCTTCTTGTGGAGCCATCAGATGGTTCACCACGAGATCAGCGTCCCTCCCTTTAATTCTCTTCTTCTTGTATCAGGCAAAAAAATTGTATAGGTCTTGCATTACGAACCCGACCTTATCATACCCACCATGATTCTTCTCCATTACTTCCATTATTTGACATGTTCGAAGTCCGCCAACTCCAAGCTCAACGGCCTCAGCTTTTTGAACATCATTTACCTCACGATGAGATCGTAAGAAAGCAACCAGGTCAGGGTTAGCAAGTCTATGCGAATGTTTACCTTCAAAACATGTTACATACCACGTTCCGGTCTCTCCATTCAGCTCAATTTCAAGCATAGCCTTACACCCGCAGCGGGTCAAGGCTCGTGGCTCCCTTTTCCGATTGGTTCTCTCAAAGTTTTTGAGCGTCCTGTACCCTTCACATGAGCAACAAAATCGCCTCCAAAAAACAATCTCAGTACCACTATTTCGTTTCACTTTGTCCCTTCTAATGCTAAAACCTTTACACCTTGCATATTCATTGTAAAACTTATAACCATCTTCCTCGCTTCTAAAAAGCTTACTAGCAACCATGTTATATTTCTTCATCTCCTCCAAGCTAACTTCGTTCTTAGCCATTGTGTACCACTGTCAATACACAGTAATCATAGACAGATAGAGGAAACATATCAGCATAGATTAAAATATAATTAATATATTGCATTTCATACATCACTTTTAAAAACCTATAAAAAGTTGTAAGTCTTCACATAAATCAAGTGGTTACAAAGACGAGCTGTGTCACACACAGATCACATCACAAATATAAAATGCATGTAAGAATAATGATAAAATTAATATTATTTTGTGAAAAACATCCTACAAAGAAATAAAGGCGGCAAATGTGAAAACAAACGATTTATGACAGCTTGCAATATAAATATTCAATGGAACTAGTGTTATGACATATATGGATAATACTTTAATTTTAACCAATTTTAAGTAGCACAATTTGCAGTACTGTCACATTAATTTGACATAGCTCACTCATCTGGCAAAACAGCTATGTTTATTGCAATTCTAGTTGCATCAAAGTCAGCCTAGTAATTGTAGCCATTCCAGATAAGTTTGTAAAATCTGCTATTCACTAGCTATATTTGTTTACTTTTCTCATCCAACCTACGAATTATTCTCTATTACTGTTCTTTGAGATGCAAAAAAGAGATGTTGTTAGGGCACTTGATATATACAAAACAGCAACTAACCAGGTGAAATTATGTCCCTCTACTGTCAATCCATTAATAAATTTGTTCACTGGTTTATTTTCACTTGCATGTAGCAATAAAATTCACAGTTCTTTCTTAAGTTTAATGTATTAAGGACTTGGAATGTGTTAGGGCTTCAGAAACTTAGAAACTGATCGATCGAAAAATGTATGAGATAATCCCCTTAATTGCTGTGAACAGATCAAATCTATTTACACTATTATGTGGTTTTATCCCTCACCAGTTTTTCCCCTAGTGTTCTTATGCAAATCATGCCCATTGCAAACTTAATCTACTAGATTAAATCTTGCCTCTTTTTCCTAATGTAACAAGCTTACAATAATTTTCATGTCAGCATAAAGTTAACCACAACTTCAATTACAGAACAGAACAACCATTGCATCATTAATCATACAGTTCTACCAAATTGAGGTCAGCGTCTTACCAGGAGTCCAAGGAAGCCGAGACACTCGGTGGCGGCAGGGCAGGAAGGGCGGAAGCCGGGGAGTTTAGGAGCAACGAGGCCGGAGGTGGGAGGCGGGGGGAGGCAGCCGGCTCGACGTGGAGACCCTCACCGCCGTCGTTTGGGGAAGGCAGGGCGGGATGTGGGAGGTCGGATGCAGGGGAGAACGGCCTACGGCGGGAGGCAGGGCGCCAGGGACGCGGGAGAATCCGAGCTTCCAAGGAATCACTCTGCCGTCGTCAATCGAGCCGCCGCCACGCGTGATGTGTTCAGACGGACAACGTGATCCAGGACAACTCCCGATTGATCTCAAGAAATAAATCTCAATTTGAAATGACTAAACAGCCCTTTTCAGATTTTTAACAAATACCAAACCTACCCTTTCACATACTGCTATTATATACTTGTAGTAGAATGTACCATAAAAATACTTTTGTTACAAATAGCTTGCACTATTGATCCCCTGTTCGAGTAGTCGAGCTGTTTACGAATCCGAAGAATAAAATGACAGATTGTAGCAACTGATCACCATAGCAACACAATCCACCCAGAGTGCAAGACATAGCAACCAAGGATAAGCCTTTTTTTTAGATAATGGGCAATGCCTGGCCTCTACATCCTAAGGTGAATGCACACGGCCAAAACCAAGGATAAGCCGAATACCATTTTGAACATTCTTCAGCATTGCAGCTAGACTTTGCACGGAAATATGCGGTGTAACTGGTGTTATCTGCCTCCCTTATGTCAAATAATTTAAAGAACAAAACAAAACTAGAGAAACTCATTATGAGCTGTCTGGTTCCTACAAGGAATGAAGGTGTAAGTGACCTGTCACCTGGTTGAGGCGAACCCATACACCAATGCAACCACCTCTCCTATTATCATATTACCAAAACCAACCTTGCCGCGTTTGAATACATTTTTGACCGGATTATTATCGCACTATAAAGTAGCACTTTAAAATGAGGCAGCTTCATGATTTCTTCAGAAAGCATACAAGAAAACGTCACAGATGCATGGCTCCATGATAACATTGCAAGAATTCAATTTATATATTTCTGAATCCGAATTGAACTAACGTATTGTTCACAGGACCGGACTTAATTAGGCTTTTAGATAATGGACCGGACTTAATTAGGTATACAATTGATGCATGATTCCACGGTGTAGAATTTTGTACAGCCATTCAATCAATAGAAATTGGTGCTGATAAGTTCAAAGCTGCACTGAGTTCTCCTGCATATTAACTTCATATCAGCTATTACTCAGACATGCTCAGGTTCGTGAAACCATGTTTATTATTCATGATTTTAGTTTCCTAGGTTGATACGAATAGTAACTGTCCAAATTATTCTTTTATCACTGCAACTGCATGTAAGCAAGCACTATTCCCAAGTTTATGCAGGTACAACATAAAAATAATAACATAACCTGCTACACCGTACCTGAATCCTGATCTTGCAATCCATACTCATTACAAGACGGGGTATCTGGATTTCATATGGTTTGTCGTCCTGTTTAGTTAATGACCCAACAGTCGCAAATGCTGCTACGTTCCATAATTTGATGAAACTCCCAATGCTTCTCTTGCCTACTATCTTTGTTTGTTTCATGAAATCTTTCTTTTACAAAAAATGATCTGGCTTAGCTTGGATATATGTTTGATGGGTTTTTTAATGGTTAGCTCGGTTTTCTCTGCTTTCAATTATGAGTAACTCAATTTCCAGATCCTCTCATTCGTGACGGCCTGTCACTTAACTGGATTTTGCGGGCCGTCACAACGAATACATCTCAAACGGACCTAAAAAGAGACCGATTGAGATATGGTCGCACAGACATGTTAAATGTGCATAAAACTCGAGCCCGTCACGGATGACACCTATCAGTGACAGGCTCTAGCTTAGGCCCGATTGAGATAACTTTCAATATTTCAATCGGGCCCTAAAAGAAGCCCGTCACCAATGACCATCATCTGTGACGGGCTTCAACTTGAGGCCCGATGGAGATAACAATAAGACCCGTCACAGATGACATTCATTGGTGACGGGCTTTTATTTAGGTCCGATAAAGATAACTTATATGTACATCACTGTTGTTAGTTTTTGGGCCGTTATAGATATTTATTGCATATTATAAATACCCCAAATCGTCTAGTATAACTGTATCCCACTATTCACTATTTTGGTGGGAGGTTGAAGGGGGCAATTTTTTTATCTTTTTTCAAGGAAAACAGAAAATTCATAAAAGTAAGTGAGAAATATTAATAATTAATTTAGAAGATTCATCAATTCTTATTAATTTAGCAATACTTATCTTATAAGATGTTTCTCTAATTTTTTTCCATTTTTGTAGCGATGGATCGAAGTTGGATATATGCGAAAACTGTGAAACATCATAGTCAGGAGTATAGAAATGGCGTATTAAATTTTATAAACGCCGCGGAGAAGGATAGGAAAAGAAGAAACATCGATTACATGTGTTGTCCATGTGCAGATTGCAAGAATGAGAATATGTTTGATAGCCGAGTGGACGTACACGCTCATATGATACAATGAGGATTCATGGAGGGCTACACATGTTGGGTGAATCATGGAGAACAAGAATCAGGAAGTGGTGCAGCTGCAGATAGAAGTGGTGCGCAAAATCAGGAAGATGAAGATGAGCATGACATGTCTGTACCTTCTCCATTAGGCGGTAAAATGGTTGATGTGGATCACGATCTGCTGCAAGACATGTTACGTGACGTTGAGGACCCAGCTTACAACGAAAGAGATTCCATGAAGTTCAGTAGGTTGGTCAGTGACTCGGAGACGTCTCTATACGCCGGATGAAAAGCAAAGCACACCAAATTGTCAGCTACCATGGACCTAATGAAGCTGAAGGCAAGTAGTGGATGGACAGACAAGAGTTTCACACATCTTTTAGGAATTTTGAAGGCCATGCTGCCTGATGAGAACACATTGCCCGAGACGACATATGAAGCAAAGCAAGTTTTGCGTCCCCTGGGGTTAGAGGTCCGTAGAATTCACGCTTGTCCAAACGATTACATATTGTACCACAAGCAATATGCGAACTTATATGCTTGTCCTGTCTGCAAGGCTTCTCAATACAAGTGAAAGAAAAGTGCTGACGAAGGAAAGAAGTCAAAGCGGGGTGGTCCGACGAAGGTTGTATGGTATCTACCTATCATTGATCGTTTCAAGAGAATCTTTGCCAACCCCAAGGAAGCGAAGTTAGTACGTTGGCATGCCACGGAGAGAAGGAACGACGGTATGCTTAGACACCTAGCGGATTCGATTCAATGGAGAAATATCGATCGAAAACACAAAGACTTTGCTGCCGACCCCAGAAACATGAGGATATGTCTATGTACGGATGACATGAATCCTTTTGGAGACATGAATAGTACTCATAGCACTTGGCCAGTTTTTATTGCAAACTTTAACCTACCGCCATGGTTGTGCTTCAAAAGGAAATACATTATGCTGTGCTTGTTAATCCAAGGACCAAAACAACCGGGCAATGATATCGATGTGTTCTTGGAGCCTGTTATCGATGATCTTGAGATTCTCTGGAAAAAAGATGTGGAAACTTGGGATGCATATGGTCAGGAGAACTTCAAGCTACGAGTTCTATTGTTCTGCACCATTAATGACTACCCCATACTCGGTAATCTTTTCGGACAAACTGTGAAAGGAAAGAAGCTTTGCTCTGACTGTATGGAACATACACGTAGCCGGTGGTTGAAGAAATCACGAAAGATGGTTTATATGGGTCATAGGAGGTGGCTCCCACTACGTCACACATTTAGAAGGAAGAAGAAAATTTTCAACGGTAAGAGAGAACTTCAGCCTGCTCCCAAGGATTTGTCCGGAGATGAGGTCCACAACTTGGTCAAGGACATAACTAATGAGTTTGGGAAGAAAAAAAAACGTAGTCAGGCAAAGGACAAGGGTATGTGGAAGAAAAAATCCATATTTTGGCGACAACCTTACTGGAAAGATCTTGAGGTCCGTTATTGCATTGATCTCATGCATGTAGAAAAGAATGTGTGTGAGAGTTTGGTTGGCCTGCTACTGAATATTCCCGGGAAGACAAAGGACGGGTTGAACGCACGCCTTGATCTACAGGAAATGAATATTCACAGTGAACTCCAGCCCGTAACAGATGCAGAGACAGGTAGAGTGTACATCTCTCCAGCCTGCCACACACTGTCGAAGGATGAGAAGATCGCAATATTATCATGCCTGAAAGATATTAAAGTTCCATCGGGCTATTCAACGAGGATAAGTAAGTACGTTAAATTGGATGATCTAAAACTGGTTGGAATAAAGTCTCACGATTGCCACGTGCTAATCACACAGATCTTGCCAGTTGCTATCAGAGGCATTCTTTCACCCAAAGTCCGTCACACGATCCAACGTCTGTGTGCCTTCTTCAATGCAATCGGACAGAAGGTTATCGATCCTGAAGATCTAGATGGGTTGCAGACTGATATTGTCAATACCCTCTGTCACATGGAGATGTTTTTTCTACTGTCTTTCTTTGATATCATGATTCATCTCCTTGTTCATCTTGTGAAGCAAACAAAACTATGTAGCCCAACTTTTCTAAGAGAAATGTACCCGTTCGAGAGGTACATGGGAGTTTTGAAGTCGTACGTTCGGAACAGAGCAAAACCAGAGGGGAGCATCATTGAAGGTTACACGACCGAGGAGGTTATTGAGTTCTGCGTCGATTACATGTCCGAGGCCGATCCTATCGGAGTTCCAGCGTCTCGTCACGAAGGAAGGTTGTCAGGTGTTGGCACAATAGGGAGGAAAAGAATTAGGCCCGATCAAGCTTCCTATGCGTAGGTTCATTTCGTTGTGCTCCAACATATGGCAGAAGTTGGCCCATACTTTGAGGAGCACTTAGTGAAAATCCGGCAGGAGAACTTGGAGCGATCGGATACGTGGATTAACAGAGAACATAACTCTTGGTTCAACGAATGGTTCAAGAATCGTGTTACAATGTCGACGGATGTCCCAAATGAGACAATGCAATTGTTGGGGATGGGACCGTGTTGGGCCATAGACACATGGCAAGGATACGATATTAATGGATACACATTTTACACCGCCAAACAAGATGACAAAAGCACAATGCAAAACAGCGGAGTCCGTATAGATGCATTCCAGGATCAAATTGGGTCGAACACATACTACGGCCGCATTGAGCAGATCTGGGAGTTGAACTACGTGAAGTTGAAAGTTCCTTTGTTTCGTTGCCGTTGGGTGAATATACGCACTGGTGTCAAAGTCGACAAGGAAGGTTTCACTTTAGTAGATCTATCCAAGGTTGGATACTTTAGTTAATTATTTTGACTACAGGTCAACAATGGTCAACTCAGAAATAGCAAACAAATATAAACATTATTTATTTCACATCAAAAAAATAAAAAAATACTATTGGTGACGGGCTTTAAATAAGGCCAGATAGAGATTGAGTCATCTCTATCGGGCCTAGTATCGAGCCCGTCACGGATGACTCATCCGTGATGGGCTCTATACTAGGCCCGATTGAGATGTTTGTTTGACCGTATTAAGACTAGGGGTTCTCTCCCTCAGATCTACATCGAAAATTTTTCTAGGTCCCGCCACTCTATCCCGTCACTCCAAGAACCCTAGCGTCGCCGCCCTCCCTCTGGGAGCTCGCCGCCGCCGTCGGCCGCCATCCCCGAGCCCTCGTGCCACCGCCGCCATCTAGGAGCCCGCCGTCGTCCTCCCTCGCGTCCTCTCGAGCCTGGCACCATCGTCCTCCCTCGCCGCCACCGAGCGCCGCCGTCCCATGCCGTCCCCGAGCCCGGCGCCGTCCTATGCTCCACTGCCGCGTCGGCCGCCGTCGCTGCCGACCACCTTCCCCGAGCTCGGCCGCCGCCTCGACCTCCTTCACCGGTAACCGCCGCCCGATTTTAGCGGAATCGTCCTCTAATAAAAACGGTGCTAAACTGTCGATCACGGGTGTAATGAAAAATGTCACATGTCTCATTTTAGTGGAACCATCTTCTAATAATAATGTTCACTCTTCATAATTATCTTTGCTTTTTATAATTTATATAGGTTAAAATCAAGTTATATGTTTGTGGAGTAATATATCACATAATGATCTATGTTTTTTATTTTTTAACTTTTTTATGACTCAATGATATAAAAAAATGTAGGACATCTCCTTGTTGTAAGAAATAAAAAAACACCACTGTGTTGCATAAAGGACTGGCTAATTCGTTGGGCTCATGTGGAGCCGTAAGTTCGGGATTAATTATGGAGTTAGTGGCATCAAGGTTAGTTGCATGTGATTAGGTGTTTGTTGGGGCGAGAGTTGAGGGGCATGCTTTCTGTGATTTAGTGTATTATACTATTAGTCATAATTTGTTTATATGTGAGATGTGCAATTTAGTTTATTTCTATGTGAGATGTGCAATTTAGTTTATTATTGTGAGATGTGCAATTTAGTTTATTTACGTGACTAAGTGATTTTAGGACTTAGGGTTCTTAGCCATTTTAGGACTTAGTGGCGGGTGCCAAGGAACTTTAATAGGAAATATGTACGTAGATAGGAAATTTGTGATGTGATTTAGGAAATTAATTAATTTTGTAATTTTGTTATTTTGTAAGTTATTTAGACGATGTCTCAGCTAGGCGAACCAATGTCGACGACAACTAGTGGGTCCTCAAGGGCACAGACTTCTAGGACAGGAAACAAAATCCCTAAGGAACGGTACACCATAATAGAGGTGAACCAGGTTGAATTGCCAACACATCCCCGAAATGTTTTGAGCCGGATTAGGTCGATCTGTGGGGTCATAGGGAGGGAGAACTTCACAATTCTGGTGGGTGACATCAAGCAAGTGCCGGAAGCAGAGAAGAACGCTGCTTGGCTAAAGTTCAAGGAGAGCTTCGAGTGTCTTGCAGCCGACGAGGCTGTGAGCCCCCGGTTTTGTATACCGGAAACCCCATGTGTATTACAATACCATTCCCTGGATTAATAGATGGTACACACATGGCACAGTTGTATATCACAAGCCGACATTGTCATATAGGTCTTACAATATATTAATAATACAAGGGTAGCCCAAATGGGACACGAATAGACCAAGCATGGTCGACAACAACACAAAATACCAACACAAATAAATGAGGTAGCGGAAGCGAAGCAGCGGCGGTCCATTTTATCCCACACGCATCGACTGGTGAACCTAGGTCCCTATTCCGCCGTCCTCGGTAACTTCTTGCCAGCATAGCACATGTACAGATCGACACCAACACCTTTTCTAAAAGATTTAAATAAGCAAGAGTGAGTACCAACCGTACTCAGCAAGCTACCACTATAGAAATGCAACAAATGCGTATAGGGATTCAAGGCAGGTTTCGGTTTATTTGCGTAAAGCCAGTTTTCGCGAGTTATTTCACAAGCCTATGACCTAGCAGTTTTAACCATAAAAAATGTCGCTATGTAAAGGTTGTCATTAATTAGGAGTTCCTTCATCGCAATTCAACCTTCCCGCACATGGGGCAAGGTTACACATGTTTTTTTTATCCCAACCTCTTCTAAACAATTTAAAAACATGTGAGTCTAGTCAAGAGTAATACAAGTCCCGGCGCTCATTAACCGCGAGCACGGCTATTCGAATAGTTTAATTTACTCACACTGCAGTGGATGTACGCTTTTAATCCCACACTCCGTGACGCACCCAACACATGAGACTTGTCATGGCCCGGTTTTTCAGCTACCCTCGCATGGCGGCACCCGCTCCAAGGACTATGAATCCCCATTGCACCCCCGGCGCCACATTCCTACCTCGAGCCGGTTGTGAGGGGAGTCCTGGCGCTCCCGAGATTGAAGGTTACATTATACATATATAAAGCTTTGACGTCATTAAACTACACACTTCCATATTTCAATACCGATATCCAGAACCTACCATGTCTGGGGTGCCACCCCACGAGAATAACCTAGTCCACCGGGTCTAACCCCACTCAAGAAGTGTGGTCATACTCGGTTCGTTTCCTGTTTAGCATCTTGACTCGGTCCTTAACTGACCAGGGTCGGCGGCTTACCGTTCCCAGAACCACCCATATTCTATTCGTGCCGCCTCAATCGAAATCACTTTTGTTTGATTAAGTTTTTGGGTTTTCGCAAAGGTTTTCATCCTGTGGGTGGCGCTTATGTCTCCACCCGATCTCTAACAATCACTTCCATCGAGTGATCAGTATAACCACATCCACACATCACACATATGGAGCGTATAACGTCTATGTAAGCAGGGCTAAGCAGTGAATAAATAATCACGTGCAAAGTAATATACTCCGGTAACAAAGGTGTGTAAATACATAAGGATAAACAATATCAAAGGTAAGGCTTAAACAAATGTAGGTACACATTTTATAATTAGTATGCAATTTTATTTGTAATCAACACATTTATAAAAATAGGATCAACATGTTCGAGGAAGGGGGCGCAGTGACTTGCCTTGCTCAATTGGGGGTTCGCTCTCAATTAGCTCAGTTTCCTCCTCGCGGATGTACCCTATCCGGTTGAATAATAAAGTCACCAACTACTCGCTAACAAAAAAAGAGCCAAAAATTCCAAAAAAATCGAAAAATAACCAAACCAGTGCCATTGCATAGATCTTGATTTTAGAAAGATTTTGACGAAAGTTTCATTCAAATCCGACTTAAAACGAGGGAGATATGAAATTCGAAAGATTGAAAAAGTTTTAAATCAAAGAAAAGGAAAAAGGTCTGACGGGTGGGACCGCCCTTAACTCCTCACGTGTAGGTGTTGGCACAGAATTTAGACCCGCCCCGCAACAAAAGACGGGCTCTACGTTTCCACGGTGGCCTGGGAGATCTGCTTAACTCCAGTGCAGGTCCAAATTGGCTTGCCTAGTCGTGCGCAGAGCGTGCCAGTTGATTTGATCTGCAATCAACAAGAAACAAGTAAACCATGTCAGAAAACAATGGTCGATCGGCCGATAGACTGATGTCACATTGTTATAGCCCAGCCGATAGGGCAAAGCTGTATCGGCTTACTCAATATAATAAGCAAATTGAAGAGATCTAATCTCATCGGCCCATGCCAAAAGCGTGTGACAAATTAATGGAATTGGCCGATGAGGGTTTCATGAGGATAACTACACTAGCTATTACTCTAGTGTAAACTTATACAAGTCAATCGACTAACATAAATACACCAACCACAAAGAAGTCTTTAAAAACACTCTGTGATCGATATGTTTATATTCGTCGATCCACATGTATAAGTGGCAAACACATGCAAGAACATAAATAATCACATGAATTAGATAAGATCGGCTGAAACCCCGGTGCTATCCTTAATTACAATCGAAAACAGGCTTCGTGTTAGATCTCGAAACAGGACTAAGGTCGATAGCAACTTAAAGTGTGAATCGAGACTTAACACAAAGAAAATCAAGCCGTCGATTGCTTTTGGGGATGGTAAATGCCTTAGATAATCTAAACGAGCAAACTGATTCAACCATCATCGGCAATAAACCCTAAAACGAGTTAACTGCTGAATCAGAAGACCGCGTCAAGATTAGCTAACACACGATAAACGACGATCACATCATCGGGGCTTAACGTGCCTAAAGCGACACGCTAGCCCCGACGATGTAAATCGTCGGGTACGAGTTCTTACCTTGCTCTTAGGAAGCAAGAACTCGTCAGAAGTCAGCCTCTTGCGAGGGTTGGCGATGCGCCGAAAGTAGATTAGTTTGATTGTATGATTGATTGAGAGAGATTCTATGTACAAACTATCGGGATATTTATACCCGAGGTTACAACCGAACCCTTGTAGGGCACGATCTTATCTACAACTAACAAACAAGTCCTTGCGGCAGACTTAAGCCACAGATTAGATCTAAACTACTTAATTTATAAGATACAACTGTCTAAAACCGAGCTTTATCTCTATTTGGCAACTTCCTTGAGGCTTATCCCGGGCCCAGACCAAGCCCACGTTGACACTATCAACTCACAACCCATATCGGCCCACGTTAACATTGAATCCGTATCGGCCGATACGCTCTTTATGGCAACACATCCACAGTCCGATACAGTTACTGGGTCCGATACGAAGCTTGGTCTGACTCCAATTCAATCTGTCTTCTCTGCTTCGGTTTCCCCTTTTCTTTCCAAGTCGATTACCAAATTTCACCGTTAACACATGCCCCCCAATTTCGCTTCATTATATAATGTGGCAGAATTAGCTCCGAGGAACCCATCGACTTCTTTACTAGGTCTTGTCTGAAAACCGTGCAGATCCAGATTCGAATCCTTCCGCCGCCGATTCAACAAACCCTTCGCATTCCTCAACTCCGGCGACCCCTCGGCGTTCCGTCAACATCGACCCCCTTCACAGCGACCCCTTCAACGACAACGATGGCCTCCGCCCCGTTCTATGCCTCCGAGATCCCTGCGGTAAGTCAATTCCTTCAAAACCCACATTATCGCTTTCTCCGCCGATTTCTCCAAGTTAGGGTTTTTACTCTCTGCCCCCTGGGTCTTATATTTTCATTGTCATTCTCACGATCTAGGTCTTCAAAAACCAAATCTTGATCCCCACTGATGACAAATCCCATCGCTTTCTGCTAGGCCCCATGGGCGATCACGACCCAACTTGGCTAATCAATGCCGAGACGGACAGAATCCCCTTTAGGCAAGTCAAACCCAATGTTTTTTCCTGGAAACATACCTTCAGGTCCTGGCCATCGAAGCTTAACGGATACAGAACCTGGCATAAGAGGATTGCTGCTGCCAAACAAATCCACTGGGACGAGATTGGGATCGGCCAATGCATCACTTTGTCCCTGGCCGATACCAAGAAGAATGAGCCACTCATGTCGGCTGCAAGCTACTTCTGGTCTAGTACCTTGAACGCCTTCATGTTCAAGCAAGGTCCGATGACCCCCATCCTTATAGATGTCAAGATACTGACAGGACTGGATATCGACTCTGAGATCAATCCCTTCAGCCTCCTGATAAACAGCAATCACAAGTTGAAGACCAAGAAAATCGGAGGCTGGTTCGGATACATCTCTGAACACATGGAACAGGGATCGGTCTCAGAACGAGAACACGTAGCCTTCCTGACACTGTGGTTGGAGAGATTTGTCTTCTGCAGATCGACTTGCGGCCCTACTACGAACTATCAACACTTGGCTCAGGCTTTGGTCGACAAGAAACAAATCCCTTTGGGCCGATACCTCCTGGGAGCTGTCTATCGGCTGCTCCATATCTCCACACAGGACCTGATGCTAAAACAGACTATAGCTCATGGAGGACCATGGTGGTTCATTCAGCGCTGGTTAACCATTTACACCAACACCATGGTTGATCGGCCACCTCTATCGGACTCTCACTTTCCATCAAAATACACCGATCACGAAGATCCCAGGAGCAGAAGATGCATGTCCTATGGGGAAGCAGCCTCCGTGTATCCAGGCACAGACCAATTGGCTGAAGACATGGCAGCCTGGTTCATTCGCTTCTTCACCGGCCCCCCATTAACCAGAATGGACATGTTCGTGTACACATCGGACCGAGATTATGAGCTCCCCGACGATCTTCAACTAAGCTTGATAAATGATGACATAGAGTCGAGGGAGTTATTCATGATCGGCCTCACCCCGTGCCTGCTCCCAGTAGGCATATTTCAAGGAAGAAGCACCAGCCTATCTTATGAGTTTTACAACCCAATGATAGCTGCTAGGCAATGCGGGCTCGGGCAACTCCCCATCAGCCTGTATCTTCATAAGCTCCTAGAAAGCAGAGGCACGGTTCCATCAGCGCTGATTATGAGCAAGGCATTTGAAATCGAGCTCCCAAATCTCGGCGACTGCGACCGGCTGCACCTAAGCCCTTTTGTCCACATCGGCTTCCAGGCATGGTGGCAAGAGTGGACCGCCCACATCTTCCATCAATTGGCCAGATTTTATGTGACAGAGCTTATCCAGGGTATCAGTCCTCAAGTCCCAGACGGGCCGATTCCATCCGTGAGCAACAGTGGACGGAAAATCTTTTATGCTCCAGCTATAGCTCCATCAGGGTCAACCATCCTGGAATCCATCATCGGCCTTACTGCCCCGAAGATATCATCATTGCTCCAGGGGCCGATGATTAAAGAAAACCCCAAGAGGAAAGCGCCAACCAAGAGCAAAGCCCAAAAATCCAGCAAGAAGATTAAAGTTGATGACCAAGCCGATCTTGAAGAGCTGGACCCCTCCATGGAAGAATTCTTTGAAGAACAAGTGATGGAGGAGGAAGTCGATGCAGCGGCCACTGATGCATATGAAGAAGAAGACACACCGGCCGAAACCACCAAAGAGCCATCGGCCGAAGCTGCTGAGATCCCACCAGCCGATGACCAAGATGATGCCCCGCAACCAAAAAGGACCAGACACGCAATTCACAAGGTCAGTATAATCTCTTCTTTGTGTTTACATAATCCCCTTGTACTGTCATACTTTAACTTCATATCCTCTTCAGGCTGCGGCGTCGTCTGTGTTGAAGGAGAGAACTCGATCGGCCCCTTTACCCAGAACCAAGAAAGCCACTCTACAACGGCGCGAACGAGCCAAGGCACGATTGAGGTCTCCTTCTCCACCACCCTCTCCGACTGTCTCGGTAAGAGTTGATTTTTGCATTATCTTGCTATTTACATAACCCTATTTACCAATTTCCTGCTTTTTCAGCCTAGGGCTCCATCACCTTCACCACATTGGCCAACCCTCTCGCCTACTGAATCGACAAAGCAAAGGGAGGCCGATGCAAGTACCACCGATGCTCTAACACAGGTAATTAAAATTACTCCAATCCCCTCTCTGCCGGTTCCTGTTTAACAAAGCTGACTTTGACCCATGTTGATATCTGCAGAACCTAGCTGATATGTTCTCCTTTGATATCGGCCAATTTCTTGATGATGAAGACAAGGAACTACCCAGCACAGCCACGGCACCAATCTCTGATGACCTGAAGAGCCGGCTGACCGACATCGCTAATCGGCTAGAGGCCTCGTTGGAGTGTTTGGTGGAAGATTGCGCCTCCGTCAGAACCAGGGTACAAGAAATCCAAGACGAACTGCCCGAAGACCTGATGGATATTCTAACGCCGGCCATCTTCTTGGAGCAATACCGATTTAAGCTCAACAAGGCAAAAGAAAGACTCACAGAACGACGAGAGCGTGAACAACTGGAATCGGCCCTATCCGCTAGCAAGGCTCAGGTTAATGTTGATAAGACCAAGTTGGACGAGCTAACGGTGGAGCCGATTGCCCTGAAGCACAAACTCGAAGAACTCCGTCGCCTCGAGGTAGAGCTGGTATCGAAGCTGGAATCGACACGTCGAGAAATCCAAGAAGTCAAAGCCGGAATAGCTGCATCACCTAAGGTCATAGAAGACCAGACGGCAAAGCTCAAGGCATCGGCCAAGTACCTTGCGACCCTAAGCAAATCACTGAAGCCGATCCCAGGGTCGATGGCCGATGATGCCCAGGCTATAGAAGACGTCGAGCAGATTCGCCGCAAAGCCATTGCTGCTATTGCAGACTTCATAGGGTAACGTAGCATATTCTGTCCTCGTACTGTGTAAATACGAACCTTATCGGCCATGCAGCCGAATTTGATCTTACTGCTGTGTAAAAATTTCAGTCTGAATATTACTTCTAAAATCCTTTTTGCAAACAAATATCCCCTTACTGAAATCAAGCTCATCGGCCAGAAAGCCGAATTCAGTCTCAAACTGAAAGAATCCGACGTGAAAATCCCTCGAAAAATTCCTTGAAAACTTCCTAGAAAAATTCCTTGAAAAATTCCGCGCTTGTATATATATATGCCCCCCAAATTTTAGAAGGTGAGGGCTCATGTTGTAAAATTTGAACTAAGGGCGATAGTATGTATCGGCCATCTAAAGACGATGCATAACACATCGGCTGTAATCATAAATCGGCTGGAGGGCCGATCATGAGTCGATCCAGACACTGGGATAATATCTCTTTAAGTACTTACCATTAAGAGCTCGTCCATAAATCTCGCCATCCAACCCCTTGAGCAAATAAGCATTGTGAGAAACACAGCGATGAATTTGAAAAGGACCTTCCCAATTAGGTGACCACTTGCCGAATTTATTATCTCTGGAACCAATCGGCAGTATTAATTTCCATACAAGATCCCCTTCTTCAAATGACTTGGCGACAACTTTTTTGTTGTAATGACGAGCCACTCTATCTTTATCACGTTTGATCTTCTCTAAGGCCCGTAATCGGACATGCGCCAAATCGTCTAACTCATCTACCATAAGATTATGGTACTCATCGGCTGTCAAGTCGTCTTGCAAGGCAATCCTCCTTGAGCCGATGTTGGTTTCCCACGGCAGCACAGCTTCGTGTCCATAAACCAACTGATACGGAGACACTTGAATTGCACCATGGCAAGCCATCCAATACGCCCAAAGGGAATCGGCCAGCGTTGTGTGCCATTGCCTCGGCTGTTCGTCGATTTTCCTCTTGATTAACTTGATTAAGGTCTTATTAGAAGCCTCTGCCTGCCCATTAGCCTGCGCATAGTAAGGAGAAGAATTTAATAATTTAATGCCCATGCTGTCGGCGAACTGGACGAACTCATCGGATACGAAGATTGATCCCTGATCGGTGGTTATTGTCTGAGGTAACCCAAACCGATATATAATATATTCCTTGACAAACTGAATTGCATCTTTGGCATCAACCTTCTTAAGGGGAACGGCCTCAACCCACTTTGTGAAGTAATCTGTAGCCACCAAGATATATTTGTGTCCCTTGCTCGATGGCGGGTTAATCTGGCCGATCATATCTATTCCCCATCCACGAAATGGCCACGGCTTTATGATTGGATGCATAGCCGATGCCGGTGCTCTTTGAATTGCTCCAAACTTCTGACAATCCTGACATCCTTTATAATACTTGAAACAATCCTCTAGCATGGTTGGCCAAAAATATCCGACGCGCTTCAACAGCCATCTCATTTTATGGGCCGATTGATGGGTTCCACAAATCCCTTCATGTACTTCACTCATAACTGTTTTGGCCTCCTCGGGGCCTAGGCACTTGAGTAAGACACCATCAATCGTCCAATAATACATGTCATCGTCTAGCAAGACATAATGTAAAACTTTATACTTCATTCTTCGTGACGCCGATTGAGAGGGATTCCTCAAATACTCGATGATGTCAAACCTCCAATCGTCAGCATGCACGAGAGCAATCTGAATCTGGACATCTTTAGCCATCGGTCGATATCCCGATGCCCCCTGAGCTAAATCATTGGCCTCGAAGTTCTACTTCCTGGGTATATGCCTCATCGTCACAATCTTGAAACCTTGTAGCAACTCCTTGCACTCCTCGTTGTAGACTCTGAGAATATCGTTCTTGCATTCATACGCCTCAGAAAGTTGATTGAGTACCAGTTGCGAATCACCAATGATTTCTACGGAATCGGCTTCGACTTCTCGTAATAACTGCAAGCCTTTAAGCACCGCTTCGTACTCTGCTTGATTGTTAGTATAATAAGGCTTGATAGTAAAAGCAAACTCAAAACTTGCCCCCCGAGGGGATATGATAACTAGGCCGATACCGCATCCATGTCTGCAGACAGATCCATCGAAATACAAGGTCCATGGCACAATATCTGAATATGCATTTGAGTCATCTCTGTGCTGAACAATAAAATCGGCTAGGGCTTGTCCCTTGATCGCTTTAGCCGATTCATACCGTAGGTCGAACTCTGTCATGGCGAAAATCCACTTCCCAATTCTTCCTTTTAATACGGGGGCCGATAGCATGTATTTCATCACATCGGCCTTACTTACCACAATGCACTCATTGGAAAGTAAATAATACCTCAACTTAGTACATGAGAAATATAAGCACAAACAGAGTTTTTCTACCGGCGTGTACCTTGTCTCGGCATCCAGCAACCTCCTGCTGAGATAGAAAATGACTCGCTCTTTGCTGTCAATGTCCTGAACTAAGACTGAGCCGATATACTTCTCATCGGCCGATAGGTACAGTCTGAACAGAATTCCCTTCTGTGGAGGAATTAAAACTGGTGGGGAGCTCAAATACTCCTTGATGTCGTCCAGCGCCTTCTGCTGCTTATCACCCCATATGAACTCTTCATCCTCTTTTATCTTCAATAACGGAGTGAACGGCTCTATTCTTCCTGACAGGTTCGATATAAAGCGCTGAACAAAATTGATCTTGCCGAGCAGAGATTGTAACTTGGTCTTGTTCGTCGGAGGTTTGATTTTCTTTATAGCATCGATATTCTTCTGTGTAATCTCGATTCCTCTTTCGTGGACCAAGAAACCCAGGAACTGACCGGCCGATACGCCAAAGGCACACTTGTTAGGGTTCATTTTTAAACCATACTTCCTCGCTCTTTCGAGTACCTTGCGTAAATTGGCTAGGTGCATATCATATTCTCTTGACTTCACGACGATATCATCAATATAAACTTCAATCAAAGAGCCGATAAGATCATGAAAAATATAATTCATGGCCCTCTGATACGTAGCTCCGGCATTCTTCAAACCGAATGTCATGACAACCCATTCATATAGGCCGATTGCCCCTGGGCATCGGAAGGCTGTTTTGTGAACATCTTTTTCGGCCATGAAAATTTGGTTGTAGCCTGCGTTCCCATCCATGAAGCTGATAACCTTGTGCCCAGACGCGGCATCGACAAGCAAATCGGCCAGAGGCATAGGGTACTCGTCTTTCGGTGTTGCTTTGTTCAAGTCTCTGAAGTCAATACATACCCTAAGCTTGCCATTTTTCTTCATTACTGAAACTATGTTGGAGACCCATTCTGCGTATCGGCAAGGTCTAATGAAGTTGGCATCATAAAGTCGTGTGATCTCTGCCTTGATAGCTTCGTGCATATCGGCCTTAAATCTCCTAGGAGCTTGTTTAAACGGCCGATAGCCTGGTTTGATTGGTAGCCGTTGTTCTGCAATTGATTGGCTTAATCCTGGCATCTCATGATATTCCCATGCAAAACAATCCATGAATTCTTTCAACAGATTTATAAGATTACTCTTGTATTCCTTTGGCAGGTTAGCACTTACGTACGTCGGCCTAGGCCTATCACCTATTCCTATATCAACTTCTTCAAGCTCATCGGCTGACGTAAAACCCTGTCCCAACTTGCCATCGAGCTCGTCCACCGCATCGTCTGTGTAGGGACTAGCTTGTTCATCTTCAACAGCGGACGGCACATCTTTGCTAAAGTAACTGCTTGTCTTGATCTTCAATCGTCTCGATGTCGCAGTCAGTTACTTTGAGGAAATCGGCGTCCCATACTCGCCCGGACAAGCAGTCGATTCCCTCCATTTCCCATACTGCGAGATCGGCATTGGCCACGTGTACCGACTGATCGGCCTGCACGATCTCGACCTGGTCCCCTTGCCATTGCATGAGGCATTGGTGCATTGTTGAAGAGACGCAACAGTTTGCGTGGATCCAATCCCGTCCCAACAACAAGCTGTAGGAACCCTTTCCGTCGAAGACGAAGAAGGTGGTGGGTATTGTCTTGCTGCCCACGGTGAGTTCCACGTTTAGGACCCCCTTCGCCTCGGACGCGTTGCCACCAAAGTCTTTCAACACCATGTTTGTCTTGATTAGATCTTCAGATATCTTTCCAAGCTTCCTGAAGGTTGTGTATGGCATTAAATTGACCGCCGCGCCGCCGTCGACCAGCATCTTCGTCATCGGCCGCCCGTTGATGAATCCTTTGATGTATAACGGCCGCAAGTGCCTGTAGTTATCGTCAACTGGCTTGTAAAATATGGCTTGATCTGGTGACAACTGTAGCCTAGCCGAAGATTGTTCATCGTCGGCCACTGCTTCATCGGCCGACTGCACGCTGTACTCTGCTGGCAGTATAAAAACCATGTTAACAGGCGCCGATGTCGCTCGTTTACCTTTTGAAGCCGTAGAGGCCCGGGCTGTATTGGAGGTGCCCTCATCGGCCGTGACCACCGTGGATTTTATCCTCCACTCTTTCTTGGTCTTGGCCGGCCGATGGGTTATTGCCACCTGTTGCTCTTGGATTTGTTCTTTCCTCCTTAGCCTCTGAACCCGCCGTTTTTGTGTCTTAGTGAATACATCGCTTGGGCACCATTGAGGGTTCTGGACCTGTTCCTCGGCTTCGGTCTGTTGGTCTTGGTGCATCGGCCCTAACCTCTCATGAACAGATTTCCTTTGCTTGGCCGGCCGACGCGCTTGCCTGCTTGAGTTGCCCTGATAATAATCTTCTGCTCCGTTGCACGCAGGCACTCCTGAATGGATGGCAACCTCATCCCCTCATTCCAGCAAAACCGAAAAAACTCGCACTCCCATTGTGGGTCGTAAGAGTTGTCTTGATCGACGTGTTCTTGAGCTTGTTCTTCCTGCCTTCGCTGGTATTTTCTAATTAGGCCCTCAGCGGTCTGATAAGGTCACTTGCCGGTCCGATGGACACTGCCATCGGCCCTGTCCACCCGCACCATGTTGACTAGGAACGGGTGTCCTTCGATCTTCATCGGCCGCTTGGCATCATCGATTTTAATCCTGCCTTGCTCGATGGCCGATTGAATCTGTTGTCTGAAGATCTTGCATTCATTTGTATGGTGTGAATAAGAGTTGTGCCATCTCCGTTTCTTGATCTCTTCGGCCGATGGCAATACATGACCTACTGGCAACTGAATTTGCTTTTCTTGCAACAGTAGGTCAAATATTTTATCGGCCTTGTTGATGTCGAAGTCGAATTTGTCTTCTTTGTCGCCCTTTTTTACCCATTGGCAATTTGTTGGCTTCCTCATCCGGGCCCACTCAGCCAGGTCGACATCAACATCTTCTTCGTCATCATCGTCGGAGGCATACTGATAAACTGCATTGATCTTTTTTGCAAATTTCTTAGCCTCCTGGAATCGTTGTTCGTGGGCTGACACCCGTTGTGCTAGGTGAGCTAGGCTTTCAAATTCCTGCGAGGAGATCCTCTCGCGTATCGGCCCTAACAATCCTTGGAACGCCAAATCGACGAGCTGAGAATCGGTCAAGCTAAGACTGTAGCATCTGTTCCTTACGTCCTTGAATCGTTGAATATACTCCGGGACCGATTCGTCGACTCGTTGCCTAATGGCGGTCAGATCAGACAGTTTCATTTTTTGTACGCCGTTATAGAAATACCTATGAAACTATTTCTCCAGATCTATCCATCCTCTGATGGAATTGCAGGGTAGAGATGAAAACCACGTAAACGCAGACCCTGACAAGGACAGAGGGAAAAATCTCACCCTCAACGCCTCGATAGCCGATGCCTCCCCGCACTGTGCTAGGAATCGGCTTACATGCTCGTAAGTCGAGACGTTGTCCTGCCCCGAAAATTTGGAGAAGTCCAGGATCTTGTATCGGCCTGGCAATGACACTCTGTCAAATTCCTCGGGGTATGGGTGCCGATACACTGTAGAATTCTCCTTGGGCTTCAAGCCGAACTGATCACGCATCACTTCGGCTATCATATCGGCCCAGTATCCTGCGGGCCGATGTGAGAGGTATTGCTGATACGATTGTTGCAAACCCTCTGCTTGATACTGCCTGGGGGAGTACGGCTGATAATGGTGATCAAGGTTCTGCGCGCCATACTGCCATGTGGTGTGCTGCTGGTAGCCCTGTGGCGTATTGTAAACCGCCTGTGGTGGAGGATTGTTGAAAACCGGGGCTTGCGATTGTCCGGCCGATGGCTGGTTGATATGAACTTGCTGCATCGGCTCGATCACTGGTTGCTTCCCCTTGGTCCATTGTGCATACTGCTCCTCCGTGATATGCTGAGGGCTCCCTCCTGTTTGCTTGGTAAGGACCAATGGCAGTGTTGTCGTTGGCTGCGCCGATGGGGGTGGCATCGGCGCTGTTGGCTGAGCCGTGCTCAGGTCGTTCCTCCGGGTCCGATAGGCAGGGAACTTATTTTCCGGTAAGAAAATCGGCCCCTGAGGCTTGTACTGGTGAATCGTCCCATCTAGGATCGATTTGACCGTATTGGTCAATGTGTTCACCAGAATCCCCGACTGGTTGACTAGCGCAGAATGAACTGCGAAATCAATCCTATCTTGCAACGTCGGCGCTGTAGTATCCTCGGTCTTGACGGCGTGGTCATGTGCCACCGCCGACGTGCCAGCTTCATCTCCGGGACTCGGCATAACTACCTTGGATTTTTGGATCAAGGTGCCTTGCCGAGTCGTAGAATATGTTTGCAGGTACATATTCTGGAACTGCTCGACCAGATTTTCCATCTCAGCCTTCTGCTCTGCATTGAGCTGGTCGGCGGTCACAGGGACGATGTTCTCCTCGGAAATCTCGACCTGCTTCGACATCTTGAGGAGATCTTGTTGTTGTTGCTGGGTTTGCATTGTTTGGTCCCACCGGGCGTGCCAAAAGATGGGCTCTACGTTTCCACGCGGCCTAGGAGATCTGCTTAACTCCAGTGCAGGTCCAAATTGGCTTGCCTAATCATGCGCAGAGCGTGCCAGTTGATTTGATCTGCAATCAACAAGAAACAAGTAAACCATGTCAGAAAACAATGGTCGAAGATCGGCCGATAGGCCGATGTCACATTGTTATAGCCCAGCCGATAGGGCAAAGCTGTATCGGCTTACTCAATATAATAAGCAAATTGAAGAGATCTAATCTCATCGGTCCATGCCAAAAGCGTGTGACAAATTAATGGAATTGGCCGATGAGGGTTTCATGAGGATAACTACACTAGCTATTACTCTAGTGTAAACTTATACAAGTCAATCGGCTAACATAAATACACCAACCACAAAGAAGTCTTTAAAAACACTCTATGACCGATATGTTTATATTCATCAATCCACATGTATAAGTGGCAAACACATGCAAGAACATAAATAATCACATGCATTAGATAAGACCGGCTGAAACCCCGGCGCTATCCTTAATTACAATCGAAAACAGGCTTCGTGTTAGATCTCGAAACAGGACTAAGGTCGATATCAACTCAAAGTGTGAATCGAGACTTAACACAAAGAAAATCAAGCCGTCGATTGCTTTTGGGGATGGTAAATGCCTTAGATAATCTAAACGAGCAAACTGATTCAACCATCATCGGCAATAAACCCTAAAACGAGTTAACCGCTGAATCAGAAGACCGCGTCAAGATTAGCTAACACACGATAAACGACGATCACATCATCGGGGCTTAACGTGCCTAAAGCGACACGCTAGCCCCGACGATGTAAATCGTCAGGTACGAGTTCTTACCTTGCTCTTAGGAAGCAAGAACTCGTCAGAAGTCGGCCTCTTGCGAGGGTTGGCGATGCGCCGAAAGTAGATTAGTTTGATTGTATGATTGATTGAGAGAGATTCTATGTACAAACTATCGGGATATTTATACCCGAGGTTACAACCGAACCCTTGTAGGGCACGATCTTATCTACAACTAACAAACAAGTCCTTGCGGCAGACTTAAGCCACAGATTAGATCTAAACTACTTAATTTATAAGATACAACTGCCTAAAACCGAGCTTTATCTCTATTTGGCAACTTCCTTGAGGCTTATCCCGGGCCCAGACCAAGCCCACGTTGACACTATCAACTCACAACCCATATCGGCCCACGTTAACATTGAATCCGTATCGGCCGATACGCTCTTTATGGCAACACATCCACAGTCCGATGCAGTTACTGGGTCCGATACGAAGCCTGGTTTGACTCCAATTCAATCTGTCTTCTCTGCTTCGGTTTCCCCTTTTCTTTCCAAGTCGATTACCAAATTTCACCGTTAACAGCAGGTTCTGTTTTTAAATGGGTCTGGGACCCGTGAGTCAGCCTCTCTTTCCTTCTTCTTCCTTGTGCTTCCTTCTCTCGTTCTCTCTCTCCTGTCGTGTGCCTGTGTGTGCTCGGGCTAGTGCTTGGCTGTGAAAATGGAATCCTCAGGTGTTTGTGGTTTCCCTAGGATGTGCGCATGTTGAGGTGGAGGGCTTGGGCGAGCTGCAAGCATTCATGCATATGCATACACACGGCTAGCTAGCTGCATGCATGTGAGCTGCTTGCATGCATGCATGCATAGGCATACACACGGCTAGCTAGCTGCATGCATGTGAGTTGCTTGCATGCATGCATGCACACATACAGCCAACTGCTTGCATGCATGCACACGTACAGCCAGCTAGCTGCATGGCGCATGCATGGCCGGCGGCGAAGCGGCGATCGCTGCGAAGGGCGGCCGTGCAAGGAACGGGTATGGTGTTGCGCCTCACGATGTCACCGCGCCGCGGCAACAACGGTAGACAAGAAATGCGGTAAGGAAACAAAAGCAAGAGGGAGAGCAGGAGAACTCACCTTGCGGCAGCCGGGTAGCGGCACACCGAGCGGCGGTCCTCGCATGAAACTACGGTCGTCGATGTACAGCTTGGGGACAGTCGACCCGCGGATCGTCCTCGCACACCACGTGTTCGATCGGTGGTAACAAACGAACACACAGTGTTAAGGAGTAAATGTTAGCGGGTTAGTGTAAGTTTGAGGTTAGGGGTTAGCGAGTTAGAGGCTAGTGAGTTAGTAAGTTAGAGTGTCAGCGGGTTAGTGAGTCAATGGGTCGAATGTTAGATGTTAGAGGTTAGCCGTTCAATAAGTTAGTCGTTCTCGGGGTTAAGATGACGACGCGACGGCCTATCCGTCCTCTTGCTCAACTGAGGCCCAGCCGGAGCCGGCCGCGGTAGAGCAAGCGGAGAGACGGCAGCGTGTGCGCGGGAGGGAGTGGCTGAGGGGAAACAAAATGAGGAGGAGGAGAAGAGAGAATGGAGAGGGACCGGTTGTGTGCTCACCCGCGACGGCGCTTAAATAGAGTCTGGGGAAAGGGACGTTTGCTGCTGCCCACATTCATTCCATCCCAGAAAACGCGTGTGTGTAGGTGGGAGCGGTGACGGCTGCGTATTGGCAGCGGAAACGTCGTCCACCTGGTCGGGGCACGTGGTGGCGATGAAGTGGTAGTGCGACCGTGGCGGCCATCAAAACACGGCGCCGTCGAACGTGGTTGCTGAGTGGCCGTCGCCACCTACCCGACCCGAGGAGGAGTGACTTGATTTCGAGGTTGCACGGCATCGGCTCGAACGGGGTTTGCCGGGCTGGTGTAGCGGCTCTGGCTGCTGGCGAGGGGAGGAAGATGTAGACGACGACGACGTATCAGCGGCCTGGGCGGTTGCCTGCATACGTGCGCATGCTTGGCTAGTTTGTTCCATGCAGCACGCATGTGGCTAGCCGCATGCAAGCATAGGCTAAGCTAGCTGCATGCAAGCTTCTACTAGCTTGCTGCATGCATGCATATGCATTGCACTCACGTACAGCTAGCTAGCGACATGCACGCTTGCTTCGCCGGTGAGGTCAGGTAAGGGCACGGAAGCGCACGGCGAGGTCGCCGATGCGATGGGAAAGAAGGGCAGTAGCTGGCGATGTCACAGCGGCCTGGTTGTAGTGGCGCGGCGCGTGGCGACGTCGTCGCCGAAAACTGTACCGGGGAGGAGGATTAGACTTTATCTTTTTATTACCAACCGAACAGGAATGAATGGCTTGGGGAGGCAACATGGACTTTTCTAGGAAAAAGGCTTGCCGCAAGAAGGCCAAGGTAAAGGGAGTTTAAGCGGACTTTTTGTAGCAAAACTAATTTCGGTCAGAGTGAAAATCTTGGGACAAAAACCAAAAGATCAGAGGAGTAGAAAAATTGAAAATTTTCAACAACAGTTTGGCACTGGCATAAAACAAATAAAGAAATTGTCGGTCATGATGCAACATTATAAAAAATAAATCAGAAATGATTTTTGGTCGGTGTATTTTTATTTAGGAATTTTCTCAGGGTGTTACAGATTTTTAGTTTGAATCCAGGTGAAATAATTCGGTCGCTCAGTCGCTTGAGAATTAAATTTAGGATTTTATCGCGAGCGCTCTGACTGTATCAAAAAGGAATTTCTAGGATGACGTATGACATTCAAATCCAACCGCCGCGGTAGAAATAAAATCGGGAATAGTCATATCGACGCACAGGCTAAGAGAAGAACTTCGGGACTTTAATTAATTAGCACCGAAGCGCTAGAAGAAACAGACGGATAGGATAAAGAAAGGAAAGGATGTCGGACAGAGGACAACCTTTTAGGAAAAGAATTTAATCGAGATCTTTTGGCACCGATCCTAAACACACACAATTAAACAATAAATATTAACAAGCAAGCTAAAATTATGCCTGAGGACTAGACTTTGTCTGAGGAGAAATTTATATTAGGAAGTAGCCTATTAGGAATTTATATTTCGAGATTAAGGTTTTTTAGTAAATACTTTACCAATAGATATTATTTTGCAATTAGTTTTCCGAAGGCAGACTCTGCAAGGTTCATAGAAAATAATCAAGCTATATTTCTTTAGTAAAATAGCATTTGTTTTAATAAGCTATCCCCTATAGGGTTTTATCAAAACGGTGTTACATATTGTTAACGACGGATTTTGGTAATCGACTTGGAAAGAAAAGAGGAAACCGAAGCAGAGAGGAAGGATTGAGTTTGAGTCGGACCAGGCTTCGTATCGGACCCGGTAACCGTATCGGACTGGGGAGGTGTTGCCAGAAAGAGTGTATCGGCCGATACGGATTCGATATGATTGTTGGTCGATACGGGTTGTAAGTTGACAGAGTCAGCGTGGGCTTGGTCTGGGCTCGGAATAAGCTTCAAGGAAGTTGCCAAATAAAGATAAAGCTCGGTTTTAGGCAGTTGTATCTTGTAAATTAAGTAGTTTAGATCTAATCCATGGCTTAAGTCTGCCGCAAGGACTTGTTTGTTAGTTGTAGATAAGATCGTACCCTACAAGGGTTCTGTTGTAACCTCGGGTATAAATATCCCGATAGTTTGTACATAGAAGCTCTCTCAATCAATCATACAACCAAACTAATCTATTTTCGGCGCATCGCCAACCCTCGCAAGAGGTTGACTTCTGACGAGTTCTTGCTTCCCAAGAGCAAGGTAAGAACTCATACCCGACGATTTGCATCGTCGGGGCTAGCGTGTCGCTTTAGGCACGTTAAGCCCTGATGATATGATAGTCGTTTATCGTGTGTTAGCTAATCTTGACGCGGTCTTTTGATTCTGTCTCGTCAAGAGTTAACTCGTTTTAGGGTTTGTTGCCGATGATGGTTGAATCAGTTTGCTCGTTTAGATTATCTAAGGCATTTACCATCCCCAAAAGCAATCGATGGCTTGATTTTCTTTGTGTTAAGTCTTGATTCACACTTTGAGTTGCTATCGACCTTAGTCCTGTTTTGAGATCTGACACGAAGCCTGTTTTCGATTGTAATTAAGGATAGCGCCGGGGTTTCAGCCGGTCTTATCTAATGCATGTGATTATTTATGTTTTTGCATGTGTTTGCCACTTATACATGTGGATCGACGAATATAAACATATCGGTCATAGAGTGTTTTTAAAGACTTCTTTGTGGTTGGTGTATTTATGTTAGCCGATTGACTTGTATAAGTTTACACTAGAGTAATAGCTAGTGTAGTTATCCTCATGAAACCCTCATCGGCTAATTCCATTAATCTGTCACACGCTTTTAGCATGGGCCGATGAGATTAGATCTCTTCAATTTGCTTATTATATCAAGTAAGCCGATACAGCTTTGCCCTATCGGCTGGGCTATAACAATGTGACATCGGCCTATCGGCCGATCGATCATTGTTTTCTGATATGGTTTACTTGTTTCTTGTTGATTGCAGATCAAATCAACTGGCATGCTCTGCGCACGACTAGGCAAGCCAATTTGGACCTACGCTGGAGTTAAGCAGATCTCCCAGGCTGCCGTGGTAACGCGGAACCCGTTTGGTTGCTGGACGGGTCGAAATTCTGCGCCAACACATATATATATAGCTTTATTCATAAAGTAAATATGCCCGAGGGTTTTTAATATATAGAGAAGGGTTTTTCGAAAATATTTGGCATATACAAAGATTAGGATATCTCATAATCATAGTTCCTTGAATAAATAATATTTGAAATCAAATACCGACATATTCTCAGACGTTCGTCTATTAGCCCACGCATAAAAGAAAAACGACAGATCAAAATAAATTAATCCCAGCATGAATGTATTTTGAAAAAGATTTTTGATTATTCTGAATTTTTAATTTCGTATTTCAAAGTCAAAATTTTCTGGGTGTTACAGAGGCCAGGCTCAAGCAGACTGCTTTCCAGACTATGGACAATCCTTATAAGAACTTTAAGAGCAAGCTGGTCGGCGAGTACGTCTTAAACCCAATGCCTCCGGATCCAACTGAGCAATGGCCTTTCATCACGGCAGACGTGGGAGACATTCTACGAGAAGAAGTCGACCCTCACATCCCGGGCCAGAAGCGATGCTTATCGGGCACTCCAGGCTATGAACTCGCACCCGCACCGGTTATATATATATAGATCGATCGACTAATTTCGAATTATGTACATGTAGGACAAAATTTTCGAGGATCCGGCTAGCAGCTTTGAGGAGATTCGTGAGGAGATAGCCGGCTTCATCCTTCGCGAAATAATTCACCCCAAAGGAATGTTTAGGGTTAAGATTAAATGATGAACATTGTTGAACATCTTAAATGAATTGTCAAAGACATGTGATTATGTAACACTGATGTTTATATTTATGTATATATTTGTTATGTTTATGTAAATACTTGCTAAATATATATTTGTTCCAATTAACTCGGTTTTGCAGGTTATGATGCTTACCACTTGAATATGTTATGTGAAATATGTGAATAATGGATGTGTATGTGAATGGATGTGTGAAATATGTGAATAATATGGATGTTATGTGAATGGATGTGTGAAATATATGTGAATGGCATATGTGTATGTGAATGGGGATGTTGGGGATGTGTATATGCTGGGAATGCTGGGGAATATATCTGTTTCTGTCATTTTGCAGCGGACATGGCTAGCAAAGGCCTGAGGCTAGCCAAAAAATAAAATTTATTTTTTTGTGGGTTATACTCATCCGTCACGGGCTCTAGATTAGGCCCGATTGAGATTAGTAGTCATTCGTGACGGGCACTAGTTTAGGCCCGATTGAGATTAGTAGTCATCTGTGACGTGCTTTAGTTTAGGCCTGATTGAGATTAGTAGTCATCCATGACGGGCGCTTGTTGGGGCCCGATTGGATAGGTCATCCGTGACGGGCTCTAGTTTGACTGGTCGTCTCGGTCAAAGCTATCGGTGACAGGTTTTAGTTGAGGCCCGATTGAGATAACTTCATCCGTAACGGCCGTATGCCCGATTGAGATAACTTCTCACATCAGTGACTTCTACGCTATGACGGGCGCCATACCCGACATAGATGGGGGTTGCCGCCCGATTGAGATGTGGGTGACCGTTGTAGTGTTCACATTGTAGTTTACATTGTTGCATCATCAATCAAAACAACAAAAATGTGCAGCTCAACATTTACTCAGTAAAAGTTTCACACATCCATCCATGAATTCTTCATCTTGTTAGATACCAATTCAGTTTCACATTGTACATTGCTGCATCATTAATCCAGACAACAAAAACAACTCAACATTTACACTATCACTAATACAGAACTTCTTGTCTGTAACAACATTTCCCGTGTCGGGGGCTTGCGGACCGTCACACCGTCGTCATCTCTAACAAGCCGAAATAAACATCGACAAAGATATACTCATACAAACATTATCCATATGCATGTATTTCGAGCCCGTCACCGATAGGTCTTATCGGTGACAGGCTTATGTTTAGGCCCGACAAAGATTATCTTTGTAATCTTTGTCGGGCCCTATACTTATGCCTGTCACCGATGTGTATCATCGGTGATGGGCTCTAATTTAGGCCCGAGAAAGATAATATTTAGGCCCGTCATCGATGGTTGTCATCAATGATGGGCTCACACATAGGCCCGATAAAGATAACTGCAAAACCCGTCACCGATGTCCATTCTTTGGTCGTTACCGATATTTGTTGCACACTATAAATACTCCAACTGCCAAGGGAATGGTTATCCCACTGTTCACTATTTTGGTGGGAGGTTGAGAGGGGCAATTTTTGTCTCTTTTTTCCAAGAAAAATAGAAAATTCATAAAAGTAATTGAAAAATACTAAACAATTCCCATAAATTTAGTAATACTTATCTTACAAAATGTTTATCTAATATTTTGTTCACTTTTGCAGCGATGGATCGAAGTTGGATGCATGGAACTTTGCGACATTCCAAAGAGTATAAGAGTGGCGTTTCAAATTTAATAAACGCCGTGGAGGAGGACAGGAAAAGAAGAAACATCGATTACATGTGTTGTCCATGTGCAGATCGTAGAAATGAGATCATGCTTGATAGCAGAGTGGACGTACACGCTCATCTGATACGTCGAGGATTCATGGAAGGCTACACATGTTGGCTGAAGCATGGAGAGCAAGAATCAGTCGATGATGTTGCAGCTGCAGATAGAAGTGGTGCACAAAATTAGAAAGATGAAGATGAGCATAACATGTTTGTACCTTCTCCATTGGACGGTGAAATGGTTGATGTGGATTACGATCTGCTGCAAGATATGTTGTGTGACGACGTTGAGGACCCAGCTTACAACGAGAGAGATTCCATGAAATTCACCTTGTTGGTCAGTGACTCAAAGACACCTCTATACATCGGATGCAAGACAAAACACACCAAATTTTCAGCTACCTTGGACCTAATGAAGCTGAAAGCAAGTAGTGGATGGACAGACAAGAGTTTCACAGATCTTTTGGGAATATTGAAAGCCATGATTCCTGAGGATAACACATTGCCCGAGATGACATATGAAGCAAAGCAGGTTTTGTGCCCCTTGGGGTTAGAGGTCCGTAGAATTCACGTTTGTCCAAACGACTGCATATTGTACCACAAGCAATATGCGGACTTAGATGTCTGTCCTGTCTGCAAGGCTTCGCGATACAAGTGAAAGAAATGTGCTAATAAAGGAAAGAAGTCAAAGCGGGGTGGTCTGGCGAAGGTTGTGTGGTATGTACCTATCATATCGTTTTAAGAGAATATTTGCCAACCCCAAGGAAGCGGACTTAGTACGTTGGCATGCCATGGAGAGAAGGAACAATGGTATGCTCAGACACCCTGCAGATTCGATTCAATGGAGGAATATCGATCGAAAACATCAAGAATTCGCAGTTGATCCTAGAAACATCAGGATATGTTTGTGTATGGATGGCATGAATCCTTTCGGAGACTTGAGCAGTTCTCATAGCACTTGGCCAATTCTTATTGCAAACTATAACCTACCACCATGGTTGTGCTTCAAAAGGAAATACATTATGTTGTGCTTGTTAATCCAAGGATTGAAACAACTCGGCAATGATATTGATGTATTCTTGGAGCCTGTTATGGATGATCTAGAAACTCTCTGGAAAGAAGGTGTGGAAACTTTGGATGTGTATAGTTAAGAGAACTTCAAGCTGCATCTGCTATTGTTCTGCACCATTAATGACTACCCCGCACATGGTAATCTTTTTGGATAAACTATGAAAGGAAAGAAGGCTTGCTCCGACTGTATGGAAGATACACGCAGTAGGTGGCTGAAGAAATCATGAATGATGGTTTACATGGGTCATAGGAGATGGCTCCCGCTACGTCACGCATTTAGAAGAAAGAAAAAAAAATTTCAACGGTAAGAGAGAATTTCAACCTGCTCTCAAGGATTTGTCCGGAGGTGAGGTTCACGACATGGTGAAGGACATAGCTAATGAGTTTGGGAAGAAAAGGAAACGTAGTAAGGCAAAGGACAAGTGTTTGTGGAAGAAAAAATCCATATTTTGATGACTACCTTACTAGAAGGATATTGAGGTTTGTCATTGCATTGATCTCATGCACGTTGAAAAGAATGTGTGTGAGAGTTTGGTCGGCCTACTGCTGAATATTCCTAGAAAGACAAAGGACGGGTTGAACATGCACATTAATCTACAGGAGATGAATATTCGCGGTGAACTCATGCCTGTAACTAATGAAGAGACAGGAAGAGTTACCTCCCTTCAGCTTGCCACACCATGTCGAAGGATGAGAAGATCGCAATGTTATCCTGCTTGAAAGATATTAAAGTTTCATTGGGCTATTCAGCAAGGATAAGTAAATATGTTTCATTGGATGATCTAAAACTGGTTGGAATGATGTCTCACGATTGCCACGTGCTAATCGCACAGCTCTTATCAGTTGCTACAAGAGGTATTCTTCCACCCAAAGTCCGTCACACGATCATGCGTCTATGTGCCTTCTTCAATGCAATCGGTCAGAAGGTTATAAATCCCGAAGATCTAGATGGGTTGCAGGCCGATATTGTCAATACCCTCTGTTACTTGGAGATGTATTTTCCACTACCTTTCTTTGATATCATGATTCATCTCCCTGTTCATCTTGTGAAGCAAACAAAATTATGTGGCCCAGTTTTTCTAAGAGAAATGTACCCGTTCGAGTGGTACATGGGAGTTCTGAAGTCGTACGTTCGAAATAGAGCAAACCAGAGGGGAGCATCATTGAAGGTTACACGACCGAGGAGGTTATTGAGTTCTGTGTCAATTACATGTCCGAGACCGATCCTATTGGAGTTCCAGTGTCTCGTCACGAAGGAAGATTGTCAGGTGTTGGCCCAATAGGCATGAAAAGAATTGTGCCTGATCAAGCTTCCTATGCACTGGCGTATTTCACTGTGCTCCAACATATGGCAGAAGTTGCCCCATACTTTAAGGAGCATTTAGCGAAAATCTGATAGAAGAACTTGGGGCGATCAGATATGTTGATAAACAGGGAACATAACTCTCTGTTCAACGAATGGTTCAAAAATCGTATTACAAGGTCGACCGATGGCCCAAATAAAATAGTACGATCGTTGGCAGCGGGACCATATTGGGATATCGACACATGGCAAGGATACGATATTAATGGATACACATTTTACACCGTCAAACAAGATGATAAAAGCACAATGCAAAACAGCAGAGTCCGTATAGATGCATTTCAGGATCAATCTGGGTTGAACACATACTACGGCCACATAGAGCAGATCTGGGAGCTGAACTACGTGAAGTTCAAAGTCCCTTTGTTTCGTTGCCGTTGGATGAATATACGCATTGGTGTGAAAGTCGACAAGGAAGGTTTCACTTTAATAGGTCTAACCAAGGTTGGATACGTCGACAAACCATTCGTACTTGCGAAGCAGGTCGAGCAGATTTTCTACATAAAAGATTCTGCAAACAAGAAGTTGCACGTCGTTAGGGATGGCAAGCGAAGAATTGTTGAGGTTGACAACGTCGTCAATGAAGAAGAATACAACCAGAATCTTAATGTAAGACCTCACATCGACCTTGACGATGATCCCGAAGAGGATGTGGCATATGCTCGTTCAGATCATACGAAAGACATATCCTTGTAACTGAAGACTTTGTATTAAGGGAGAATCCACTCAGTGCCATTGAGTTTGTCACGCTTCTACAATCTACCACTGACTTTACGAAGTTCAATAATATACCATCGTGTTTTCTTCAACCTCTACTGCGTGACATCGCTGTCCACGAGCCGTTAGTTGGCATCCGTTTGTTGTATTGAATTTTCTTGTAAGGACTAAAATACTCTTTGACTAAATTTGTTGACTAAAATCCATCAACTGAGTGACATCAGCAGGCGACAAGTAGCAGCGGACTTCGGCCGTACTGCGTCGGCGCGCTCGGCGGCCGGTGACCTCGGCTGCAGCACCTCGGCGTCCGGTGAGAGGGCGCGTGTGCTGAGAAGGAGGCGCCGCCGGCGAGGAGATGATGTTGTTCCAGCCCACTGCTATGGGTAGCTAATCCATCTTTCTATTTTATTTTGTTTTCCTGTTTCAGTTTTATGCATGCATGCACGACATTGAAGTCCGCCCGAGATGCCATGGATCAAGATGCCTCTCCATGCTCGTCTTCGTCCATCTCTTGCTGACCCGAGGAGTCACCACTCACCAAGATGGTGCTCCACGCCGCGGCCGCCATCGACATGCCGCCCGTGACAGCAGCGACCACGCGCCATCAAGCTGAAGAGAGCATTGGCCGGGAGATCATCGGAGCAGCCGCAAACGATGTCGAGCCCAGTGTTCAATCTTTCGGTTTGGTCATTTGTATCGGGGTGACTGAAATACCGATTCGGAAATTTCGCTCTGAAATTATATGAATTTTTGAACAAAATTTGATCAAATTTGAACAAAATATTACCAAATTCATGAAAAAATGAAAAAAAAATTAAAAATTTTGGCCAAAATAATATCATATCGAGGGTCCGATAGAAATCGATCAGAAATTTTGAACCCTGTCTCGAGCCACCCACATCCACAACTAGGCTGCTGTCTCGTCGGAGATGCTATTTCGGACGCTATTCATCACCAAGGTGTCGGGTAGAGTGTGGCCAGCCAGTGCCCACTGAGATCGTCTCACTACTACGAAAATGATTTTTGCTAGCAGCCAAATTTGGTTTTCGCAGGCGGCCGACGTTTCCGCCAGCGACAAAAGGCCAGTGCAAATATTGCATTTGTGCTGGCGGACAGCCAGCCGCCAGCAAAAATGAGTTTTCGTTGGTAGCCATGCTAAGACGGCCGCCAGTGAAAATGGGTTTTCTCTGCGGCAACGCTAAGACGGCCACCAGCGAAAATCAGTTTTCGCTGCCGGCAAAGTTAGAGACCCACCAACGAAAACTTTTTTGGAGTGAAAAAAATTGAAAATCCAAGTCCAAAATAGTTTCACAAATTCCAAATCATTGTCCTAAATCCCCAATCACAATCCCAATCATTGTCCCAAATCCCTAATCACAATCCAAACTCGTAGACGAGCAGCTGCTCGTCGTTCTCCTCGCAGTAGCTGACAAAGCCGACGAGGTGCTTGTGGTGGAGCCGAGAAAGGAAGGCCAGCTCTGACTGGAATGCTGTCACCTTCTCTTGGAACTTGCGGGAGCGCGGCGCTTGATGGCCAGCTCCCGCCCAAAGCTCCCCTCGCCGCTCTTGGTCGCTGTCGCCCGTCGCCCGCGCACCTCTAGTGCTCGGATCACCGGCCCACGAACCGCTGCCTGCCAGACCTGGGAGAGGGGAGAGGGTTGGAGGAGCCCGGCGACGGCGGATCCGTGCCTCCCACGGCCCAGCGGCGGTGGATCCGTGCCCCCCACGGCCCGGCGGTGGTGGATCCGTCCTCCCCGTGGCCCAGTGGCGGCGGATCCGCCCTCTCCATGGCTCAGCGGTGGATCTATTTGTTAGTGTTAACACCAGAATTTGGTAAGCCCCGAAGTCCTCATCGGCTCAGGATCCATATCGGCTCAAGGTTGGTATCGGCCTAGAGTCTTATATCGGCCGATGGGGGTTTTCTTAAAACCAGCCACCAACAGCAGTCGGATTCTTGTTAGATTCTGGAAGATCTTATCCAGAGAAGACCGAGTTTGAGGAGGATGCGGCTTGTATCTATTAATTAGGAAGAATTTGTTAGTTTCCTTTTTATCTCTAGGAAAGTGTGTTTAGTGTCCAATAAGGACTTTATCTGTTTCCTTTTATCTTTAGGAAAGTTTGAGTCGTATTCTGTTAGGATCTTTGTTAGTCTATGGGTATAAATATGTAAGCCCAAGGTTCATGTAAAATCATCTCACAATCAATACAACTTCGGCGCATCGCCAACCTTTACTTTTCGTCTTCTTCGGCGATTTCATGCCCTTCCCGCGAGGGGTAAGTCTCATTATGGCTGCTTGCGCTATCGGGGCTAGGGCTTCGACGTTCTGATCTCGTCAACGTAAGCATCTACTATCATATATCTTAGTTAATCTGGCTTGGCGTCTCGATTTAGTCGTATCGGCCGAGATTCGTTTTAGGGTTTACGCCGGTATCGACTAAATCGCCTCGCTAGATTAGATTGGTTAAGGTATCCACCACCCCAAAAATCAGTCGAGGGCTTGATTCTCTAGATCTTGCATTTCTTTTCATACTTAGTGCCGCTAAGTCATGATTAGAACCGTAATCTCTAGCCTGCCTGTCGATTGCCAATAAGGGTTTCACCGGGGTTTCAGCCGGTGAGTTATCTGGACGTTGCATCGGCCCAAGAGTTTTACATATAGATTGGATCTGGCCGATGACAACAGAGTATTTATTGTTTATATGCTTATTGAGAGTTTATGCCATCGGACCTCTGGCCGATGTGTGCTTTAATCTTCAGATCAATGTTTATTTTATATTTGGATTATGCTATATCACATTGCTATATCATCATGTTATCGTTAACCGATCGTTTCTATATAGATGTTTGCTCAGTACACAACCGATGGATTAAAACCCTAACTACATCAGCTGGCATCGGCATCGGTTGGAACTACACCATCGGCCTACCGGCCGATCAGTTGTTTTTTGCCTTATTGGTCGGCCGATATGTTTTTGCCCTATCGGCCGATAGACCTTCTGTTCTGCTATTTTGCATATCTTGTCAGTGGCAGGATCAAACTGACTGGCACGCCTGCGCTTCATCAATTTTAGGACCTGCACTGGAGCTAAGCAGATCTCCCAGGCCTTCGTGTGTCTGCACGCCGGATCCTCATCAGCGGTACGGATTCGGCGTCAACACATTTTTGGCATGCCTGGTGGGACCGTGTTTTTGACAACAGATTTTTACACGGCTCGTGGAACCCACAATTGCAACAAGATGTCTGAGAAGGAAGTCAAGGCCAAGGAAGAACAATCTCTCAAGCCGATAGAGGAAGAAGAAGAGCCGATGGACGATGAGACACTTCAAAAGACAGTTGATGAAATCATTCGTCGCGTTGTGTTTGATCGATCTGGAGTTTTGGTGAGTACATTACATGGTTTGATCAAAAAGATAGTTCCCAAAGTAATTGCCTTAAGAAATCAGACTGGGGGGCAAATCGACGAACAATCTCAGCATCATCGGCAACAGCAACATTGGCTTGGGGGGCAAATAGATCAGCATCAGCCAGGAGAGCCACATCAAGAATATCGGCCAGAAGAAACTCAAAGATATCAGTCTAAAGAAGATTGGGCCGATATGATTGCAAAAGTAATAGAGGAACAGTTTGGAATTAGACCTAAGGGACATATTTCTGGGTATCGGCTGCCATATCCTGAGTGGTTTGATAAAGTTCCACTTCCGAGCCAATACAGGGTTCCAGACTTTTCCAAGTTTTCAAGGCAAGATGATATGTCTACGATGGAACATATCAGCTGGTTCTTAGCTCAATGTGGGGAGGCATCGGCTGAAGAAGCTCTAAAGGTTAGATTTTTTCCGTTATCTTTGACTGGATCGGCTTTCACATGGTTTTCGACGTTGCCACCAAACTCAATCAAAGGTTGGGCCGATCTTGAGAAGCAATTTTATCAAAACTTCTTTGCTGGGAACAATGAGTTAAAGTTTTTAGATTTGATATCAATCAGGCAGCAAGAAGGGAAATCGGCTGTGGAGTATATTCAAAGATTTCGTGATGTCCGCAACCGATGTTATAGCTTGAGCCTAAGTGATGAACAACTAGCAGATCTTGCGTTCCAAGGGTTGTCAGCGCCTATCAAGAATAGATTCTTTTTCCACGAGTTTGACAGCCTGGCTCATCTAATGCAGACGGTATCGGTTTATGAGAGCCGATGTCAAGAAGAAGAGAAGAATCAGTTTTGGGGTGATCAAGGCCAGACACAGGATAATTTTGAAGCATGACTTCTCATACTCCAAAACTGGGGGCATGTGTTAACACCAGAATTTGGTAAGCCCCGAAGTCCTCATCGGCTCAGGATCCATATCGGCTTAAGGTTGGTATCGGCCTAGAGTCTTATATCGGCCGATGGGGGTTTTCTTAAAACCAGCCACCAACAGCAGTCGGATTCTTGTTAGATTCGGGAAGATCTTATCCAGAGAAGACCGAGTTTGAGGAGGATGCGGCTTGTATCTATTAATTAGGAAGAATTTGTTAGTTTCCTTTTTATCTCTAGGAAAGTGTGTTTAGTGTCCAATAAGGACTTTATTTGTTTCCTTTTATCTTTAGGAAAGTTTAAGTCGTATTCTGTTAGGATCTTTGTTAGTCTATGGGTATAAATATGTAAGCCCAAGGTTCATGAGTTATCTGGACGTTGCATCGGCCCAAGAGTTTTACATATAGATTGGATCTGGCCGATGACAACAGAGTATTTATTGTTTATATGCTTATTGAGAGTTTATGCCATCGGACCTCTGGCCGATGCATGCTTTAATCCTCAGATCAATGTTTATTTTATATTTGGATTATGCTATATCACATTGCTATATCATCATGTTATCATCGGCCGACCGGTTGTTTTGGCTATCGGCCTATCGGCCGATACGTTTTTGTCCTATCGGCCTATCGGCCGATAGACCTTCCGTTCTGTTATTTTGCATATCTTGTCAGTGGCAGGATCAAACTGATTGGCACGCCTGCGCTTCATCAATTTTAGGACCTGCACTGGAGCTAAACAGATCTCCCAGGCCTTTGTGTGTCCGCGCGCCGGGTCCACATCGGCGATACGGATTCGGCGTCAACAGTTGGTGACATGCCCTAGAGGCAACATTGGTATGTTGTATATATCACAGACTATGTTTATGATTCAGTGCTTTGTTCCTTGAAATAGACATTATTATCCTTGATCAATGAGTATGTGACTTATTCATGAGACTCTTATGTTACAATGATGCTATTTCTAAATGATCCCTGATCGTATATCATATGAGAAACAAATATGATTTAAAGATCAGCATACGTATTGATTGATGATCATGTCTCATGGATCATGGTATAGAGATACCAATCAATAATATGGACATATGTTGGTGAACATATGTTGGATAGACCCGTCATGAGACACTGCAGAGATTCTATGTGTCATCAGTTGGTCTCAAGTACTGTTTATGTAGAATCCTTAGACTTGAGATCATCATGGTTCCCAACATACGTAGTAGCTTATTTTGGGATTACTAAACACTACTCCGTAACTGGGTAGTTATAAAAGTAGTCTTCGGGTTTACTATGAAATATGTAGTGGGATGTGGATGGTCAAGATAAAATTTGCCCCTCCTTATGGAAGAGATATCTCTGGGCCCCTCGATGTAATGGATTATGAAAATGCATGGCCATGCTAGGTGATTGAGGAGTCAATCACAAGTTCATAATCCATCACGGAATCGAGAGAGCGATTGAGCTATTAAGAGGATGGCACAGGTCTCGCCTTGAGCTCAATCTATATCGTGAGGCAAAGGGATTCGTACATGAGAACATTACAGGTTCAGCCGATATGATCTTTACATATACTTTGGAGGTTAATATGCCTTGCTAGGGGCCGCTATTAACAGGTTGACCGGAAAGGCGTTTCCGGGTCACGACCAAGTATATGTGAACCTACAGGGTCACACACTTAACGGGTTGGAACACTCATTAGAATGTGATTCGGATGTTGGCTCAGTTCGGATAGGGATCCGAGTAGACTCCTATTGGGCTTTGGTCCACGAGGCCCAAGCAGAGAGGTCTATATATATGAAGGTGAGGGGCTGAGGGAGGTACTCATTTGTTCATCTCGAGCATAACCCTAGCCGTCACCTCCAGAGCCAAACCCTAGCCGCTCCCGAGTGCTAGCACACTTGCGATCGGTGCTCCAGCCCCGTACGTGTGGATACCGGTGGAGGCGCTGCTCGTTGCGGCGTAGATTGACGTCAACAACCGGCAGATTGGATCTGCTCCTGGTGCGGCTAATCACGTGGAGGAGACGATCTGTTCGTGGCGATCGACTATTTCCACAACTACCTCGACGCGTGTGGTTGGACCGGCTTCTCCAACTCTACTTCCGTTGCGCTGCGCGTCTAGTGGTAACGATCCGTGATCCTATCTTCGCATGATGTCTTGGTGTGCGCGGTAGAAAAGTTTTGTTTTCTACTATCGTAGCCTATGCGCTATCCTTTACTATCCTCCCCGCGGGTAGATCGCCTTCCCCGTGGCCCGGCAGTGGCGGATCCGTCCTCCCACGGCCCGGCGCCAGCCGATCCGTCCTCCACGTGGCCCTGCGGTGTCCTCCTCGCGGCCCGGCGGCCCATCCGCCTACGCAAGCCGTCGCCGGTGGGGAGGGAGGAAGAGAGGGGTGCAAAGAAGGAGAAGACGAGGATGAGGAGAGGAGTGGGTGGTGGTGGATCTGGAGGAGTGGGTGGCGGTGGGGCAGCCCTTTTAATGTGCGGCAATTGGGTAGGGCCTGCCGGCTGTATTGCAAACCGAGGCCAAGTGCCAAGTGTAACATAATTAATGCATAGTTTGCGGAATCAAAATACTTAATTTAAATTATAGGTTCAATTGATCAAAGGTGACTTGCCTTGCTCGAGATCTTGAGCTTCTTCCTCGAAATCCGCGCACTGCGGGTCTTCGGGCTCCGAGACTACACGCGAAACGAGACGACTCAACAAAACGATAAAAAGAAGCCCTATTAATGACCACTAAGCGTGCCATTGGATAGATCTCAATTTTTGAGGAATTTTGGAAGTGGAACGGAGTCAATCGGACGAACGGTTGAGAAGATATGAATTTCCGAAGATTTAATGATTTTCTGTCTAAAGGAAAAGGAATTATTAATTCCCTGGAAAAGAAAAAGAAAAGGGGGACTGGAAATGGACTTTATTTTGGGATGGTTTCGGCCCAAGGCCGATTCGGGCGCAGGGGCCGAATGGATGGGCCAACAGTCCGAAAGAGGCAGCCCACAGCCGAGTGGCGCGGCCTGGTCCGGCCTCCCAAGTGACTCGGGGCCGACTGGGCTCCCGAGTGACTCGGGGCCGACTGGGCGGACCGAGTGACTCGGGGCCGACTGGCCGGACCGAGTGACTCGGGCCGACTGGGCACAGAGGCCGAGTGGGCCAAGGAGGGGTGGGAGGCCGAGTGGCCGAGGGGGCCGAGCGGCCGATGCGGGGGCGGAGGCCGACTGGGCCGAGGGAGGGGCCGATCGGACCGAGGCCGATCGGGGCGCACCGGCTGGCACTCGCGTGGCGCCTACGTGGCAGCCACGGAGACCGGCGAGCGGAAGGGAACGCGCCGGCTGGCGCTCGCGTGACACCTACGTGGCGGCCACGGAGGCCGACGGGCGGAAAAGGGAAGGGGAAGCCAGGATCAATGGCGTGCGGCAGCGACGGAGCCATCGGGCGGCGCGGCGTGAGACCGGCGAAGGGGAACAGCACCGGAGCGAGAGGGGAGAGAGGGGAAATGAGCCAACGGCTCGAATCGGGCCGCGGGGGAGCGACAGCGGTCGACGACGGCGCCACGCGGCGGCGGGCAGGGCCGCACGGTGACGGAGCTAGGGAGAAGGGCGGCGGCACGACGGCGGCACCCGGGGAAATCTACGGTGCTACCTAGTTCCTAGGCCGGGGAGAAAGAGAAGGAGACGGAGAGGAAAGGGGAGTTACCGCGGCGGGACGGCTTGTTGGAGAAGAGGGCGACGGCGCGGGCGCGGTGCGGCTCCGGCCGAGGGAGAGGGGAAGGAGATGGCGCCCGGAGCTCCTTCGGGCGCCCTCGGCTGCGGCAGCGGGCGACGAGGGCGGCGGCGACAGCGGGGAGAAAAGGGGGCGAGCTCGGGTGGAGGCGGCAATGGCGGCCGGGGGAGAGGGGGTTTTATAGGTGGGCGCTAGGTCGGTTTGGGGAGGGGGCGCGGAGGTCGGTTCGCGGCCGAGAGGCGGTAGAGCGCACGGGAGGGGACCGGCGCTCGCGCTAGCGGCCAACGGCGCTGACGTCGGCAACGATCGGCGACAGAGAAAAAAGCAAAAGGGGGAGGGGAAAAAGGAGGGACGGTCCCTTGCCGAAACGGGCAAGGAAAGGCGGAGAGAGAGAGCGGGGAGAGGACCGCGGCTCTCCCCCATGGCAGCACGCGCGCGCAGGGCACAGGTGCCACCGGCGGGAACGGAAACGGAGGACGCCGACGAGAGAGAAAACGAGAGAGCGAGAAGAAAACGGATGAAGGAGAGAGAACGGGGAGCGCTCTCGCTCGGCTCTGGTTTGTGGGCTGGGCCGGGCGGGCGCGCCCAGCGGGAGGGAAGGAGGCCGAGCGAGCAGCTGGGCCAGGGAGGAAAAAGGGCCGGGAAGCGACTGGGCCGGCAGCGGCCCGAGGAAAGGAGAGGGAGAGAAACAGGCCGAGAAGGAATCGGCCCGAGTAAGGAGGGAGGTAAAGTGGACTTTACCTGAGAGAGAAAAAGAGGGAGTTTGAGGGCTCGGATTTGAAATCCGATTTCGCGGTTTTCTCCGGGATTGAACTGAGAGGGGAAACACGAGACCTTGGCACACCACACGACTCCACCGAAGAGCAAAACTTTCGCAAATAGAGTTTTTAGAGAAATAGTTTTTTTTTCCCGCTAACGCCGCGACAAAACGGGCGTTACAAACCAACCCCCCTAACAAGAATCTCGTCCCCGAGATTCAGCACCTAGGGGAGCAGCTCCGGGAACTGGGCACGGAGAAGATCTTCGCGTTCCCAAGTTGCTTCATCTTCTGAGTGGTTGCTCCACTGCACCTTGTAGAACTTGACGGTCTTTCTTCGAGTCTGACGTTCAGCCTCTTCGAGAACTCTGATCGGTCTCTCTTTATAGGTCAGGTTCTTCTCCAGTTCTATGCTTCCCAAGGGAACTTGTTCCTCTGGAACACGGAGACATTTCTTTAACTGGGACACATGGAACACATTGTGCACATCTGTCAGTCCTTCTGGTAGTTCGAGCTGGTAGGCAACTTCGCCGCGTCTGGCGGTGATGAGGTAGGGGCCGATATAGCGAGGAGCTAACTTGCCGGACATCCCAAACCTCTTTAGACCACGGAGTGGGGATACTCGTAGGTACACGTGATCTCCCACTGCAAACTCGAGATCACGTCTCCGATTATCTACATAGTTTTTCTGTCGGGTTTGAGCTGTCTTCAAACGGTCTTGAATCAGCTTGACTTGCTTTTCAGCTTCCTTCAGCACGTCAGGTCCAAACACTTGCGCTTCGCCTACCTCATTCCAACACAACGGGGTGCGACACTTTCGCCCAAACAAGGCTTCATTTGGGGACATTTGGATACTGGATTGGTAACTGTTGTTGTATGAGAATTCAGCGTAGGGGAGACAACGATCCCATGTGCCTTCAAAGTCCAAGGCACACGCTCGAAGCATGTCCTCCAAGATCTGGTTAACTCGTTCTGTCTGCCCATCTGTCTGTGGGTGATAGGCGGTACTGAAATTCAAGTTGGTACCCATTGCCTCGTGCAACTGTTGCCAGAACCTTGAGGTAAACTGAGTGCCTCGATCCGACACTATCTTCTTTGGGCAACCGTATCGGCAAACCACGTGGGTCATGTACAGGTCTGCCAACTTTTTCCCATCGTAGGTGGTTTTCACTGGTACAAAGTGAGCTGCCTTGGATAGGCGGTCCACGATTACCCAGATGGAGTCATACCTGCTAGGGGTCCTTGGTAAACCGGTAATGAAATCCATACCAATCTCTTCCCATTTCCACTCGGGAATTCGGAGGGGTTGTAACAAACCGGCGGGTTTCTAATGTTCGGCCTTTACTCTTTGGCAGATGTCACATAAGGCTACATACTCTGCAACATCTCGCTTCATTCCAGCCCACCAGAAGTATTCCTTGATATCTTGGTACATTTTGGTACTTCCGGGATGGATGGAGTAAGCAGACTCATGAGCTTCTCTCAGAATGAGGTCCTTTAATTCCTTTTTGGCTGGCACGCAGATGCGGGATCCGAACCAAACAGTATCCTGGTCGTCGATGGTGAAACCTTTGAGTCTTTTCTTACGGATCTTATCCTTCATTTCTTTCATAACTTCGTCATCTGATTGTGCCTCTCGAATTTGAGGTTCTAGGGTAGGTTGCACTGTAAGACTGGCAAGGTTTCCGGTAGGGACCATGGTCAATTTCAACTTCTCGATTTCTTGACACAGGTCATCTTGGGTCAGCCAAACTAGGGCGGTAGCACAGTAGGTCTTGCGACTTAACGCGTCGGCGACCACATTTGCTTTTTCAGGGTGGTAGTGTATACCGAGATTATAATCCTTGATTAATTCCAACCATCTTCTCTGTCTCATGTTTAGTTCACTCTGAGTAAAGATGTATTTGAGACTTTTGTGGTCGGTGTAAATCTCACATCTGTTTCCAATCAGGTAATGACGCCAAATCTTTAGGGCATGATTTACGGCTGCCAATTCCAGGTCATGCATAGGGTAGTTGACCTCATGGGGCCTGAGTTGTCTTGAAGCATAGGCCACCACCTTTCGGTCTTGCGTCAGGACACATCCTAGACCTTGTCTCGATGCATCACAGAAGATCTCGAAATTCTTTCGGATGTCAGGCAGGGTGAGGACGGGAGCAGTCGTCAATCTTTTCTTAAGTTCTTGAAAACTGCGTTCGCATGCTTCCGACCATTCAAACTTCTTTTCCTTCTTTAGCAGTTCCGTCATTGGTCGGGCCAGTTTGGAGAATCCTTCGATGAACCTCCGGTAGTAACCCGCTAAACCAAGGAAACTACGGATCTCAAACACTGTCTTGGGTGCGTTCCAGGCGAGGACGGTCTCAACCTTACTGGGGTCTACTTCGACACCTTCGGCGGAGATGACATGGCCAAGGAAGGCTACTTTATCCAACCAAAACTCACACTTCGAGTACTTGGCGAAGAGCTGGTGTTCTCGCAACCTTTCCATCACTTTTCGTAGATGATTTGCATGATCTTGTTCATTCCTTGAGTAAATCAGAATGTCGTCGATGAAGACCACAACGAACTTATCCAGGTAGTCCATGAAAACTTTGTTCATCAGGTTCATGAAGAATGCCGGAGCATTGGTGAGTCCAAAACACATCACGGTGAACTCATACAGGCCATACCGCGTTGAGAAAGCGGTCTTGGGGATATTTTCTGATCTGATTTTTAGTTGGTGATACCCAGATCATAGGTCGATCTTTGTCACGCCCAGAAATTCACTACCAGAATTTCCAAAGCAAATTGTATATTAAAATCCCTGTCCAGGACCAGCCAGGGTACACAAATGACAAAGTTGCCATACAGATCCATGTCTTACAAAACAATAAAAATCTCTTACAAAACTGCAGCAAAAAAAGGAAACACTCTATTCTAATAAACTAAACACTCGCAACGTACCAACTCCAATCCACAGGCATTCCTCGACGGTAGCAACAAGCCTACTCTTCTAAAAAGTCTTCCTCTGAAACATACTCCAACTCTGGTGTGGGGAAAAATAAAGCAAGACTGAGTACTACCCACTGTACTCAACAAGTCATACCGGAAAGGAAAATAATGATGCAAGTAATAACAAAGGAGAGCTGCAAAAGCTATTTTGCATAAAATACGCATTTAAAAACAATAGTTGAAAACAGTAAAACAGTTGAATTAATTAGTCATAATTAAACCATCACTGTCCAACGCTACACCACGTTGCGACAGGCCCAAACCACCATCTGTACTACACCAGTTCTATTAAGTCAAATTATTAAAAAGTTCAACTAATCACGGTGAATCTGGTCGATCGCCCATAACCGCGGGCACGGCTATTCGAATAGTTTTACTCTGATCAGAGGTGCGCAACTGTACCCACAAGACACGATTCCACACATGTTACCATGCCCCGAAGTATCACCACGATACTGCAAAGGGGGAAATCGTGACAAGACCTTTCGCATAACTCCTCCTAACCAAGCGCACCACACCGCAGGTTTCGCCCCCACCCCTCAAAAGGCAGTGGGCAGCCCCCCCTCGTGCCTTGGTGAATCCGGCAGCCAAGCAACCGGTATATCCCCGGCCGACTCAACTCCATCACGCCCACCCTTTCCGGGGAACGTCGGCTAGGAAAAAGCTATACTCCGAATCCAGCCATTACCCACGCTGGCTTGTGGAAAGTACGGTAATTCTTCCAGGGTTTCCCGCGAACCGGTCCTTAATCGTCATGAGCACGACCATCAAAACCATGTGCTCACAACCCACCATTAATCAATATTTTAGTTGAAACATTTAATTAAATCACCCACGATTAACCATCGCGAGCCAACATGAAATAACCATCATTAAGTATTAATGAAGCTTTAAATATCCCAATTGTGAGCTAATGTTTCTAA
>BDMV01000006.1:18491269-18535130 GCA_008326285.1 Oryza officinalis
TTAGATTGGTTAAGGTATCCACCACCCTGAAAATCAGTCAAGGGCTTGATTGTCTAGGTCTTGCGTTTCTTTTCATACTTAGTGCTGCATCAGTTCGGTTTGATCTACTAAGTCGTGATTAGAACCGTAATCTCTAGCCTGCTTGTTTGCTGCCAATAAGGGTTTCATCGGGGTTTCAGCCGGTGAGTTATCTGGACGTTGCATCGGCCCAAGAGTTTTATGTATAAATTGGATCTGGCCGATGACAACAGAGTATTTATTGTTTATCTGCTTGTTGAGAGTTTATGCTATCGGACTTCTGGCCGATGTGTGCTTTAATCTTCATATCAATGTTTATCTTATATTGACGGAGCGTGAAACTCCTCACCGGGAGACCGCGCGGGCCCCCCTTTGCCGGTTCGGCCGGGGGTGCTAAGTGAGTTTCTTCGCCCTCGATCTAGAGGACGTCAGCGAGAGTGAAAACACGCAAGACGCGGGTGACGTAGACAGGTTCGGGCCGCTGAGAAGCGTAACACCCTACTCCTGTGTTCTGATGGATCTGAGGGTCTCCAACAATACAAAGGGAATTCTATCTCCAACGCATTTGCCGGAGTCCTCCCCTTCTCCTAGGCCTGGGCCTCCTTTTATCTGATCAGGGGTCACCACATGGGCCTCAAGTTGCCTAAGAAAAGAAACATTCTTTTTACAATCAGGGCTGGTCTACAGCCGGAAGTGACCTCTGACAAGCTTGGTGCATGCCTTCTGCCCCGCTCGCCAGCTCTCCCGGTGGACACCCGTTTCAACCTTCATTCAATGGCCGGCGACTTTTTTGCTACGCCTGCGCTGAAATCTGGATTGGATCTGACCGGGGCTGACACACCAACTCCAGGAGTCAGCACGTCGGCTCCGGCTAGGGACGAGAGCCAGGAGGCTCTCATCATTCCGACGGGACGGGGCGAGGCGTGCCATCGGCCGCCTGTCGCCACCTAACCCGCGATCTGACCGGTCTGTGACCGGTCACACACCGCGACCGGTCACGGGCCGGATAAGCGTGCGCTGCGCCGCATTAAATGCGGCGTGGTGCGCTCGCCTGATCCGCTATAAATGCGGTTAGGTGAGCGCTGTTGCGCTCACCTAACCCGCACACGTGGCGCCAAGATCACGGGGGGTCGGGGCACCCCAGCCCTCGGGGCCGAAACGGGAGCGGCCCGACCCCTCGGGGAGACAGAGGAAGGGGCGGCCACGTCACCCCCGGGCCCGACCCCCCCGAGGGGGTCGGGACACGTGGAGGACCGCGGCTACCCAAGCCTCTAGTCATGACACCCCCGGTCCCATGTCACCGACAAAGTCATTTGAAGAAGGAGATCTGGTTTGGAAGTTGATACTGCCGATTGGTTCCAGAGATAATAAATTCGGCAAGTGGTCACCTAATTGGGAAGGTCCTTTTCAAATTCATCGATGTGTTCCTCATAATGCTTATTTGCTCAAGGGGCTGGATGGCAAAATTTATGGACAAGCTCTTAACGGCAAATACTTAAAGAGATATTATCCAAGCGTATGGATCGATTCATGATCGGCCCTCCAGCCGATTTATGATTACAGCCGATGTACTATGCATCGTCTTTAGATGGCCGATATATATTGTCGTCCTTAGTTTAAATTTTACAACATGAGCCCTCATCTTCTAAAATTTGGAGGGCATATATATATACAAGCGCAGAATGCGAAATTTTTCAATTCAGATTTATTCAGATCAAATTCGGCTGTTTGGCCGATGCGATTTCAAGTCTTATTCTTCATGATTCTTCAAGTTTGATGGATTGATCTAGGTTTATGGACTTAAAAAAAAATTTTCAAGCTCGAGTTTCTTCAAATTTATTCAGATCAAATTCAGCTGATTGACCGATGAGATTTATATTAATCAAGGCAAAAGGTTATTAGTTTACAAGAAGGACACCAAATATTCACCCTATAAAGTTTTCAATAGCTGCGATGGCCCTACGACGGATTTGATCAATATCTTCTATGGCTTGGGCATCATCGGCCATCGACCCTGGGATCGGCTTTAAGGATTTGCTCAGGGTTGCCAAGTATTTGACCGATGCCTTTAGCTTCGCCGTCTGGTCTTCTATGGCTTTGGGTGATGCAGCTATTCCGGCTTCAACTTCTTGGATTTCTTTACGCGTGGCTTCTAGCTTCGATTCCAGGTCTGCTTCAAGGTGGCGGAGTTCTTCAAGTCTGTTCTTTAAGACAATCGGCTCCACAGCTAGCTCATCTAATCTGGTTTTGTCAGAATTGACTTGAGCCTTGCTAGCGGATAGGGCCGATTCCAAACTTTCACGTTCCCGTCTCTCCGCGATTCTTTCTTTAGCCTTCTGAAGCTTGAAGCGGTATTGTTCCAAGAAGATAGCCGGTGTTAGGATCTCTATCAGATTTTCAGGCAGTTGGTCTTCAATTTCTTGTACTCTGCTCCTGATGGGATTGCAGTCCTCCACCAAGTACTCCAATGACGACTCCAGCCGCTTAACGATATCGGACAGTCGGTTCTTCAGATCGTCAGAAATTGACGCCTTTGCCGTGACAGGTGGCTCTTGGTCCTCGTCATCAAGAAATTGGCCGATGTCAAAAGAGAACATATCGGCTAACTTCTGCGAAAAATGAGATGGGGCAGGGTTAGCTTGGTCAAATAAAAATCGGCAAGGGATTTGAAATGATTTGGTTTACCTGTGATGTGACATCGGTTGTACCCGCATCGGCCTCCTTTTGCTGTCTTGACGCGGTGGGCGAAGGCGAGGGCCGATGTGGTGCGGGTGATGGAGCACGCGGCTGAAAAAGGATGAGCAAGGACGATCAGGTTTCTATCATTAAAGGAATATAAAAAGAGATCAACTCTTACCGAAGCAATCGGAGAGGGTGGTGGAGAAGGAGAAGGAGTTCTCAATCGGGCTTTTGCCTGTTCACGCTTTTGCAGGGTTGCTTTCTTAGTCCTTAAGGGGACCGATTGAGTTCTTTCCTTGAGCACGGACGACGCGGCGGCCTGAAAAGGATATCTCATTATAGTATAATGACAGAAGGGGATTACATGAATTCAAGAAAGAGATTGTATTTACCTTGCGAACTGCATGTCTAGTCCTCTTTGGTTGAGGAGCGTCGCTTTGGTCATCGGCCGATGGAGTCAGAGTGGTCTTGGCCGATGGCTCCTTAGTGGTTTCGGCTGATGGGTTTTCTTCTTCAGGTACATTGGCAGCTGCTGCATCGACCTCTTCCTCCATCACTTGTTCGTCAAGGAATTTCTCTATGAAGGGGTCTAGTTCTTCCAGGTCGGCCTGGTCATCGGTCTTGGGTTTCTTGCTGGTTTTCTGAGATTTTCCTTTCGCTGGCGCTTTCTTCTTGGGGTTTTCTTTGGCTATCGGCCCTTGGAGCAGTGATGAGATCTTTGGGGCAGTAAGGCCGATAGTCGATTCCATGACAGAGTTGCCCGATGGAGCCAAGACCATTGCGTATGATATCTTTTGTCCACTATTGCTTACAGATGGAATCGGACCATCGGGGACTTGAGGGCTGATATCTTGGATGAGCTCTGTTAAGTGGAATCTGGCCGATTGATGGAAGATATGAGTAGCCCATTGTTGCCACCATGCCTGAAAGCTGATATGGATGAAGGCGCTCAGATGCAATCGGTCACAGTCACCAAGATTTGGGAGTTCAATTTCCAGCACTTTACTCATGACTAGCGCTGATGAAACTGTGCCCCTGCTTTCTAGGAGCCTATGGAAGTAAAGGTTGACAGGGAGTTGTCCAAGCCCGCATTGTCTAGCAGCCACCGTGGGATTGCAGAATTCGTAGGACAGGCTGGTGCTTCTTCCTTGGAATATGCCTACTGGGAGCAGGCATGGGGTGATGCCAATCATAAAAGATTCCCTTGATTCCATGTCGTCGTTCACTAGGTCCAGGTAAAGATCGTCGGGGAGTTCAAAATCTTGATCTGAGGTGTAGACGAACATATCCATCTTAATTGATGGCGGACCGGTGTAGAATCGGATGAACCATGTGGATATGTCTTCGGCCGATTGATCTGCTCCAGGATAGACAGAGGCCGCCTCTCCATATGACATGCATCTTCTGGTTCTGGGATCTTCATGATCGGCATGCTTTGACGGGAAGCAGGAGTCCGATAGTGGCGGCCGATTGACTATGGTGTTGGTGTGAATGGTTAACCAAAGCTGGATAAACCAACATGGTCCTCCATGCGTCACAGTTTGCTTCAGCATCAGATCTTGGGTGGCAACATGAAGCAGCCGATAGACAGCTCCCAAGATATATCGGCCAAGGGGAATTTGTTTCTTATTAATCAAAGCTTGAGCCAAGTGTTGGCAATTTGTAGTGGGGCCGTAGGTTGATCCACAGAAAATAAATCTTTGCAACCATAGCGTTAGGAAGGCCACGTGTTCTCTCTCTGAGACTGATCCTTTTTCCATATGCTCAGAGATATATCCAGACCAGCCTCCAATCTTCTTGGTTTTCAATTTATGGCCGCTGTTTGCCAGGAGGCTGAAGGGATTGATCTCGGATTGGATGTCTAATCCTGTGAACATCTTGATGTCGATCAATGTTGGAGTCATTGGACCTTGCTTGAATAAGAAGGCATTCAAGGTGCTAGACCAAAAATAGGTAGCCACTGACATAAGTGGTTCGTTTTTCTTGTTATCGGCCAGGGACAGGGTGATGCATTGGCCGATTCCTATTTCGTCCCAGTGAACCTGTTTGGATGCAGCAATTCTCTTGTGCCAGGTTCTATATCCATTAAGCTTCGACGGCCAGGATCTGAAAGTGTGCCGCCACGAAGAGACATTCGGCTTGGCTTGCTTGAAAGGGACTCTGTTTGTTTCAGCGTTTATCAGCCAGGTCGGGTCGCAATTGCCCATGGGGCCTAGAAGGAATCGGTGGGACTTGTCGTTGGTGGGGATTAAGATTTGATTTTTGAAGACCTACGGCATATGGACAATAATGTAAGATAAAGGCTCGGGGGGCAAGAGCATGAACCCTAATTTCAAGAACTCGGCGAGAAAATGAAAATATGAAGGGGCTGACTTACCACAGGGATCTCGGAGGCGTAAAACGGAGCGGAAGCCATTGTTGTTGTCGAAGAGGTTGCCGTTGAGGGGGTTAATGCCGATGGGACGCCGAGGGGTCGCCGGAGTTGAAGAACACAAGTGGTTACGAAATCGGCAGCAGAGGGCAGCGAATCTAGATCTGCGCGGTTTTCAGACAAACCCTACCGAAGAAGTCGATAGGTTCCTCGGAGTTAATTCCGCCACATTATATAATGAAGCGGAATTGGGGGGCATGTGTTAACAGTAGATTTTCGTAATCGACCCGAAGAAGAAAGAGAAAACCGAAGCAGAGAGGAAGGATTAAGTTGGAGTCAGACCAAGTATCGTATCGGACTCGATGAACGTATCGGATTGGGAGAAGCGCTAACAGGAAGAGTGTATCGGCCGATACGGATTCAATATGGTCATTGGCCGATAGAGGCTGGAGGTTGACAGAGTCAGCGTGGGCTTGGTCTGGGCTCGAGATAAGCTTCAAAGAAGTTGCCAAATAGAGATAAAACTCGGTTTTAGGCAATTGTATCTTGTAAATCAAGTAGGTTTAGATCTAATCTGTGGCAAGAGTCTGCCGCAAAGACTTGTTTGTTAGTTGTAGATAAGATCGTGTCCTACAAGGACCTCGTTGTAATCACGGGTATAAATATCCCGGTAGTTTGTACATAGAAACTCTCTCACAACACAATACAACAAACAGTTTTGTTTTCAATCTACTTTCGGCGTATCGCCAAACCTCGCGAGAGGACTACTCCGACGAGTTCTTGCTTCCCCGGAGCAGAGGTAAGAGCTCGTGCCCGACGATCTGCATCGTCGGGGCTAGCGTGTCGCTTTAGACACGTTAAGCCTCGATGATGTGATCGTCGTTTATCATGTTTTGGATGATCTTGACAAGTGTTTCAATTATGCTTCGCCAACGATTTACTCGTTTTAGGGTTTGTTGCCGACGGCGGTTTAATTATTGCGCTTGGTTAGATCATTCAATGCATTTACCATCCCCAAAAGCAATCGGCGGCTTGATTTTCTTTGTGTTAAGTTTCAATCCACACTTTGAGTTGCTATCGACCTTAGTCCTGTTTTGAGATCTAACACAAAGCCTGCTTCCAGTTGTAATTAAGGATATCACTGGGGTTTCAGCCAGTCTTACCTGATATGCATGTTTATCGTAATGTTTTCATGTGTATCTGCCATCTACATGAACAGATCGATTAATAGAGATGCATCTGTTATAGATTAATCTTTAGGGTTTATCTGTGATCGATATATTCATATTGGTTGATTGGTTCATGTAGATTTGCACTAGAGTATTAGCTAGTGTAGTTATTCCTGTTGTTCTTATTGGCCGATACCGTTAATTGATATTAACATGTTGATGAAGGCCGATAGGATAAGATCCATGCTTTAATCTTACTTTATCACGAGTGAGCCGATATAGTTTTGCCCTATCGGCTGGGCCATGACAATGCGACATCGGCCTATCGTTCGATCGGCCATTGTTTTCTAACATGGTTTACTTATTTCCTTGTTGATTGCAGATCAAATCAACTGGCACGCTCTGTACACAACTAGGCAAGCCTTTTGGACCTGCACTGGAGTAAAGCAAACCTCCCAGGGCGCCGTGAAAACGTGGAACCCGTTTGGTTGCGAGACGGGTCGAAATTCTGCGCCAACAGCATCCCAATAGAATGCGGACGGATCATAAGTGTCCCGTCTGCAAAATCGACCCTCATTTTCGTATACAACTCTTTAAGAGAGATCCGTATGTAAAAAATTATTTTCACAGACGAGCCTCTTAACATGCCCGCATGCGAAAATAAACATATTTTCGCATTCGGACCTCTTAAATGATCCATGAGAAAATCCTCCTCCCCTCTCCCTTTTCCAACTCTTTTTTTATTCTCCCCTCCTCTCTCTCTCCCACTCCCACTCCTCTCCCCACTTATCCTTTCCCACTCATCTTCCCCGCTCCTCCTTTCTCGGCCTCCTTCTCTCCCCAATCCTCTCTCTTCTAACATCGGGCACCGGCAGCGGCGATGATGGGCGAGGACGACGGCGTGCGGTGGCCCCCTCCGCCCTCTCCCGCGTGGATCCGGCGGCGGCGGCCGTCCCCTGCACCGATCCGGCAGCGGCCGCCCTTCCTTGTGTCGACAACGAGCAGGTAGTAGCGGATCTAGGGTTTTGGGGCTAAGGTTTGGATTTTTGGATTTTTTATTTTTGTTGCAATTTTTTATTTTCACGTACGACCGGCTTAAGCGACTGCATCCGATTTTTCGCATGCGGGTGTGTCATCCACATGAAAAAATGATGATTTTTACAAACACCTAGGTGCAGACGCACTGAAGACCCATGCATGAAAATCTATTTTGGCTGTCTGAAAAAAATTACTTTTGTACTAGTGAGAAAAGTGTAATACATTGGGGGTAATCTCAAAGACTATGAAAGAACTCTTATCTGTAGCACCATCTATCAACCAAGACCGTCAGTAAATCTCCTGGTTTTGAAAGGCAGGTTTCTACGATCCTAGATGACCAATTCAACAGGAGACGCAGCTTATAGAAGTCCAAGGCAATATCAACGGCTGATAATTTAGCTTAAGAATCTGAAAAATATCAAGCGTGACATTCTTGTTGCGGAACCTTCTCTCCCGGCGAGATCAGTTCCTTATTCTTGTGGACTAATCCGAATTTAGACCATTTTGGGCCAATCCCGTTCCGACCCACGTTAGAAACTAGCGTGGAGCGCTCTAGACAGGCCGTGATCTCGTCGCAGCCCATCTTTGGCTGGCCTCATCCGCCAATTTGCCCATGTTCAACGTGGCCTCAGACCAGGATTGCCTCTTACGTCTTAAATGGTCATATGCATTCACGGCCCATGATTGAGTATGCGCAAAATGAAGGACTTCTCATATAGGCCGGAAACTTCACGGCCTTCTTTGGAGCGCGCCACATCGGCCAATTTGCAACGTGGCCTCGGAACGGAATTCCCAAGTACGTGCCGATTGGGCCGACGACGTGAACGCCTCCAGCATGTGATAGCAGGCCTCATATGGGCTGAGGTCTTCACGGCCTGGTACGAGAGCGCCAGCTCCGCAGATTCGCGTAATGGGCTCTCAACGGGATGCAGACGAATCTGCGGCCCGTTAAATTCGCCTGGTCACGGACCGGTACCGAAAGATTCCGTTAGGGGTGAAAACGGGCTGGTACGGTCAGATTATGGTATTTCTATATTCTAACCCATACTTTCTTTCAAATTTAAAGCCTGGTACGAGTAATGTCGGATAACATGTCACTCGTCATGTATCTTATCCCATATTATTTTCTTCGAATCGGATTCGGGAACGGATATCTATTTGTATCTTTAATTCATAAATATTAAATATAAAAAGACAATTAAAGTGTTAAAAGAGATACGTCAAAAGAAAAATTATATAATATTATATGTGAACTCGTAAAATAGTGATTAGCCAATCTTTTATCATGTTTGTAGGTGGATTTATAATACATACGGATGGATACAAGTCTTCTCATATCTTAACTCATATTTTTTTACGGATTCGAATTCAAACTCGAATAGTATCAGGTATCCCATTTTCTCTTTCATATACTCCCCGCGAGCCTCGGGTCGAGTAGGCGGTCGGGAAATACCCATCCAATTTTCACCGCTAGTTTTAGTGTAGTAAGTACTACTTCAATTTCACGTTGTTGAGCAGCTTAATTTGGTTATTTCGTAGATGAACTAATCAATCAAACATGGAAAAAAAAGAAGAGAGATGTGCATTTGGTGTTGACATGTTGCTGCATGCTAGTTGCTATAGCAGTAGTGACGCCATTTGCTTGAGTTGATGACTTCCATTCCATGGACGCTACCTAGTCCTGCAAATCTTTAAAACAAAATTGTATGTAGTGTAGGAATAATACTTGTCCAATACATAGTGAAAAAAAAGTCTTTTAGGGACAAATAGAGTAGCAGATACTTGACACCGAAGTGAGTTACTCCAAGAATTTAGTCCAGCGTGATTAACCTCGGTCCTTGGAAAAGATCACTGAATTTATAACCCAAAGTGTCCGTCGTCGCTGAAATTTGGAATGATCCCGGTCGAGTATAACAGGGACAGATCCGCTAGACGTCAATCGCAAGATTTTCATACTGACTTCAGTGAGTTCTGTCAGATGAGCATAATCTTGAGTCTTGACTCAGTAAATACTCTTACCTTAACTACCGAGTCACCCAAGTCAAGTTACCTATACAGTGCGGTACTCGTATGCTAGTCTCTGTCTCTCAAAAAAAAGGAAACTTGCTGTGTGTCTCTTACGAGTTACGACGTCAGCAATGGATTTGAGAATGAATGAACCTGTTTTCAGTTTGGAGTCTCGCGAGTAGAGACTAGTAGGTCGTCAAGTTTCATGCTGGAACTAAGTTCAGATATCCTGTCGTGTTTTCAAACTAGAAATGGACACCATGATCGCGAGACTGTTAGAAAAGTGAGAAATGTCCAGTCTCGTGCAGTGGAACAGTAGGAAATTAGGAACACTTGCATGAATGCTCAAACAAAATTGAATTTCTTTGGAAAAAAGTTATCAGAATAAATTGCATAACAAGACCCTTTTCAGAAGAGACATTTTATGGCTCTAAGACAGTGCCATTAGACAGTGCTAATAGGTATCAAAAGTTTACACTAAAAATTATGAAACCTCGACATACTTAGTGTCATGAAGATACCAAATTTTATATTAAAAAAATATGTGGTATCTCTCGACACCTTCTTAAAAATGATAAAAATATCTTTTTTAAAATGTGTAGGACAGAAAAAGTGTAAAAAGTTGAAATGGCATGTTTTTCTAATCCTATAGAAACAAAAAACATAGGAAAAGACAAGAGAAACCCTTTAATAACACTATAGAAAAAAAACAAGTGACTTGTAGGGATTGGAGACATTTTTTACTGTACCATTATTTTGGTAGTGCCAAAATATAGATAAGTTTTGGCACGATCAAATCTGATAGTATGCCATTAATTTGTACTAGCATGAAAAAAATGTAGCAAAGCTAACATCCATATGGCACTAAAATTGCCAAAAAAATGGTAGAATTGGCTTCAATCCAAACGTGGCGAAAGCAAATGAAAGTGTTCAAAATATTATACCTCTTGCTTATTTTCCTATAAGATTGAGGCATAGGAATATAATCTATCGAACATTTATTTTTCTTTCCTAGGAACCAAAAAGGTCAATACTCTCTGCATTTTAAATAACTTTTCCTTCTAGCTTTTTTAAGTCAAATAGTAGTATCTTTGACCATTAATTTCAAAAAAATATAGTTTATCATCATAGGATTTATGTTTCGCCATGAGGAATACTTTTATAATATATTATTCATATGTCGTTAAACTATATGAATTTAAAAAAATGGTAAAACATTTATAATAGCAATTGGCTTAGGACAAAATTATAACGATATATAATTTTTTTTGACAATAAAGAGACAGAGCTTTATTAAAGATGGAATAAAGGGTTACATTCCTGATTCAGAAAGTCCAGGATTCTTGCAGGAGCACATAATCTCCATTCCATACCAGATCTTGAGCTCATAGCCATTTTAGCAAGTAAATGAGCAGCCCTATTAGCCCCTCTCTTTATCTTATGCACATGCACGTTTTGGAAGCATTGCATTGCGTTCCTAACTTCAGCAATCGTCGCAGCCCATGATGATCTCAAAGGGGTCTTCAACGATATATAATTTTAAATAGAGGGAGTAGGAAAATTTCGTTAGGAAGTTGAATCCTACATAATTTATATGCTAAGCCTTAATTCCAAAATGACGCATTTGGGATTAGAACTGGATTTCTCTAATCTATATCAGCATAGCATAGGAAAACAAAATAACCAATATTTCAGAATGTGGATCATATTGAGCTAGGGAAATGTAATTCTGATCATTCTTCCCACAGAATGCAGATAAACACACAATATTCGGGGCATTTTCTTGGAAAATTTACGGGACTTTGACTTGAATAATATATTTGAACAAGGAGGTCTGACCGAGCAACATCAGACAAGTACACTGTCGTAGTTCACAAGAAATCAAGTTTTGACCATACAACACCGAGTTGTCGAATAAAGTACGAACACTGCATGATCATTAACCAAAGTACCAAACACTTGCCAAGTTGCCATGAGGTCCTAAGTCAGAGAAGACCCAACAAGCTAGGTCTCGCTTACAGCAACGCATTCAGAACACGTAATGCACTTATTTCTGCATTAGTACATTACATCCTTCTTCCTGTTCAGGCAGCGAGATCACTGCAAATTGGCCAAATTAAAACGTTTCCTTGACTGAGGAATCTTTGCTAGGTTTCTGTTACGCGTGCCGGGAGAAAACGCGGTAGCGCGAATTTCAGATTTCCCCAGTACGTACCAGCAGCCTAACATGAAACATTGCATCTGATGAATTGAAAATTCAGGAGCTTAGACTTGGTACCTAGTTCTGCATTCAGTGTGAATTTCCCACTGACGGCGTCAATTCCTTAAATTAATTCCAAATACGAACGCCGATTCAAGTAGCCATCGTACCGAGCAAGCAACCGCCGCCTGCCACTCTAATATCTATATATAGGCTTGCTTTAATTCAGTGATGAACATATCAGAATTTTGAGAAGAACATAGTGAAGTTCAGTTAAGTTCCTTAGCATTTTTTCCTTGTGAAAGCGACTAGAAAAGACAGAAGGAGATCAGGGAGAAGAACGGCAAAAGGGAAGTAAAAGATCATGGCCGCGTTGATCAGGAAGCTTGTTCTGTCACTGATCGTGATGGCCATGGTGTTCTTGGTCTTGTCTGGCACAGCGGCGGCGCGGCCGTTGGCTGGACAGGAATGGACCGGAGAAGACACCGCTGGCGACGACTCCGTCGTCGTCAGGTTTCTCCGGCAGCTGTATCTGCACAAGCTTGCTGGTCCAGGTCACTCCTGCAAGACCTACAACCCAAACGGCGGATGCTGATAGGATCGATGATGAAGATGGCTTGGAAACTAGCTAGCTAATTTGTGACACAGACATATATACAGCAATTCTTTTTTTTCTTTTTGCTAATATATACAACAGTTCAGTTTGTAGATTTATTCAGTTGTAAACTAGAGATATTATTTTTCCCCGGTGATTTTTTTCCGGCTAAGTAGATTATATCGTGTTGTTTGTTTCGACAGGGATTGAAATTTTCTTGTTGAAACGATCTTTGTGGTGTAGAAATTTGAGTGGATAACCCTGCAGCTGTGTATAGAAAAGCTTATATAAAATAGAAAAGACAGTGATTAATACAGTTTTGTTTGCATACACCTTGCCTACTTCATATATATCCTTTTGGTATTTTTCACTTCTTTTGATGGGATCGAACAGAAATTCTCTTCAGTTTTGCTAGTTTCCTGGCTTGAACTTACAACCGAGGGTAAATTTCAGTCCTAGATAATAAAATCGGCCGGGGCACTTCTTCGCTACTGTCCCGGCGAAAGAAAAATAAATTCAGTCCTAGGTAAATTTGCGGCTTCCTCGTGCTGGCAGCTAGCACATCTGACCGACGCTATGAGCGTTTTGATTTGTACTAAAAAAAAGGAAAATGCAAAATTTAAGACCATGAGATGCATGCATGCACGCATGCCGTAAAGTCGTAGACCGCAATGCCTGACCAGAAACTGCATATCTCACGGAGCTACAAAGTCAAATGAAACCGAAAAGTCCCTCGTGCCAATATCCAGGATCTCTATCTTCTTTTCCTTCTTTCTATCCCCCTTTGCGCAAGTACACTGCTCTATCTGAACCTATCGATCGTTGATAAAAGACCTGAAGAAATAGCGCATTGTTTACTGATCGAAGAGGAGAGGCCCAAAGGCCAAAGAGCATGAACCTACCCATTAATTTCTCAACCTGCAATGCAAACAGCGTACTGTAGCATGCATGCACGTTGGCCGCGCGCGCCGGCGGCGTTGCGTGCTGTTTCATGATGCGACTCGTGGGGTATGGCTGATCGGCGATCAGCCGCGCGTAGACACGCATGACCCTGCCGTACGTTCGATCTCTCGGATGTTAGGCTACGAACTCCACGGCGCGCGCGCACGATTCGCACGGGAGATCGATCAGATGGTGGAGCGAATCGCCGGTTGATTCGGACACGGTGGATCGACCAGCTCTCTCGCGCAGACCGGCAGACGGGAGCGCGCGCGTGTCGGGGAGTTCCCGACCGACGAGGCAACTCGGTCAATCGATCTCTCTCGCTTTGCGCCAAACATCTCTCTGCCTACCTCTAGCTCAAAGCAAAAGCAAGAGCCAAGTAAGCTGAGCTTACGTACGCCGGTGCGTGCAGTACGGCCGGCGCGCGGGTCGCTGACGCCGCGCACACACGCCATGCATCGCACACCGGCCGGGTCCCAGTGGCACGTAACAGGTTGACATGCGCCTTACGATTTCTTAACTGGTCAGTGGTCACCTCGGCGCGCGACAAACCGGTCGTTTTCTTAACTCCACGCCCTGCAATTTTTTCCTTTCGAAGCGACGACCGTGGAATTGGAGGTTTGGAACGACCCGCGTAGTAGTGAGAAGCACACGGCTAATTCCAATTGAATGCACACCGTCTTCTGTCGAGTCAAGCACGTAACTTGAGCTGAGCATGAGCATGGAATTTTTCACATAATAGTACATACATAAGCTAGCCTGTGATCGCACCACAGTTTTGCTAGCTAGTAGCCGTCATCGATGTGTCGGTAAGGTGTATCTGTTACACGGCCCATGCACAGCCCATGCACGGCCCATGACACCAAATTAAATATCCCACCATGTATATATATTGCCATCACTAGCATGGTAACACCAAATTCTAAAGTTTGGTTGTGACATTTCTCTATAGGAGACAATGTAGTATATATATAGTCTGATCTTTCAAAAAAGAAAGACAATGTAGTGTGTGTGTGTGTGTAGAGTTCTGTTTCTTGTTAGATTGTGATAAACTGCAAGTGTATCAATTAATAAAATGGCAGTCTTCGTTTGTAACTATTCTTCTTCATACTACCTTGTTCAAGCATTGTATGTAATGCCGTCCGATTAATTGGATAAATCGTTCCAGTGTTATGTGAGATAATGGATTTGATGGGTGGCCAACGGGAAGCAGTCTGGATATGTATCCCACATGGACTAGGTCATGGAAAATTAGCGCGTGTGTATATATACATACATGTGTGTACACACACATATACATACATACATACATACATATATATATATATATATATATATATATATATATATATATATATATATATATATATATATATATATATATATATATATATATATATATATGTATGTATGTATGTATGTATGTATGTATGTATGTACGTACGTACGTACGTACGTACGTATGGTCGCTGGAATGTTTTGCATCGACGGTCAGAATACCCCATATGGAATATTCAGGGGTCATGTTAGGAGCAAGATCGAGCATCATGCATGGTTAATCCTCAAACGAATATATATATATATATATATATATATATATATATATATATATATATATATATATATATATATATATCACTGTTAAAAATATTGTGGAGAATATTGCTTTCGGCGGAAAAGAAAGGCGCAGGTACAGAGGTGTCTCCACCTTGGCCAATTCAAGGACAAAGTAAAGTCAAAAAGAAGATAAGCATCTCCATGGTGCGAGCCAGCTCGTGAAAATACAGTATCTAGAAGATAAGCTTGAAGCACAGTAGAGCCTCCGAAGCTCCTATAAAAGGAGGGGTTTGCTCAGCTGAGGAGAACAACAACGAAGACGCCATTCAGAGCAAAGCTTCCAAGCGCGCTCTCACCCTCCATTCCACCATTCTTAGTAGTAGTGACTTTAGCCTACCTTGCATAGTATATTGAAGCAAGGAGTTGTGTTATAACGCTGTGTAAGGTAAGAACAGCTTGCTTGTATCTACCTTCGGGGTTCCCGAAAGGGAAAACCGTATGTAAGCTTATCTGTTTATTATGAAGTAATTTTCATTAAGTATTCCTGCACGTTTGTTCTAAACAAGTGTTTATGCTAAGAACCCTATAGGAGAAACCTCTTCGGTTTGTTCTCGTTTTAGCCTGCATCTTGCATAGGCGTCTGGAGAATCGGTATCCGTAGAGAAGTGTTCCCTTCGGGTGGAACTGCCTGGGGAGACGATAAACTCTTAGCTAGAACAAGTGTGACTTGGAATATCTTTTTAAGTTGCTTCTAAAAAGACAGATAGGTAAGGCATACGGTGAGTACCGAGTAGGACTTTACATCATCTGAAACAAGCTTCTGTGGCTGTCTAAGTGGGATTCGCCACCCTGCAAAGATCCTGAAGTTAAAATATCTCTCGTAGTGAACAGTACTGAACAGTAATCTGAACAGTATCCAGCCGAATAAACAGTAATTTGAACAGTATCCAGCCGAATAAACAGTAAACTGAATAGTAATCATGCAGAAGAAGTTAGAGGCAAATCTAGGATGGTCATAAATTATAAAAGACTAAATGATAATACTATAGAAGATGCCTATAATATCCCAAATAAGCAAGAATGGATTAATAGAATACAAGGTAGTAAATATTTCTCAAAATTTAACTTGAAAGCTGGATTCTGGCAAGTAAAGATGGCAGAAGAATCTATAGATTGGACTGCATTTACATGTCCCCAAGGACATTATGAATGGCTTGTTATGCCATTAGGATTAAAAAATGCACCAGCTATTTTCCAAAGAAAAATGCAAAATATATTTAACGAAAACCAAGAATTCATATTAGTCTACATAGATGATTTATAGAAGAATTTAAGATGCATATAGAAGAACTGTTGAAACTAGGAGCCATAAGAGAGAGCAGAAGTCCACATAGGTCTGCAGCGTTCATAGCAAGAAATCATGCAGAAGAAGTTAGAGGCAAATCTAGGATGGTCATAAATTATAAAAGACTAAATGATAATACTATAGAAGATGCCTATAATATCCCAAATAAGCAAGAATGGATTAATAGAATACAAGGTAGTAAATATTTCTCAAAATTTGACTTGAAAGCTGGATTCTGGCAAGTAAAGATGGCAAATTATCAATGTGATTTCTAGCGTAATTTACAATCCCTAAGAATTGCTGTAATTTTCTTTTATTATTTATAGCGTCAGGAAATTGTAAAATTTTCTTAGAAATATGTTCTTGTAAGTGTATTTTGCCTTCTCCTATTTCATGACCAAGGAAGCTTATTTTTTCCTTGCATATTTCCATTTTCTTTTTGGATAATATTAACCCATTTTGTTCTACCTTTCTAAAAAATATTTCGAGATGTGCAATATGTTCTTTATAAGTTTTTGAGAAGACTAATAAATCATCTATGTAGACTAATATGAATTCTTGGTTTTCGTTAAATATATTTTGCATTTTTCTTTGGAAAATAGCTGGTGCATTTTTTAATCCTAATGGCATAACAAGCCATTCATAATGTCCTTGGGGACATGTAAATGCAGTCCAATCTATAGATTCTTCTGCCATCTTTACTTGCCAGAATCCAGCTTTCAAGTCAAATTTTGAGAAATATTTACTACCTTGTATTCTATTAATCCATTCTTGCTTATTTGGGATATTATAGGCATCTTCTATAGTATTATCATTTAGTCTTTTATAATTTATGACCATCCTAGATTTGCCTCTAACTTCTTCTGCATGATTTCTTGCTATGAACGCTGCAGACCTATGTGGACTTCTGCTCTCTCTTATGGCTCCTAGTTTCAACAGTTCTTCTATATGCATCTTAAATTCTTCTATGTCTTTCGGAGTTCCTTATATGCTTCCGCTAAAAATTCAAGAATCTGAAAAAATTAATCTTATACTTCCGACAATATTAAAAATTGGAGGTAACGTTATTCGTTACTGTTCAGTTTACTGTTTATTCGGCTGATTACTATTCAGTTTACTGTTTATCCGGCTGGATACTGTTCAAATTACTGTTTATTCGGCTGGGTACTGTTCAAATTACTGTTCAGTACTGTTCACTACGAGAGATATTTTAACTTCAGGATCTTTGCAGGGTGGCGAATCCCACTTAGACAGCCACAGAAGCTTGTTTCAGATGATGTAAAGTCCTACTCGGTACTCACCGTATGCCTTACCTATCTGTCTTTTTAGAAGCAACTTAAAAAGATATTCCAAGTCACACTTGTTCTAGCTAAGAGTTTATCGTCTCCCCAGGCAGTTCCACCCGAAGGGAACACTTCTCTACGGATACCGATTCTCCAGACGCCTATGCAAGATGCAGGCTAAAACGAGAACAAACCGAAGAGGTTTCTCCTATAGGGTCCTTAGCATAAACACTTGTTTAGAACAAACGTGCAGGAATACTTAATGAAAATTACTTCATAATAAACAGATAAGCTTACATACGGTTTTCCCTTTCGGGAACCCCGAAGGTAGATACAAGCAAGCTGTTCTTACCTTACACAGCGTTATAACACAACTCCTTGCTTCAATATACTATGCAAGGTAGGCTAAAGTCACTACTACTAAGAATGGTGGAATGGAGGGTGAGAGCGCGCTTGGAAGCTTTGCTCTGAATGGCGTCTTCGTTGTTGTTCTCCTCAGCTGAGCAAACCCCTTCTTTTATAGGAGCTTCGGAGGCTCTACTGTGCTTCAAGCTTATCTTCTAGATACTGTATTTTCACGAGCTGGCTCGCACCATGGAGATGCTTATCTTCGACACCTCTGTACCTGCGCCTTTCTTTTCCGCCGAAAGCAATGTTCTCCACAATATTTTTAACAGTGAAATGTCATTCACTGTCCTTGCATTTTGGATTGATTCAAATTCATACTTTGGTCATTCGCCATTCGCAAATATAGTCTTCCCGCGCGCAAAGAATTGATATTTATTATCAATTTATATTATACGTATATACATATACATATACGTATACGTGTATACATATACATATACGTATACGTGTATATATATATATATATGTATATATATATACATATATATGTATATATATACATATATACACATATATATGTATATATATACATATATATGTATATACATATATACATACATATATATATATATACATATATATCAAATTCCAATATAGAGTGCATAGGACTACAAGCATTTGCACCAAATTGGTATAGAGATATTAAGTCTAAAAGGGATATAGAAAAAATTATTCAAAGATTAGAAGATATCCAAGTTATCTTCAAGTCAAATTTTGAGAAATATTTACTACCTTGTATTCTATTAATCCATTCTTGCTTATTTGGGATATTATAGGCATCTTCTATAGTATTATCGTTTAGTCTTTTATAATTTATGACCATCCTAGATTTGCCTCTAACTTCTTCTGCATGATTTCTTACTATGAACGCTGCAGACCTATGTGGACTTCTGCTCTCTCTTATGGATATCTTAATATCTTAACAGACTACCTTGAATAGTTGTATATATTGGAACAAACCACTTATACATATATATATATATATATATACATATATATATATATATACATATATATATATATATACATATATATATATATATATATATATATATATACACTTTCTGTCTCTATTTTGCGATGTCCCTATCTCCCTGTGAATGTGTATCAAATGGACTGACTGGTTGACTTTGACTTGAACAGAAAACTTTGACTGAGGCTACGCACAAAAGTTCATGAACTTGCTGACCTCATAAGTGGGGCAGAAGTGGAGTACTCTACTTCTTTCCTTTTTCTTTTTTGAGGAAGCTACATCTCATAGGTCACAGAAAAATAAACAAAACAACCAAAAATAAATTATGGATAAAACTTTCATGTATGTTTTATTTGTGGTCTAAAACCCAATTCTAAAAAATAGACCATGATAAGAAAAACAAAATAAACTTTAAAATTAAGTTAAAAATTTAAATTTTTGTTGCGATTGATAAATAAAAAATTAGACGATTATATGTTAACAAAAAATTGAATTTAGAAATTAAAAGACAAATATATGGTCACTTGTTCCCTAAAAATATACAACCTTGCTAGCTTAAGTCAAACTTGCTCTCCAATACCCTAGAAATCGTGGTACTTCCTATATGCTTCTAGTTACAAATAAGTAACATTTTAGTATATTTGAAATTAACATAAGTTAAAGTTAACTGTAATTATTGTTTAGAATATAGGTTTAGGGTGTATGTAAAAGCAATATACATACCCTAATTTGTTACATAACAAAGCCTCCGTAATATTACACTTTATTATGCAACTATTTTTAGATTTATGGAAAATAATTAAATAATTAAAAGTATCTTTATTGACTTTAAAAAAATAATAAGATATTTATTTGTTACTGAAGGGAGTATGTTTTTCCAATATCAATATTCAGGCAAGAGCATGCCAATAATTAATGAAGTACGCGTGGTAAAATTTACTGGACATTTGGACAGTAGGAGTGTATTGTAGAGATGTATGAAAAATTATTGATGTGGTCAAGAGCACGAAAATACCAGTTAAGTATACCTCTCGGAAATTTCTCCTTTAATTTGTTGAGTTTTCCCCCTGAATACGAAGAATGTTACACCAACCTTCATCACTGTGGCGTGTTCACAAGGCAATCGATCTTAAACACTAGCTAGCTATAGCTAACCTTGAAATCTTGCCATTCCTTTCAGTTCGTATTCCGGACACTTTCAGTTCGTCTTCCATGCATGCTATCTGGTCTGGTCTATCCGGACAGTCACACTTCTTACGGCAAAAGGAGAGATCAGGGACAGAAAGCTAATTCATCCGTTTCATATTATAAGTCGTTTGAAATTTTTAGTCAAATTTTTCATGTTTGATCAAGTTTATAAAAAAATTTAACAACATCTACGATACTAAATTAGCTTCATTAAATATAACATTAAATATATTTTGATAATATATATGTTTTGTGTTGAAAAATGTTGTTAATTTTTTTAGAAATTTAATTAAATTTAAAGAAATTTGACTATAAAAAAAATCAAAAATAACTTATAATATAAAACGAAGGGAATACATATGATAAAAAAAGAGAGTTATTGCAGTCTTGGTTTTGCAAGTTCGTAAGAATGCACCGACCAACTGACCGACCTCGCACGCTATAACTTTGCAAATTTGCATGTAGACCTAGAAAACCGCGTAGCTGCTTTCCAATTTCATTCACAAACTCGTCAAATTAATTAGTTGATCAGTCAGACAGACAGTCACACTACACGTAAAAAACCATGAACTTTCAGGGTTTGGCCTTGGCACTATGCCATGTCATGACTCACGAGCTTCTCCCAACCTATAAATAACCGATCGTAATATCGACCATTTCTTCGTGTCACAGTTCAAAACACTGCAGAGTTAATTATATTTTTTGTGGAGAAAAAAGAACAGATCAGAAAACACAACTGTGAGCTAGCTAGCTAGCTTCTAGCTAGTACAGGAGTTACAGTAGACATAATCGCCATGCCAACGATGAGGAAGGTTGCAGTGGCCATGCTCTTCGTGGCGATGGCCATGTCGGCCTCATGGTTGCCGACTACGGCGAGGCCGTACGCCGAGCAACCGTCCGCCGATGGCTCCGTCAACATCGCGTTGCCACCGCCGACGCACTGGAGAGGAGGCCACAGGCTACTACCGTTGGAGCAAAAGTATAGCCGACAATGCCCCAAAAGCAACAATCCTAACAACCACTGTTGATAGACAGATATAAGCGTGGATCGTTACCTTAATCAGTTCTAGCATTGGCCGTGTCAAGGTCTATTTGTGTCAGTACCCGTAATTAAGCAATCTTACTTTTGAATTTCCTTGTCAGTATTCTTTCATAACGTAAGTAGTTCTTTGATTTTAGTAGTAGCTTATGTACTTGTGGTTCGTGGCCAATTGCGATGAATAAAGTGTCACTAGTACAACTAGTACAGATTCTATTTTTTCTACGATCAAAACACGTTTTTTTAGTACGGAGGTCTTGTCTGTCTGCATCTAGGGGTCTGAAAAAATAAACATTTTCACGTGTGGGCGGCCCAACCACACGGAAAAATACATCTTCCCGTGTGGTCTACTTAACTCGACCGCACGGGATAATCTTTTATCCCGTGCGGTCCAGTTATACGGACTGCACGGGAAGATGTATTCCCGTTCGCTCGTCGTTTCGCTCCTCGGTCATTCACTCGCTCGTTCTCACTCGCTCGTCGTTTCGCTCCTCGGTCGTTCCTCGGGCGCGACGCCGGAGAAGAGAGAGGTGGAGGGGAGACGGTGAGGGTGGCGGCGATGACGATGACGCGATGGACGACGACGGCAATGGCGACGGCGGCGGCGGCGGCGATGACGAGGACGGCGACGACGACGACGACGACGGCACCTGAGAGGAGGAGAGGATGCGGCGACGGTCGACGAGGAGGCAGCGATGGTCGGCAAGGAGGAGAGGAGGCGGCGATGGTCGGCGAGGAGGCGGCGACGGTCGGCGAGGAGGGCAGGCCGACGACGAGGGGATGCAGGCGGCGGCGTCGAGGGGACCAGCTAGGCGGCCGGCAGTGAGGGCGAGGAGATGAGGCGGGACTTAGAAATTTCTCCGGGACTTAGAAATTTTTGGAGCCCTTCCATACCTTATATAGGTGGCATGCTTCATCGCGTGCGGTTGCGTTAAGCGGCCCGCACGGGATAATCTATTATCCCGTGGGCGACTTAACACGACCGCACACGATAATGTATTATCCCGTGCGGGCAACTTAATCCGACCACACACGATAATGTAGATTATCGCGTGCGGTCGTGTTAAGACGCTCGCACGGGATAATAGATTATCCCGTGCACGGGATAATAGATTATCCCGTGCGGGCGATGACCAGGCCCCGGTGGACCGGTTTTTTCAGGCGGTGCCACTTACGGCCCGCTTGAAATCTACCGGAGGCCTCATACAGAAAAAACTTTTCTGTAGTAGTGTGTATATATATATTGTAGAGCAATTTTATCATCTTTAAAAAGATACCGAGAGGTACCGTATTTTCTACTATATAAACATGTTATCTCTAAGCACTAGGTATCTCGAGGTATTAAATTGTTTTAATGTAAAATGTTAGTACCTTGAGGTACTTTCTCAAGAATAAAAAATTTCTCTATATTGTAACTGCTTAATGTTCCCTGTGTTTTTCTAATATATGACATGGTTAACTTCTAAACATACATTTCATCATTCATATTATTTAAAAAAGACACAACTACAGGACAGAGCTATTACAGCACAAGCTTGTAACACATGATGAAATGTGTTGCAGGGGAATATTGAAGTAGCACAAAGTATGTGTTACATCCAATGTAAAACAGTTTTACAGGAAGAGCTATAGTAGCATATAATATGTGTTACTAACGCTGGTTACCAGTTTATTTGCTACGTGAAACTTTGAGTACCTTCAGATTTTGAGCATATAAGATTGAACAAGTACTCAATATTTTATAAGTCATTATATGGACCTAATTAGAGTTATCTAACAATTGACCACTAGTTTATGCTATTTTATTGTTCCTTTAATTTAAGAGTTTGATCAAAATCTTTATATAGATAAAAAGATTAGTACTAAAAGCTGCAATAATCGCACTTAACTCCATTGATGCCAAACTTGATGGAACAAGCTGTGATAAAAATTGAGAAACGAGGTTCTGCTGTTTTATGAGCTATACAAAACAATTAGGAATCCTAAAAAAAAACCAAAACTGTTTTATGAATGGAGAAACTCAAACTGTTGTTCTAATCGAGTCCAGCTAGCTCCAACAGGAAGGTATACTATCAAAAACTTCATTTACGTTGAAACTTGAAACACAACAAGCACATTTCAGAAATGTTTTTGTGGTTAACAAGTTGAAACAGAAATATGTAAGGCGCATATAACTTGAAACCTGACAATGACAAGAGAAGTTCAAATTAGCATTGACTTGCTATAGTATAAACAGATGTGTATTCCCCAAAAAAATCAGATATCAGTTGTGAGCACTATTCATCTAAGAACAACACTTTAGTGTGCGAAATGGAAGAAACAGATGCAGATTACTGTTTATGGACATTATTTTGTGAAGAGAAAAAAGTCATGTCTTGAATTTTTCACATTGAAGTAGTTGCATGGCATCTAGAGTAAATTGTGGTTTGGGGCACTTTTTATTGTCAAAGTTTCACTTTGGATCACTCTTAAATCAATCTTTTTTATTTTGTACCCGGTAACTTTGTAATATTTTTAGTTTGGACCACCCAACTCTCTTTATTATTCATGTATATATCCTCATCGTTGTACAATTTTGTAAGAAATAAGAATATGGTGGTGGCTAACGTGTTGGGAAGGGTTTCTTTAAACGTCTCCTTTAGGAGAGCCATAATAGGAGATAATTTGAAAGCATGTCATGAGATTGTAGCTAACATGGTTGATATAAACCTAAGGGGGCAAAAGGATGAGTTTACTTTGGATGCTAGTAAAAATGGAACTTTCACAGTGTTGGCATAGAATTTCGACCCGCCTTGCAACCAAACGGGTTCCACGTTTCCACGGCGGCCTAGGAGGTCTGCTTAACTCCAGTGCAGGTCCAAAGGCTTGCCTAGGTGTGTGTAGGGCGTGCCAGTTGATTTGATCTGCAATCAACAAGATAAACAAGCAAACCATGTAAGTAAACAATGGCCGATTGGCCGATAAGCCGATGTCGCATTGTCATGACCTAGCCGATAGGGCAAAGCTATATCGGCTCGCTTGTAGTTGTGATAAAATAGCATCAAGGTATAGATCTAATCTCATCGGCCTTCATCGACATGTTCATGTCAATTAGTGGCATCGGCCGATGAGAGATAAAAGAAATAATTGCACTAGCTAATACTCTAATGCAGACTTGTACAAGCCAATCAACTTATATAAATACATCAATCACAAGTAAACCCTAGATGATAACCTATAACAAATGCATTCATATCTATCAATCTACTCATACAAGTGACAAATACATATAAAAACATTATAGTAATTACATGTGACGGAGCGTGAGGCTCCTCACCGGGAGACCGCGCGGGCCCCCCTTTGCCGGTTCGGCCGGGGGCGCTAAGTGAGGTTCTTCGCCCTCGATCTGAGGAACGTCAGCGAGAGAGGAAACGCACAAGACGCGGGCGACGTAGACAGGTTCGGGCCGCTGAGAAGCGTAACACCCTACTCCTGTGTTCTGGTGGATCTGGGGGTCTCCAACAATACAAAGAGAGTTCCCTCTCTAGAACGTATTCACCCCCCCTCTTTCCTAGGCCTGGGCCTCCTTTTATCTGATCAGGGGTCACCACATGGGTCTCTAGCTGCCTAAGAAAGGAAACATTCTTTTTACAATGAGGGCTAGTCTACAGCCGGAAGTGACCTCTGACAGGCATGGTACACGCCTTCTGCCCCGCTCGCCAGCTCTCCCGGTGGAGGTTGGCTAATGAACTTGCCACCTGCGTCGGTCCACTCTTGGGAGGATTTGTGCCAGCAGTTCACCACGAACTTTCAGGGCACATATCCGCGCCCAGGCGAAGAGGCGGACTTGCATGCGGTACAGCGAAGGGACGATGAGTCTCTTCGCTCGTACATTCAGCGGTTCTGTCAAGTCCGCAACACCATACCATGCATCCCCGCACACGCGGTGATCTACGCGTTCAGGGGGGGCGTGCGGCACAACCGCATGCTCGAGAAGATCGCCTCCAAGGAGCCCCAGACCACCGCGCAGCTTTTTGAGCTCGCGGACCGTGTGGCCCGCAAGGAGGAGGCCTGGACCTGGAACTCCTCCGGTTCTGGCGTGGCAGCTCCGGCCGCCCCCGGGTCCGCCGCTCGGTCAGGGCGACGGGACAGGAGGAGGAAGAAGAGGTCGGCCCGTTCCGACGACGAGGGTCATGTCCTCGCCGTCGAGGGCGCTTCGCGGGCCCCCCGAAAGGGGAGGCCTGCGGGCGACAAAAAGAAGGAGGCCGGCGTTCCCAGCAAGGAGCGTCCGACCGGCAAGTGGTGCACCGTGCACAACACCTCCCTCCACGACCTCGCGGACTGCCGCGCGGTCAAAAGTTTGGCCGAGCGGACGAGGAAGTGGGAGGAGGAGAAGAGGCAGGAGCGCCGTGAGGGCAGGGCCCCGGCGGCTCCCGCCGGCAACCGGCGAGGTGAGGCCAAGCAGAAGGCCCCCGCCGAGGACGTCGACGATGGCGACGATGACCTGGGGTTTCAGGAGCCTGAGGCCACCGTCGCCACCGTCGATGGGGGAGCGTGTGCTCACGCTTCTCGCCGGAGCCTCAAGGCCATGAAGCGTGAGCTTCTGGCCGCGGCCCCTACCCATGAGGCGACGCGGCGGGCGCGGTGGTCGGAGGTTGCCCTCACCTTCGACCAGACCGACCACCCGCCGTGCGTTGCCCGGGGAGGACAGATCGCGATGGTGGTTTCCCCCACCGTTTGCAACGTGAAGTTGGGGCGTGTCCTCGTGGACGGGGGTGCAGCCCTCAACATCCTTTCCCCCGCAGCCTTTGATGCCATCAAGGCCCCGGGGATGGTGCTCCGACCGTCCCAGCCGATCATCGGCGTGACGCCGGGGCACACCTGGCCGCTGGGTCATATCGACCTCCCGGTCACCTTCGGTGGTTCCGCCAACTTCCGCACGGAGCGGGTGGACTTCGATGTGGCGGACCTCAGTCTGCCCTACAACGCGGTCCTGGGGAGGCCCGCGTTGGTGAAGTTCATGGCGGCGGTCCACTACGCCTATCTCCAGATGAAGATGCCGGGCCCCGGTGGCCCCATCACCGTCCATGGCGACCTCAAAGTCGCGCTTGCTTGTATGGAGCAGCGCGCGGACCACCTCGCCGCGGCATCCAAGCCCGCGGACGGTGACGAGAGGCCCAGCACCTCCGTCCCGCCCGCCCCAAGGCAGCGGATGGTCACGAGCGACGAGGTCCCGGTCAAGGAGGTTGCCCTGGGCGACGGCCCGTCCGAGACCACCCGGATCGGTGGTCTTTTGGACGACAAATAGGAAGACGCGCTCGTCTCCTTCCTGCGGGCAAACGCCGACGTCTTCGCCTGGAGACCGGCGGACATGCCCGGGGTCCCCAGGGAGGTGATTGAGCATCGTCTCGCCGTGCGGCCGGGCGCAAGGCCGGTCCGGCAGAAAGTGCGGCGGCAGGCCCCGGAACGTCAAGCCTTCATCCGCGAGGAGGTGGCGCGACTTCTGGAGGCTGGATTCATCCGTGAGGTCATCCATCCGGAGTGGCTGGCGAACCCGGTCGTCGTCCCCAAGGCGAACGGCAAGCTTCGGATGTGCATCGACTACACCGACCTCAACAAGGCATGTCCTAAGGACCCTTACCCCCTGCCACGCATAGATCAGATTGTCGACTCCACCGCGGGGTGCGACCTTTTGTGTTTTCTAGATGCATACTCTGGTTATCATCAGATTCGCATGGCTAGGGAGGATGAGGAGAAAACTGCATTCATTACCCCCATAGGAACCTATTGTTATACGACAATGCCTTTCGGGTTAAAGAATGCAGGTCCTACTTTTCAGCGTACTACTCGAATTTCCTTGGGTAGCCAGATAGGACGCAATGTTGAGGCCTATGTTGATGACTTGGTTGTGAAGACACGCAACCAAGAGACCTTGCTCTCGGATTTAGCGGAAACTTTCGAAAGTCTCCGCTCCGCCCGCATAAAGCTGAACCCCGATAAGTGCGTGTTCGGCGTGCCTGCGGGCAAACTTCTCGGGTTCTTGATCTCTGCCCGAGGCATCGAGGCCAACCCCGAGAAGATACGAGCTATAGAGCGGATGCGCCCCCCCAGCAAGCTTAGGGACGTGCAGTGCGTCACCGGCTGCATGGCCGCCCTAAGTCGGTTCATATCGAGGCTGGGAGAGAAGGCGCTACCCCTATTTAAGCTCCTCAAGCGCTCCGGGCCGTTTACCTGGACGGAGGAGGCTGAGCGCGCCTTCACTCAGTTGAAGGCGTACCTCAGTTCTCCCCCAGTCCTGGTCGCCCCGGAGCCAGATGAGCCGTTGCTACTCTACCTGGCGGCAACCCCGCAGGTGGTCAGCGCGGCGTTGGTCGTGGAGCGTGACGAGGACAACCCTCACTCCGCGCCCCCCCACCCTGTGTCGGCTCGACCCGGGAGAGAGCAGGGAGGAGAGGCCCCCGAGCCGAACGGCGGCCTAAGGCCCCCGACGGCCGGAGCTGGCCCTCCGCCTGCTTGTCCGACGGTGCCAGGCGCCCCCGACCCCCAGGATGGCCCCGGGGCCACTGCGGGAAGGCCGCGCCTGTCGCCCTCTGACCCCGAGGTCGTCGGCACAGAAGCCGAGTGCGCCCCGCACGGCCTCTCGGACGAAGAGCGCCCTGGAGACGCGGCCCCTGGCAAAGAGGATAGGCCCCGCCGAAAGGTGCAGCGGCCCGTCTACTTCGTTAGCGAGGCCCTCCGGGACGCCAAGACCCGATACCCTCAGGCCCAGAAGATGCTTTACGCTATTCTGATGGCTTCGAGGAAGTTGCGCCATTATTTCCAGGCGCATCGGGTCACGGTGGTTACGTCTTACCCCCTCGGCCAAATCTTGCATAACCGAGAGGGTACTGGACGGGTGGTGAGATGGGCAATCGAACTCTCTGAATTCGATTTGCGCTTTGAACCACGCCACGCGATCAAGAGCCAGGCCCTCGCCGACTTTGTGGCGGAGTGGACCCCAGCTCCCGAGCCCGTCTCCGCCCCCGAGGCCAGCCCGGGCCCCTCGCAGCTGCCTCACACCGCCTACTGGGTGATGCAGTTCGACGGCTCCCTGTCTCTTCAGGGCGCCGGTGCGGGGGTCACTTTGACCTCGCCGAGCGGAGACGTCCTCAGATACCTGGTCCGCCTCGACTTTCGGGCGACCAACAATATGGCGGAGTACGAGGGACTCCTTGCGGGACTCAGAGTGGCGGCTGGACTGGGGATCCGCCGCCTCCTGGTGTTAGGCGACTCCCAGTTGGTCGTTAACCAGGTCCGTAAGGAGTACCAGTGCTCCGACCCGCAGATGGACGCCTACGTCCGCCAGGTGCGGCGTATGGAGCGCCATTTCGACGGGATAGAGCTTCGGCACGTGCCCAGGCGGGATAACGCGGTCGCCGACGAACTCTCAAGGCTCGCTTCCTCGCGAGCCCAGACCCCACCGGGCGCCTTTGAAGAAAGGCTTGCCCAGCCGTCGGCGCGACCCGACCCCCTAGGGGAGACGGACGCGCCTGAACGGCCCCCGAGGCCCGTCGGAGTCCAGGCCTCGGGACCCGAGGGGAGCGCTCCCAGCTCCCCTAGATTGATTGCTTGGATCACTGAGATCCAGGCGTATCTCGCAGATAAGACTCTACCCGAGGACCGCGAAGGGAGTGAACGCGTCCGTCGCATCTCCAAGCGCTACGTGCTGGTGGAAGGGACCCTCTATCGGCGCGGGGCTAACGGAGTCCTCCTGAAGTGCATTCCTCGGGAACAAGGCGTCGAGCTTCTCGCCGATGTCCATGAAGGCGAGTGCGGAGCCCACTCCGCCTCGCGCACCTTGGTTGGCAAGGCCTTTCGCCAGGGTTTCTATTGGCCGACGGCTCTCACCGATGCGGTCGACCTGGTCCGGCGGTGCAGGGCGTGCCAGTTCCACGCCAAGCAAACGCATCAGCCGGCCCAGGCCCTGCAGACCATACCTCTTTCGTGGCCATTTGCTGTCTGGGGGCTCGATATCCTGGGACCGTTCAGGCGGGCCCCGGGCGGGTTCGAGTATCTGTATGTCGCTGTCGACAAGTTCACTAAGTGGCCCGAGGCTTATCCGGTCATCAAGATCGATAAGCACTCCGCCCTTAAGTTCATCAGGGGCATCACTGCTCGGTTCGGGGTACCTAACCGTATCATTACGGATAACGGCACCCAGTTCACTAGTGAGCTCTTCGGCGACTACTGCGAGGACATGGGTATCAAACTCTGCTTCGCCTCACCCGCCCACCCCAGAAGCAACGGCCAGGTGGAGCGCGCCAACGCGGAAATCCTCAAGGGCCTCAAAACCAAGACCTTCAACGTCCTCAAGAAGCACGGCGATTCGTGGATCGAGGAGCTGCCAGCGGTGCTCTGGGCGAACCGAACCACGCCAAGCCGAGCAACCGGGGAAACGCCTTTCTTCCTCGTCTACGGCGCGGAGGCGGTCCTCCCATCTGAGCTCACCCTGAGGTCCCCTCGGGCCACCATGTATTGCGAGGCTGATCAAGATCAGCTTCGCCGAGACGACCTCGACTATCTGGAAGAGCGAAGGCGGCGCGCGGCCCTTCGAGCCGCGCGCTACCAGCAGAGCCTGCGGCGCTACCATCAGCGCCACGTCCGGGCCCGATCACTCTGCGTCGACGACCTCGTCCTACGCCGCGTCCAAACGCGTGCTGGACTGAGCAAGCTCTCACCAATGTGGGAGGGTCCGTATCGAGTGATCGGCGTCCCCCGGCCGGGCTCGGTTCGGTTGGCCACGGGCGACGGCACAGAGCTGCCTAACCCGTGGAACATCGAGCATCTTCGTCGCTTCTACCCCTAATGGGGGTCGGGTGTCATGTCTCGGGCTCGGGCCAACCCCGCCCCCCCCCCGGGCGTGCAGGGTTGGCCGGGGGCTACCACATGCACATACTTATCTTTTTTCTCTTCCGTATTTCAATAAAAGCACTTTCGATTTCCAGAGGACCGTGTCTGTGCCGTCGCTTCCTTTTGAAGAATCTCGGCTTGAGTTAGTACGCTCGTGCTCGGCCCTGCCCTCGGTGGCCCGGGCCGGCTAAAACCGCCAAACGGGGCCCAGAACCGAGCCGTGCCCCGGGGCGTGGTGAACTCCGGGGGGGAATCGGCAAAGGCCCACAATCGGGTCCTCCTAACCCTCGGTCACCGCGCTCCCGGCCTGGCCAGTCTCGACACGCGGATCTCCCCAGGCACTAGCCCCGACCCGCGCCGTTTGAGGCTGGGACCTGGGCACGAGCCCTTGCTCAAGCCAAGACTCAGAAGGACCGCGGCACAGACCATCCTCGTCTTATACGCACAACAAACATAACTGACATAGAAATTTCCTCTTTATTTGATTGCAGATTAAACCAGTCTATACAAGCAGGGGGCTTGAAGGCCTCGGAAGAAGAAGGTAAAATTTAAGATCGGCGGGGGCTTGGGGGCTCACTCCGACGCACCCGGGCCGCCGGCCTCGCCGTCGCTGTCGTCCGCACCGTCGTCGCCGTCCTCCTCCTCGGAGTCGAGGGCGAACGCGAGCCGAGGGGCCGTACCCTCGAAGCTGTGGACGATGTGGTCGGCGGCGTCCCGGACCTGCGCGCGCGCGCCGTCCTCGGTTCCGGGAGGGAACTCTTCCAGCGCTGCCCACGGGGAGAAGTCAGGGTCCCTGGCCTGGTAGCTCGCCAGTACGAGCTCCACCGCCCCCCGGGCGAGGTCCCTCGAGGATGACTTGATCGTCTCCTCGAGCTCCTCGGGGAGCCGTTCGAGGACCCCGGCCATCTCCGAGAGGCGCTGGGCGAGGCCCCCCTGGTTGGCGGCGTACTTCGCGTACCGCCCGCCCCAGAGGCCCGCCTGCCGCCCGGCGCGGTCTAGACGCGAGACGGCGTCCCGAAGCATGCCGGGCCCCACCTCGCACGCCAGGCGGAGGGCCTCGACCTCCCCGGCGGACGAGTCCAGCGCGCCCTGCAGCTCGGCGACGGTGTGTTCGGCGGCTGCGAGGCGGGCGGCTAGGTCGTCGTGGCCCGCGGCCGCCCCGCCGCTGTGCGCTCTCGCGTCCAGCTCCTTCGCCCGCGCCTCGAGCTCAGCGGCCCGCTGGTCCAGCGCGGCCCTCTCGGCGCGGGCGCCTTCCAGATTGCGGCGCGCCTGCTCCTCCCGCGCCGCCTCGCGGAGGAACAGGCTGTCCGCCAGCCGCTGCGCCGCGGCCTCGGCCTCCTCGAGAGCTCGCCCCCGCTCGGCGAGCGCATCCTCGCGGAGGCGGAGTGCGGACTCCTCCTCGGCGGAGGCGGCCTCGTGCGCCGCCAGCGTTGCCTCCCGGGTGGCGACGGCGGCCTCGCGGTCCGCCAGGGCGCCCTCCTTCGCGTCCAGGGCGCGGGCGCGCTCCTCCAGCGCCGCGACGCGAGCCTCAAGGGCCTCTTCCCGCTGACGGGACGCCGCCTCGTTCTCCGCCGCCCGCCGCTCCCGGGCAGCGGCGGCGTCGAGGACTCCCCGGGCGGCGTCGAGCTTCTCCTCTAGCTCCGCCGCCCGGGTCCCGTATTGGAGGCGGAGGTCGTCCCGCGCCTCGTCGAGCACGGCGGTGGCGATGAGGGCGGTCTCCCGCTCCTCCTCTACCTCCCTGGCGATCTCCGCCAGGTCCCTACGACGGGCCTCGAGCTGTTTGGCGTGCTGGCGGTATGCCTTGCGGCCCGTCTCCACCATGGCCTCCACCGAGCGCCGCCCCTCCTCGACGCGCGCCCACGCCGCGTCGAGCTCCGCCCGCTCCGCCTGCAGGGCCTCCATCTGGGCACTTAGCCCGTCCAGCACCGTGCTGTTCGCGGTGGCCAGGGCCTGCAGGAGGGGCTCCGCGCTCAGCGGGGTAGCGGAAGGCAAAGGGGAGAGCCGCCTCGGTGTGGGTGCCGCGCGGCTCGGCCCGCCGATCGGCGTGCTGGCCTCGGGGGCGCCCCCCGAAGCTGGCTCGTCCCGCGCGTCGCCCGGGGCGTCAGGCCCGGGCGGCGCGCCCGCGGCCTCGTTGTGGGTGGCCTCGGGGGTCGTCATGGTCTCGGGCGGAGTCGGGTCGGGGGCTTGGCAGGCTGCCCGGCGTGCACCCGCCGCCTCTGCCTCCCGGGCGGACTCCTCGGCCCGGCGGAGTCTGGCCTCCTCCCGAGCGGCCTCCTCGGCCTGGCGAACCCGGGCGGCCTCCCGGGCAGCCTCCTCGGCTTCCCGGAGGCGGTCCGCGGCTTCCCGTCGGTCAGCCTCTCGCCTCCGGGCCTCCGCGGTCACCGTCTCCTCGGCCTCGGACCGGCCGGACTTGGAATGGCGTGGGGGGCGTGACGGGATCTCGCTGAGGCAGAAGAAAAACCAAAGACAAAAAGAAGCGGGTGAGTAAAAACTCGCCTTGGGGAGTAGATACGGCCGCAGTGGGCGTGGGAACGAACCTGCGGGGAGGTCGGCTGAACGACCACCTCGGGGGCGAGATGAGGCTCCCCCGGCATGGCTCGCTCTCCCCCATCTTGCGGAGCCGTTTCTTCCTTCGCTCCCCCTCGGGCTGCGGCGCCGGCACGGCACCCTCTGGGCGCCTGCTGCTGGCACGCACCGCCCCGCCCCCTCGGGGAGGAGATGGGGGAGGAGTACCTCCCTGCTTCCTCTTCCCCCTGGCGTCGGCGGGGCGGCTGCCCCCCGGGCCCCCGTCGCGGGGCCCAGAAGCACGACCCCCTCCCGGGGTAGATTGTTCCCCCCTGCGGCTCCCGCCCGCGCCATCGTGGCCTCGGGGGGCCCGTTCCCCCGACGCCCCGACCACCTGCATGATGGCCAGGATGTTGGCGCGCTCTGGGTCGCAGCAGAGGGGGAGGACCCCTTGGGGGATGAGGGATGCCTCCACGGAGCTGAGATTCAGCACCCGTTGGACCACCATCCTGAAGTCCTCGGGGTCCCAGTCCCATTTTCGCCCCAGGTGGGTCCTCACGTGGTCCTCGGGCCCGGTGTACTCCCAGGCGCCTCGGGCGCGCCGCTGGAGCGGCGCGATCCGGCGACGAAGGTAGTCGCCGAACACCATGGCCCCCGTGAGCCCCTGGGATCGCAGACCCGCCAGGCGGTCAAGAACGGCGTCGTAGCCGTCCCCCAGATCCACCGCCGCCCGCCAGCTGGAGGCCTGCGCCGGGGGCTGGCTCGGAAGTCGGAGGCGCGCTTCGTCGGCGAGGGGGGTGTAGAACCAGTCGCTCTTCCAGTCGTCCCACTTCTTGCGGAGGACGCAGGGAATGTAGCGGTTCAGCACCTGCCCCCGCGGCTGGAAGTAGCAGCCACCGACTGCCGTCGGCGGCGACACCGGCTGCACGGTGAAGAACCACCGGAACAGCCGGAGAGATGGGCGCACCCCGATAAACATCTCGCACAGGTGCGCGAAGATGGCCAACGTCATTATCGCGTTGGGGGTGAGGTGCGCCATCTGGAGATCATAAAACTCCAGAATATCCATGAAGAAAATAGAGAATGGCGGGACCAGCCCCGCCATTGCGAAAGAGAGGAAGAAGACGGACCGCCCCGGGTAGTCTGGCGCCGGGCGTCCCTCGCCCAGCGTGACCACCTCCCGGCCGGTGGCAGATTCCGGCATGAATCGGCGCGGCAGCCCGGCCTGCCTCTCGCTCGTGATGCGGGAAGGCGGCAGCACGCTACCGTCGAGCGGTGCGGAGCCCCGTGCCATGGCGCCGGCGGAGGAGGAGCTTGAGAGCGAGCGCGTGCGGCAAGAGTAGGGCACAGGAAACGAAGAGTTAGGGCACGAGTGGCGAAGGCAAGGGGAAAAATGGAGAGAGGAAGGAAACGAATCCCTTCCTCGGCGTCTTTATACCCTTGCCAACGCTATGCCCGGCTCCTCGCTTCCTGCGCCCACTACCTCGCCCCCTCGTTTCTCGCGCCCACGCCTCCACTAACCCCACTCGCCCGTTTGCGGCGCACGCGGCAGACGTGCGGCCGTGGCGGTTGAGATGGGGCAGATCGTGCGCGCATTAACTGCGCTCGCCGACCGTGAAAAACGCCATCATCATATCCCCAGGCGAAACGAACCGGCACGTCCCGATTCCCGCGCTGCTCGAGTAATGCAGCGGTCTTGAAGAGGCCGCTCATTATCGTCGGTCGGTTTTCTCTTACCGGTGCGCGCGATTCACGACTGTTGGGTTCCTGTCCGCCTGTAGGGACCGGCCCCACCCGTCACCGGGCCTAAGGAGTGGCGTCACGCTCGAGCGCTTCCCTCGAGGGGGGCGGTCGCCCTGGCGTAACGCCGGGGGCTACTGTCGGTGACATGGGACCGGGGGTATCATGACTAGAGGCTTGGGTAGCCGCGGTCACCCACGTGTCCCGACCCCCTCGGGGGGGTCGGGCCCGAGGGTGACGTGGCCACCCCTCCCTCTGTCTCCCCGAGGGGTCGGGCCGCTCCCATTTCGGCCCCGAGGGCTGGGGCGCCCCGACCCCCTGTGATTTTGGCGCCACGTGTGCGGGTTAGGTGAGCACAGCAGGGCCACCTAACCGCATTTATAGCGGTCAGACGAGCGCACCACGCCGCATTTAATGCGGCGCAGCGCACGCTATCCGGTCCGTGACCGGTCGCGGTGTGTGACCGGTCACAGACCGGTCAGATCGCGGGTTAGGTGGGACAGGCGGCCGGTGGCACGCCTCGCCCCGTCCCGTCAGAATGATGAGAGCCTCCTGGCTCTCGTCCCTAGCCGGAGCCGGCGTGCTAACTCCTGGAGTTGGTATGTCAGTCCCGGTCAGATCCAATCCAGACTTCAGCGCAGGCGTGGCAAGGAAGTCGCTGGCCATTGAATGAAGGTTGAAACGGGCGCCGCGCCTGACCCTTCAGGGCCATGGGGAAGAAATTCGCCATGACCCTGTCGTCACCCCCCGCGGCCTCGATCCCGGTCGTGTAGATCTGGAGAAACTCGGCGGGGTTGACGCTTCTGTTGTATTTTTCGGCGATGGTGGGCCGGAACCTTGGGGGCCAACGGACGTTCCAAAGGCTCGCCACAAAGGCTCGACAGCCGGCACCGCCGACCGGGGACACGGGGGGCCGGCCCCCGTGACCGGACCGAAGTGGCGCTCCGGACGAGGAAGCGCCCTCCGTTGTGTGGGCGGCACGACGAGCGTCGCGCCGGCGCTCGATATCGAGCCGGGCATCCGGCCCCCCACGCACATCTTCTTGGGTCGGAGGCGTTGACGAGGGAACGGCGGACGAGCGGCGTGTAACGGCCGTCGTTCGCCGCGCCCTCTGCCTCGACGACATGGAGCCGGCGGCGGCAGCGCCAGAGGCCCCGGCGGCGGAGGACCGCCCGCCGGCGTCTAGGCGCTGCTGCGCCGTCATGACCAAGTCGGCCACGTCATCCAGCCAACGTTGGGCTGGAGTCTCTGGATCGGGGACGACGGGCGGGTGACGCAGGAGCGCGCCTGCAGCCTGGAGCGCGCCCTGGGGCGTGCCGCCATCGCCGTAGGTGAGGCGGCGACGCGCCCTGTCCCGCCGTCCTCCCCCGTCGCCCGCAAGCTGCGAGGTCGCGGATCCTTCGACCACCTCGAGCGCCTTCCCCCGCCCAAGACTTAGGCGAGAGGGGGACGGCGGGGTGCGAGCCCGACGGCGCGGGTTCTGCTCCCTGTCATCACCACTAGCGCTCGGAGAGAGGCTGTGCGCCGCTGCCCGTTCGGCCATAGGGCTGAGCGAGAGAAGCTCGGCCCACACGAAAGAGGATGAGGGCTCAGAAAAACACACGCGCCCCCTACCTGGCACGCCAGATGACGGAGCATGAGGCTCCTCACCGAGAGACCACGCGGGCCCCCCTTTGCCGGTTCGGCCGGGGGCGCTAAGTGAGGTTCTTCGCCCTCGATCTGAGGAACGTCAGCGAGAGAGGAATCGCACAAGACGCGGGCGACGTAGACAGGTTCGGGCCGCTGAGAAGCGTAACACCCTACTCCTGTGTTCCGGTGGATCTGGGGGTCTCCAACAATACAAAGAGAGTTCCCTCTCTAGAACGTATTCGCCCCCCCTCTTTCCTAGGCCTGGGCCTCCTTTTATCTGATCAGGGGTCACCACATGGGCCTCTAGCTGCCTAAGAAAGGAAACATTCTTTTTACAATGAGGGCTAGTCTACAGCCGGAAGTGACCTCTGACAGGCATGGTACACGCCTTCTGCCCCGCTCGCCAGCTCTCCCGGTGGACGCCCGTTTCAACCTTCATTCAATGGCCAGCGACTTCCTTGCCACGCCTGCGCTGAAGTCTGGATTGGATCTGACCGGGACTGACATACCAACTCCAGGAGTTAGCACGCCGGCTCCGGTTAGGGACGAGAGCCAGGAGGCTCTCATCATTCTGACGGGACGGGGCGAGGCGTGCCACCGGCCGCCTGTCGCCACCTAACCCGCGATCTGACCGGTCTGTGACCGGTCACACACCGCGACTGGTCACGGACCGGATGAGCGTGCGCTGCGCCGCATTAAATGCGGCGTGGTGCGCTCGTCTGACCCGCTATAAATGTGGTTAGGTGTGCCCTGCTGCGCTCACCTAACCCGCACACGTGGCGCCAAAATCACAGGGGGTCGGGGCGCCCCAGCCCTCGGGGCCGAAATGGGAGCGGCCCGACCCCTCGGGGAGACAGAGGGAGGGGTGGCCACGTCACCCTCGGGCCCGACCCCCCCGAGGGGGTCGGGACACGTGGGTGACCGCGGCTACCCAGGCCTCTAGTCATGATACCCCCGGTCCCATGTCACCGACAACATGTATTAGATAAGACCGGCTGAAACCCCGGTGCTATCCTTAGTTACGATCGAAAACAGGCTTTGGATTAGATCTCAAAACAGGACTAAGGTCGATAGCAACTCAAAGTGTGAATTGAGACTTAATACAAAGAAAATCAAGTCGTCGATCGCTTTTGGGGATGGTAGATGCATTGAAAGATCTAACTAAGCATAATAATTAAACCGTCGTCGGCAATAAACCCTAAAACGAGCAAACCGCCGGCGAAGCATAATTAAAACACTTACAAAAATCACCCAAAGCATGATAAACGACGATCACATCATCGAGGCTTAACGTGCCTACAGCGGCACGCTAGCCCCGACGATGTAGATCGTCGGGCACGAGTTCTTACCTCTGCTCTGGGGAAGCAAGAACTCGTCGAGATTAACCTTTGGCGAGGTTTGGCGATGCGCCGAAAGTGGATTGAAACAAACTGATTGTTGTATTGAGTTGTGAGAGAGTTTCTATGTACATACTACCGGGATATTTATACCCGAGATTACAACATGGTCCTTGTAGGACACGATCTTATCTCTAACTAACAAACAAGTCTTTGCAGCAGAAGATTAGATCCAAACCTACTTGATTTACAAGATACAATTACCTAAAACCGAGCCTTATCTCTATTTGGCAACTTCCTTGAAGCTTATCTTGAGCCCAAACCAAGCCCACGCTGACTCTGTCAACTTCCTGCCTCTATCGGCCGATGACCACATTGAATCCGTATCGGCCGATACACCTTTACTTGAAGTGTCCCTTCCAGTCCGATACGTTCACCAAGTCTGATACGATACTTGGTCCGACTCCAATTCAGCCCTTCTCTCCGCGTTGGTTTCCTTTTCCCTCTCCGAGCCGATTACGAAAATCTGCTGTTAACACACAGTCAACTCGATGTATAAAAAACTTATGCTTGAAAATATGATACCCTAAGATTTTCATTGAAAATAAAAATCTTCTTGTGGTATTTAAAAGAGGGAGTCATTTTAACCAAGGATAATTTAGCTAAGAGGAGGTGAAAAGGTAGGCTTAGATGTTGCTTTTGTAGGTCTCATGAGACAATACAACACCTCTCTTTTGATTGCCCCATGATAAGACATGTGTGGAGCGCAGTACATTTCACTTTCGGTATCTGTCCACCGCATAGTATGTTGCATTTACTTGGTAGTTGGCTAAGTCGTGTTAACATTAGGCTAAAAAATCAAGTTTTTGTGGGCATAACAGTGTTGTGCTGGGTGGTGTGGCTAAGTAGGAATGATGTGATTTTTAATGGATCATGTGCTTACTCTTTTATGCAGGTAATAATTTTCAGGGAGACACATTGGACAAGATTTTGGTCTTTGTTGCTTAAGGAAGAGGATGGCAACATGGTGAAAAATTATTGCAAGGTGTTAGAGATGAGGGTCTTGGAATTCTTCTCTAATTATGGCTGGAATTTGAGAAAGAGAATTGAAGTTTAAGATGTTGTTTAAGCTTGTCTGTTGAGTTTGCTTGGTTGTCTTGTGTCACGCCTAGAAATTCGCTAACCCGAATTCCAAGCAGGATGTGTATTAAATCCCGTCCAGGACCGGCCAGGGTACACAAACGACAAAGTTGACATACAGATCCAAATCTTACAAACACCATAGAAATCTCTTACATAAATGCAGCGGAAAAAGAAAAACAAACTATTCTAGTTAACTAGACACTCGCAGCGTGGCAACTCCAATCCACGGGCATCCTTGACGGCAACCACAAGCCTACTCTTCTGAAAAACCTCCATCTGACACGTACTCCAACTCTGATGTGGGGGGAAAATGAAGCAAGACTGAGTACTACCCACTGTACTCAACAAGTCATACCGGAAAGGGAGTAATGATGCAAATAATAGCAAAGGAGGCTGAAGAGGTTTATTTGCATGAAATACGCATTTAAAGACAATAGTTGAATGCGATAAAACAGTTGAGTTAATTAATCAAAATTGAACCATCACTGTCCAACGCTACCCCACGTTGCAACAGGCCCAAACCACCACCTGAACTACACCAGTTCCATTAGGTCAAGTTATTAGAAGTGTAACTAATCATGGTGAATCTAGTTGATCACTCATAACCGCGGGCATGGCTATTCGAATAGTTCTACTCTTATCAGAGGTGTACAACTGTACCCACAAGACACAGTCCCACAACACGTTACCGTGCACCGACATACCACCGCGATACACCGGAAAGGAACTACGACAGGACCCTTCGCACAACCCTTCCTAACCAAGCGCACCACACCTCAGGTTTCGCCCCCACCTTTAAACCAAGGCAGGCAGCCCCCCTCGTGTCTAGGTGAATCCGGCAGCTGATCAACGAGTAAACCCCCGCCGACCCAACTCCATCACACCCACCCTTGCCTGGATGCGTCGGCTAGGAAAAAGCCATACTACAAGTCCAGCCATTGCCCATGCTGGCTTGTGGAAAGTACGATAAGTCTTCCAGGATTTCCCGCGAACCGGTCCTTAATTGTCATGAGCACGACCATCAAAACCATGTGCTCACAACCCACCATTATTCAGGTTTTAGTTGAACCAGTTATTTAATCATTCACAATTAACCATTGTGAGCTAACATTAAATAACCAACATTAAGTAATAATGAGGCATTAGTTATCCCATTAATGTGCTAATGTTTCTAAGCAGGGCTAAGCATATTCTATCCTAACGACTACTCAAATTACTTCCCAAGCTATCAAAGGAATAAGATAATTGAAGTATAAAGCTGAGCACAATAGGTAAATAAGCCCATAAATGACATTATAAAACAATGCAGCATTTAGAAAAAAAATGAGACATTCGCAATTTAGGTACAATATGTTCAAGTGAATAAGCATGACTTGCCTTGCTCCTGCGCTGGATTGACCTCGGCAACAACCTCGAAGTAAACCGGAGAGTCGGAATTACCGGAATCTAAGTAAAAAACAAAGCACACAAGCAAACAGGCTATAAGTCTACTTAAACAGAGAACAAAACCATTTTTAATGGATTCTAGACATTTTTATGAATTTTCTGCAACTAGAATGGACTCAAACGGAGTCCAGATGAATTAGTTATGAATTTTAGAAGATTAACTTTGTTTTTACTACAAACAGAAAAGTCCTTATTCAATTATTGCGCAATAAACCCTAGGGTTGACGTCACTGACGCCAGGGCTGGCATCAGTAGAGCTAGGGCTGACGTCGGCGGGAGGGCGGCGGCACTGATAGGTGGGCCCCACCTGTCGGTGCCACGGGGTCCCGGTCCACGGTGGACCGAGTCCACCGGCTGCGGCGGGCGGTGCATCACGTGGTGCCGACATGGCGCCGACGCGGCGGCCACACGGCGGGGCGGACGGGCGACGCGGCGGCCACGCGGCGGGGCGGATGGGCGACGCGGCGGCCACGCGTGGCGCCGACGCGGCAGCCACGCGGCGACCAACCGCGTCCACGGCGCGGCCATGGCGCGGCGGCGCGCACGGCAGCCGGCGCGGGCGGCGCGGGAGGCAGAGGGCGCGGGCGGCGGCCGAGTGGGACGGCGCGCTAGCGGCGCCGAGAGGAGAGAAAGAGAGAGCGGAGGCGGCGCTCACCAGAGAGGAGGGAGACGATGGCGGCGGCGGCGCTAGGTTGCACGGGAGGCGACTACGCTAGGGGGAAAAGAGAGAGGGGAGCGCGAGGAGGAAAAAATTTATAGGGGGCCGGGGCTAGGGTTTGGTCGGCGGCTCCAGATTTCTCGCCGGAGTTCGGCGCGAGAGAGGAGAGAGAGGGCGGGATTCGGTTGCGAATCCCGGCCTCTACGGCGCAGGGGGGAGATGGCGCGGAGTGGGGGAACGGGCGCGGGCGACGCGGGGAGGAAGGTGGCAGCGGTTGCGGAGGCGCGAGTGGCGCGGGGGATGCGGGCGGCGTGGGCGGCGGCGCCGGCAGCGGGGGAGACGGCCCGGGCACCGGCCCCACCTGTCGGCGGCCCGGGAGGGAGAGGGAGGCGGCGTGGACTTCGCAGCTGCTCAGGCCGCGGCCTTGGGCCGGCCCGAGAGGGAGAGGAGGGGGCAACGGGGCGGTTTGGACGGCCTTGGGCCGGCCCGGGAGGGGGGAGGAAGGTGGGCCGACGGCCCGAAAAAGGAAGTAAAAGAGAAAGAAAAAGGAAAAAGAATTTCTCAGGGATTTATTTATTGCGATGGAGGTTTTTAGTTGATTAAAATTATTTCTAGAGCTCTGAAAATTCCACTAAAAATCCTGTTAATGTATTTTAACATGGGAAACTCAAGAAAAATCCCACCATACCATTTCCACTTGATTAAATATATTTTTAAATTAGAATTTTGCTCTAGGTTAAAAAGGAAAATTTATTTTAAGCGATTTATTTCACAAATTTTAACCTGGAAAGCAAACTTCGAGGTGTGACATCTTGTTATGTGGTATGTTAGTTAAACTTGGTATTTTGTCCGATACTTTCAAGTTTGTTTTGTGACCCATGTAATGAAAGGAGCCTTAGTGTTCTTAGTGTTCTTGTATGAACTTGATTGGCTGTATACATTCTTCCGGATGTAGAAGCCGGGTTTTATATAAATCCTTTATCTAAAAAAATGTATATACCCTCTGTTATGGTAAAGATGTGGGCTACATATAAACGTGAAAGTTCACTGTTGTACCGAAATCAATTTGATTGAGGCTGTTGATGGGCGTTGAAGGAGTTGTAAACTCTATTTACTATTCATGTATACCCTCCGTTCCGGTAAAGATATGGGTTGCATATAAACGAGGAAGTTCACTGTTATACCGAAACCGATTTGATTGAGGTTGTTGATGGACGTTGAAGAAGTTAATTTTGGGGTGTTCCAAACTGAAAAATGGCAAAGTTACCCAGTCAAAAGTAAAAAAATTGGTTTAAGATTGGTCGAAAGTAAAACCCGAGCAATAAAATGTGGCCTAAATTACAATTCACTCTTTAAAAATTTTTATTCAAATATGTAGAAATATAGATCATGATTTTAACAATAAAAAAAGTCACAACAAAATAAATAATAATTATATATTTTTTAGAATAAAATGAATAATCAACCTATGTTAAAAAGTCAGCGAGATCATTTATTAAAACAAGGGACGATTACTGCCTACACGAGCTATTTACCTTTGTTGGGCTGAATTTTTACAAAGGCCGGCCGTATTGTGAACTACATATAGCACGGCCTTAAAGAGGCCCAAACACCCAAGCGAGAAAGGCCTCCAATGAGGCAGTAGGACTAAGCGTTGACCCTAAAATGGAATAGTAGTACTACAACTGTACAAGTCTTTGTTCACAGTTGCATGCGTAGTACAACGGGGTAAGTCCATCAAGACCGCTGGTTGCATGTGCAGTGGTTCACCCACTCAGAGCAGAGGATCCACATAACACTAGAGTTCTTTTTTAAAATAAAATACACTAGAGCTCAGGTCTTAATCAAGAATCTATCTATCAATTATTATATTAGAAAAGTAGGATAAGGCACCCGGCCTGATGGTTTCACATACCGTTTCTACTAATCTTGATGGCCGGTGATCAAGTCAGAAATCATGGCCGTCCTCAACACCCTCTTTCTCACGAATGGACAGGGTTTCGTCTTTCTCAACGATGTCCTCATCTCTCTCTTGTCAAAGAAAAATGAGGTCGTAGAAGTCAAAGATTTCCACCCAGTGAGCCTCATCCATAGTTTTGGCAAACTTTTCTCTAAAATCTTGGCTTCCCGTCTCTCCCCTCATCTCGATAAGTTGGTGGCGGTCAACCAGAGCACTTTCGTCAAGGGTCGTTCTCTCCACAACAATTTTTTCTATGTTCAACTTGCGGCCAAGGCGCTCCACGCCAGGCGCACGCCTCGTCTGCTCCTCAAAGTGGACATTGCGAAGGCCTTTGACATGATGAGTTGGTCGTTCCTGCTTGAAGTCTTTCCCACCTCAGTTTCAGCCGCCGCTAGCGTGATTGGGTTTCTCTCATTCTTCGTTGCTCCTCTTCCCGAGTACTGGTCAATGAGGTGTCGGGCCCTCATTTCCTCCATCGGAGGAGGCTCCGGTAGGGCCCCATATCCTCCATGCTCTTCCTCCTTGTCATGGATGTGCTCAATGCGAGATTCTCAAGGCCTCTAAATCGGGCGGTTTTCTTCCTGTCAACGACTGCACGTTATGGCATCGTGCTTCTCTCTATGTTGACAACTTGGTCCTCTTTCTCTCCCCCGTCCGGCAGGATCTGGAGTTCATCCAAGGCATCCTCTTCGTCTTTGGTTCGACCTTCAGACTGCACACCAATTTTGCCAAATGCTCGATTACTCCGATCCATTGTTCGGCCGAGGACCTAGAACTGGTTCAAAGCTCCTTTCCTTGCTATCTATCTGATTTTCCTTGCACTTGCCTCGGCATCCCACTGTCGGTCCACAAGGTCTCGAAAGCGGCCCTGCAACCACTCGATAAGGTTGCCCAAAGGCTATCCCCTGGAAGGGTCGACTCACCATGGTCGGTCGCTCTGTGCTGGTCTAGTTCGTACTCTCTTCTATTTCGGTCCATGTGTCCATGACGATCGGTATGTGTAACATCCTGAATATTTCGACTTTGGAATACGGAATTAAAAATTCAGAATAACCAAAAATCTTTTCCAAAATACATTCATGCCTGAACTAACTCATTTCGATCTGTCGTTTTTCGTTTATACGTGGGCTAATAGACGAATGTCTGAGGATATGTCGGTATTTTATTTCAAATAATTATTTATTCAAGGAACTATAATTTGCATATGCCAATTATTTTCGAAAAACAAAAACCCTCGGGCATATTTACTTTATAAATAAAACTATATATCTATATGTATCACCATTTTGGATAAAACCCATTAAGGGATAATTTATTAAAACAAATACCGTTCCACTAAAGAAATAGCTTTGATTATTTTGTATGAACCTTTATATAGAGTGATAAGCTTTTGTAAATTATTTGCAAAATAATGCCTATTGGTAAAGTATTTACTAGAAACCTTAATTGCGAAATATAAATTCCTAATAGGCTATTTTCAAAGATATGACCTCCTCAGCCAAAGTCTAGTCCTAAGCATAATTTTAGTTTGCTTGTTAATTGTTTATTTGTGTGTGTCTAGAATCTGTGCCAAAGATCTCGATTAAATCCATCCTTGAGAACCTAAATTCTTGCCATGCATTGAATTCCTTAGTGTTCGAATTTCGTAAATCGATCCTCTTCCTGAATTGAACACCTCTCGGGGTAATATCCCTCCTTTGTCTTCTCGACCATCCATCTATTCTGGTAATTGCGGTTCTCTAATCAAAGTCTCGAGAGCTATT